>CM070834.1:6599863-6611122 GCA_036326025.1 Chrosomus eos
CTTAAAGTTGCTTTCTTTCCTGCTAAACTATTGATCAGAAATGCATATTTTTAAATTGTCAGTATTTTTGTTAAATAACTCTGTTTTAAATGCATCAAACTGGAAAAATAAACATCAACAGAGTATTATTTGCATTTTGTGTGCAATAGATTTGTTCAAGCATTGTAGTTTTATAAGGGAAAAATGAATTATTTGTGAGTTTCTAAACTCCAGAACTGACTAATCAAACATTATTAGCAGAAAGAAATGATCAACACAACAGTCAGCGGTGCAGAAAGATGTCAATCATTTTATTCCTCTCTAAACAGGCAGCGGCGCCGCCTCTATTCACAGTACATGTTGATCCTGACACCTTTAATGTGTGACGCGTGTGTACACACACACCACATCTGATCCCAGAGGACTTTACATTCAGTGCAAATGCAACTAATAACACACTAGACTGTATTAGAGGGACACACACAAGCAGAACGCCTCTCCTGAAACACTGTTTATACAGGAACACATTCAGCTTTATGGTTTCACTCCGGTGGATTCGTACATTCGGGTTCAGCGAGTGTCTGGAATGTTTAAGTTGTACGAGCGTGACGTTTTGAAAGTCGAAAGCTTACCGTAAACACTCGGATGTTGTCGTTTGTGCACCTGCTCTTTTTTTTGTCCTCTAAAGCGTCTTTAACAGTCTATCATGTGACAGTTTGACCAATGAAAATGTTCAGCAAAAAATGTAAAAGCTCTCATCATTCTGCAAAAAGTGATTACTCTGGATTTGTGTCTGGTTTTTCGGTACAAATATCGAAACATTCTTACATCAAGATACATTTACTGGAGAAACAAAACGACCTTAAAATGTACACAAAAAAAGATATATGTGAGTTTATGCAAATATTTCAGAGAAAAAACAAGAAAAAAATATAATCTTGTTTTCTCTTTGCATAAAGTCACTTAATTTAGGTTGTTTTCAGAAAACAAGACATTCAGTCATTTTTCCTTCAAGTAAATGCATCTTTATTTAAAGAACTTTCTGATATTTGTACAGGAAAACAAGAAGAAAATAATCTATTTTTTTGCCGGTTTGTGCCTTGTAAGATTGTTTATGAATGCTTGAGATGTAGTTTTTACTTTGAAAAAATTCATTTGATCAAGAAAAAAATAAATAAACAACTAATTCTACCCAATCATCAACTACGTGTGACCTATGCCCCCAAATTTAAACCACATCTCCCTATTGGATAGAATATGTAAGTGGCATCAGAGCTTCTCCAATGAGAAGACGCCTCTCTGATGACAGTGTGTCCTTGCTGATTGCAGAATCACGTTTAAATAATACAAGGTAAAAAATCAATATGAAACGATCTTTGTAGAAACACTAAAGGATGGCTGGGTCGTGGCTGTGGTTTTGATATAATAATAATAACGTGGGCGGTACGAACAGCAAGACGTACCAGATCAATAATGAGGCACTTTCTAGAAATGTTTGAGTAGGATACACACTTCTCATCTCTCTTTCTCACACACACACACTCACGCACACACACACACACACACTAAGGCATATGGAGTTGGATTAGTCAGGTAAAAGCATCGACTGACGATCTTAAGCAATAATGAAATTATATACAAATAATCTGCGCGCAAAGTTCGTCCGGCGTATTAAAATGGTTTGCGATGGATGTGTACTTGTGCTACGGGACGTCAGTTGCTGAGACACGGATATAACTGAAGATTACACCGTGGAGGAAAAGAATCGTCCACACCAGCTCTTCGTCAGCGTCAGATTCTGCGCTTCATCAAAGAGACGAGAGGCAGGTTCACGGGTCATTCACAAACATGCCTTTGATTCCACACTGAACGTGACGGTTATACGAGGACAATGAAAGCAAAGCTGAAATGTTTGTTCTAAACAGAAAAACACTAATAATCAGGACTAAGACAGCCGGTCTCGTGTGTTCAGCTTCAAAACTCTCTGATATATATATATATAAACTTGCCATCTCACTTACTTACATACATACATATATACTTGTCTCATTCTAGACCTCTGGCAGAAACACGGCCTGTGTGAACTAGTGTGGCGCTACAGAAGGGCTTCGAGTGTCTGCCGATGAAGACACCAGTCTTCTGTGTGACTGCAGGTGTGTGTGGGAACTGGACGCGCTCAGACACACTGACAGCAGAACGGGGGATCTGTGGAGGACAGTACACAAACAACATTAATCATCTATTCCACGAGAATAACAACATGCATAATAACATAACTAACACTGTACAATAAGGGCCCATTAGTTAAAGGTGCAGTGTGTAATTTGTAGCGGCATCTAGTGGTGAGGTTGTGAATTGCACCCAACAGAAGTTACAGTGTTCGACAGGAAGTGATGTCATCGTCTGAGACAGCAGAGAGTAGCCAGTTAAACGATGAGCTTACTTTGCAAAGATGAATTAAGAAATTAGGTTTACTTGATTATTCAGTAAAACGGTATGTTATTTAGAATATTATTGTTACATTTTATCATTCTTTGCGCGAAGAACAACAGTGACGAAACGTGTTTGTCCGTTCAGGGCCACTGTAGAAACATGTGGATGTAAGGGGACCCGCGGTGTGTGTAGAGAGAAACTGCTCATTCTAAGGTAATAAAAACATAATGGTATATTAAGTAATGTCTTTATACACCACTGAAAACATAGTTATGAATATGATATTGCATTTCTGTCAACAGATCCTCCTAAATATTACACACTGCACCTTTAACATTAATTAATGCAATAACTAAGGTATTTGTGCATTTTTGTTAATGTTAAGTTAATAAACACAGTTGTTCATTGATTGTTAATATTCTATGGACCTGAGCTGACATGAACTGATGCAACTTTTCATTTAATAATGCATTAGTAAATGTTAAAATTAATATTAATACACATTTAAGATTAATAAATGCTTCAAAATTATCTTTCATTTTTTGTTCATGTTAACTAATGATACATTTTACTGTGACCAATAAAATAAATAAATAACATAAATATATAATAATAATAATAATAATACGTTAATAGCAGCACTAAAAATAACATAACTATAATAAAATATATTTAAATATACAACATAACTGATTAAATAAATTATTAAATAATATGTTATTGAATATTATTTTAAAAATATATCATAAATGAAATACAATAACAGCACTAATCAAACTAAATATATTTATTTTATTATCCTTTTTTTAAAGACAACATGTAATGAAAATTAATGTTTAAAAAAAACATCTTCCAAATAGACTTTGATAAACCAATAATAAAACTAATCTTGATTTCAGAGCAGAGGGATATCTAATATTGTCACGGGTCCTCGTGTGCTGTAGTCTGATGTACCTGGTGCTCAGAAGAGGATGGGCTTTCCGGCAGTTTTCTCCTGGACGTAGGAAGTGAAGCGCTTGAGGAATTTGGGATATTCTCTCTTGGCCACGGCCCTCAGGACAGACGCAGGAGCCCAGCCGCCAGGATTCACTGCAACACCAACACAAACGTCCAGTCAGCGGTTATATACACACCTTATTAACAAGCAGGTTTGTGTTGAACAGATGTCCCTACAGTCATTGTGTTCTCACCACACTAATGCATTATTATGAACAGAAAACATTTAGAAATATTGATATATTTTTGTTATTAGATATTTGCTACAGATGATATGTCAGTACCGTTGGCCACATATGTGATTTTGCACAGGATGTTGTCTCTGCTGATCTCTTTGTTGCCCTCTGGTGGGCTGACCAGCGTCTGGCAGATCATCCCGATGTTGATTTTAGCACGAACACATCTATTGTTTGGCTGCATGAAGACAAAAACAATGAAACAATGAGTCATAAATAAATTATACAGCGTCTTCAGAAAGAAGCCTAACTGCTTACTGTCTCATAGAACCTCTCTTTAACAATTTAACTACATTTAAAGAGGTAATATTATGCCCCAAGTCTTGATTCTGCATTAGCACATGGATGTTTATATGTTTTGTCTTATTCTTCTGTTGCTTTTTATTGCAATATACAGCACTTTGGAACTACAGTGGTAGCCTGTAAGGTACTATATAAATAAATAAACGAACACACCTAACCATAACCATCAGTTTCAACACACTACTAACTCAACCAGGCCCCGCCCCTTTATTCTGTGCATTAATTATTCAAATGAGGAATATTGTGACATGTTTGTTCCCAGAAGAAACTCAAGACTACATTAGAGGCGTTTCAGGAGTTCAGAAACACTGACACTGATATCCAGAAGAACTCCTGCTGGAGGGACTTTGTAACTTTGCAGTAAATGCACAAAACAGTCAGAAGAGATCCACATAACATGACCCTGTAAACTCAATAAACTGCTGCTGGCAGAGCCGTCGCAAGGGCTGTGCGAACTGTGCAACTGCACAGGGCCTCGCGCCACCAGGGGGCCTCGCAACAGGCCCCCCTTTTTTTCTCCCTCCAACAAATTAAGCGGGTTTTTCACGGGCTGTAATCTCCCAGTCGATTAGTTGATTTATTGGTCGATACGTTCTGGATCAACCAAAATTCAGATTTTTTTGACGTGTTAATTTCATCAGGTGGAAAGCACTAATTGCTAATGGGGGTGTTTTCAGACCACCCCTGTTTCACAGGTAACAGCCTGTCTTCAGAACACCCCCCTTGCTTTCACTTTCTTGGATTAGCCCAACCCACTGGAGACAGATTGAAAACAGTAGCTACTAGAAGGCATTGGCATGGAGGTTTGCTGAATATTAATTTAATTGCGAGCGTATAATTTACAGTCAGTCCTCCTATACCATGTCAAAGACATCGACAGTGTGGCAGCATTTTACGAAAACAGATAACGGAAAAAAAGTCGAATGCAAAGTTTGCAAGCAACAGTTTGCATATCACAGCTCGACTACAAGCATGGCATATCACCTAAAAATGATGAGCTAACTTGTCTGCGTTAGGTTGCTCAATCTGTTTTGAGTAGGTTATATGAATGAGCATAAGAATTGTCATTGAAATATGGCAATTAGTAATAATCGTGTTTATAACTGCAGGTGCACCCGCACGCAACGACGGTATTGCGTAATTGTGTTGTATTTGTTTTGAGCCAGTAAAAAATAAGTTAATGATCGCCATACGGGTGATTATCCGCATATCATTATTTAATCTACCCACGAACTAAATTTACACTCTTTTCAACAGATTTCAATGTAATACTTTTGGTAACACTTTATTTGAAGGGGTGTGCATAAGACTGACATGACACTGTCATAAACATGACATAACACCTGTCATAAACATGAAGGAGTCTTTATGAATGTTTATGACTGTTGTCATTAAGTGTCATTCGGTAAATTATGACACTTTTAATGCAAAGTTGACATTGTTTAAAATGTCTTTGTTATGACAACTTGACATTAACAAAGACAAAAAATGTCTTTGTTATGACAACTTGACATTACCCAAGACAAAAATGTCTTGATTATGACAACTTGACATTAACAAAGACGGAAATGTCTTTGTTATGACAACTTAATATTAACCAAGAAATCATAACCTGTCAACCTGTCACAAATATGTCATAACAGGTCTAATTATCAAACTTCAAGCATTTTGCAGGGTAATAACCCTTAATGACATCTTTATAACTAATACAATGTGTTCCACTTTACTTGAGGACAAGTAAAATATTCATGACACAGTTATAATGGTGTCATGACGGCCAAAGTTGTCACAGGTTGACAGGTTATGATTTCTCGGTTAATGTCAAGTTGTCATAACAAAGACATTTCCGTCTTTGTTAATTTCAAGTTGTCATAATCAAGACATTTTTGTCTTGGGTAATGTCAAGTTGTCATAACAAAGACATTTTAAACAATGTCAACTTTGCATTGAAAGTGTCATAATTTACCGAATGACACTTAATGACAACAGTCATAAACATTCATAAAGACTCCTTCATGTTTATGACAGGTGTTATGTCATGTTTATGACAGTGTCATGTCAGTCTTATGCACACCCCTTCAAATAAAGTGTTACCATACTTTTTAAACATTTGAAACATCTATTCGTGTCTCAGCCGCGAAGCTGAGCTTCAGCCTCGCTCGGTGCGAGGACATGCACAGAGTGGCTGAAATGAAAGTGTCTGTCAGTTATTATAACATTATGACAAAAACAATTGTCTAAATTATGTTGCATATTCCTCAACAGTTCTTGTGCTGATATCACTAGTTGACATAGTACTATTTTTGGAAATCAAAGGCTTTATTGCGCAGGTGCACGTGATGCAGAGCTGACAGAGTGTGTAATTTCTGTGCCAGATAATTAGGTCAAAAACGATTTAATATACTGCAAATAGCCTATTCGTTTTTTATGTTTATTTATAATTCATTTAAACGGACAAGGCTAACAAGTAGACTGCGCAGCCAATTGACCTATGGCTAAGCCACGCCCCCAAACACGATGAGCCAATCACTGTGCGCATAGCTTTCCCATACACTCTGACATTCTCTGCTTCCACATCCATTGAAATGCATTGCAGTTAGTTGGTTTTCATTCATTTTTATGTTTTTTCTAGTCATTTTAAGTTTAAAATGGTCAAACGGTGTACATGGAGTACATGCAACTCTGACACTAGGTATCCCGAGAGGCTGGGCGACGGCGTGTATTTTTTAGCCTTTGCCAAACCACATCTCAACCGAGATAAGTGTCTGGATTAAGTTATGGTAGACCAAAACACCAACTAAACGTGGATAAATTAAACAAGGATGTCTACATCTGTTCTAAGATAAGTCAACAACGTATTTGAACATTATCTTTTACATCTCTAACGTAACGTTAGCCTAACATTAGAAAACATTAACGTTAGCTTCTAGCTGCGCTGTAACTTTACATCATGTCACTTAGCTTCATTAACGTATCTGTAAATAACCAAGATAACAAATGTTAGCAACGTTGTGCTGAATGATTCATGTAACTGTAGCACCAAACTAACGGAGAGGTACTCTTGGTAAAGATGGTAAAAAGGCTTGTCCTGGAAACGGATGAAACTTAAGGTGATGATACACAGGGCAACTTTTTGAGCAATGTTGCTGGGCAATCTTGCCGAGCGATTGTTGCTTGGGCACTTTCCCATTTCTATCTGGATAATTTAAATCGGTCGTGGGCCCTGTGTCTCATCTGGTTGCCCGTTGACGGCAACATTGCCCAGCAACATTGCTCAAAAAGTTGCTCTGTGTATCATCACCTTTAGACCTGTACTGTACATATTTAATTTGATCATGAACCATTAATTACAAATTAAAGCACAATATTTTAGACAACTTTCTACCAAAATATACATCTATATAATCTTTCTGTCTCCAAAAATCATCAATTGCCTCCTGTGAAATGTCTCCTGCTGTGACAGCTGCCATAGCGCCTGTCCCCGAATGTTGACCGTTTGTCTGAGTGGAGGGGGCGTGGCTTAGCCACAGGTCAATTATTCTAATGTTCAGAGCCTGGGAGGGGCCTCGCATTTCAAGTTCACACAGGGCCCCACACCCCATCTGCGACGGCACTGGCTGCTGGGTTAATCATAAACATGCTGAGTCAGCGGTTGCCATAGAGACAGACTCACCTGGGCATTCTCGTGGTCGACTGAGAAGTTGCAGACGAGCCACGTGTCTGGATCGTTCTCGTTATTGGCCAGGATCTTGCGAATGGCAGACAGATACAGGACGTCTCTCTGGGACGCTGGCCACACTCTCTGCACCAGGAAAACACAACATGAGGAAGTGCTCGTCCACTGAGCCCAGTCTCACTCACACACGCTTCTCACCTTATGAGTCTGGTAGATGATGACGGCGTTATCCGACAACGTTTCCACTACGCTGAAGTTTTCAACAGTAGCTGGAGACAACAAATGAGACCTGATATAGATGATGCCAGACGAGCTGAACACAACTAAATGTAGGTGTGTGTGTGTGTGTGTGTGTGTGTGTGTGTGTGTGTGTGTGTGTGTGTGTGTGCACTCACTCTCCCAATCGTTACGGACATCCGTGTCCCAGAAGTAGTCGCAGACCTCGTGACCTGTGACCCCTTTGACGGAGTGTGTGGCCTTCAGCGGGTCCAGCACGATCCCGTTCTCCTCCACCTCCCTCCGGTACACCTGACACAGAGAGAGAGAACACACACACACATTAGATTGAGGTTTAGACACAGATTTAACCTTATAAATTAATCTCAAAAGTGACTGATTCCAGTAGTTTGATCATAACATGATGCTAAGCTAATGTCAAGATGAGGCACAAAAATACATAGAAGTGATATTGCTAACAAAAACAAAACAACATTTTTTTAAAACCTTTTGAAATAAAAATAAAATATAAATATTAGATAAAAACATTAAACTAACTGAAAATAAGAAATGTTGCCTTGGCAACAAAAAGAAATAAATTAATTCTAAAACTAAATAAAATAAATATGCATAATTAAAAAAAACATCTAAACTAAAATTAAAAATGAAAGCTAAAAATATAAAAATAAAACCCAACTATAAACATCAATATAAACTAAAACTGAAATAAAATAATTAAAAATATTGAACAGTAAACTCAAAAAAAGTGTTAAGATTTTTTAATAAAATTAAACTGAAAGCTGAACAAACAAATTCCAAAAATTAGTGAAATACAAAACTGAAAAAAAAAAAATATATATATATATATATATATATATATATATATATTAGGGCTGTGTATTGGCAAGAATCTGGCGATACGATACGTATCACGATACATGGGTCACGATTCAATATATTGCAATATATTTCGATACTGTGCATAAGGCGATATATTGCGATTTTTTTTTTTAAAGTAGGACTATAATTTTAGAAAAAGTATTATTTAAAAAAAAAAAAGACATAATGTGCATAAAAGTCAAACAAGTTAACTTTAGGTAAACAATCCAGTACACAGAAAATCAAACTGCCAGTTTGGGGTTGTGATTCACAGGTTCTATAGTGAGCAAATTTGTATATGCTCAAGTAGGCCATAATAAAAGAAAATACATACCCCCTGTCACAATACACAACACATAATGTGTGCAATCTCATTTGTCTATGTCAATAAAAAAATAAAAAAATGCTTGCACTTTTCCTAGTACACAGGGTACGTCCAACACGTTTTGTGTTGCAAAAACACAAACACGATTCCTAAAGGAAACATTGAGGAACAAATGTAAATAGTCAGTTAAAGAAAAGACATAGCCCCTGACTGTCTGTGACATCTAGGCTAATGCATAACACATAAGGTGCAATCTGAGGTGCAATATGTCATTAAAAAAATGCTTGCACTATTATTCATACACAGGGTACATCCAACACAACATACCGTAAAACTTCAAATAATAGCCGAGTCCCAAATAGACGCATGTCTCTTTTACACGCCTGGTGCAGCGACAGGTTTGGGTAAATAAAGGCCGGTCTCAAATAAGGCCGGGTCTGTTTTGTAGTATCGGGTTGTTTTTAATCTTCTATAACCCATCAGATCGTCCCATCGACCCATCAAATTTGTGTCCCGCCAAAGCCTTTTTTGATCGGTGAGTGATGTAGAGTGACTGCTGCGCAAACGAGCAGAGAGAGAGGGAGAGAGAGCCCCGGCCGCGCGCGCGCAACTCGCACGTCTTCAAACAACACGCGCACTGTCTTGCTCTCTCTCCCTCGCGCATATATTAATCAAAATAGGTGAGGAGGACACTAGTGGTGCTTCTCAACATAGCCATCTAGTGGTAGGGATTTAAACACAACATAAACAGGAACCGCGGTCTTACCATGAATATTTTTGCTCGTAAAAAAAAAAAAAATCGATATTGCGTTTTTGAAAATCGATACAGTATTGCAAAATACCGTATTTTCCGGACTATAAGTCGCTCCGGAGTATAAGTCGCATCAGCCCAAAAATGCGTCATGACGAGGAAAAAAACATATATAAGTCGCACTGGACTATAAGTCGCATTTATTTAGAAATTTATTTAACAAAATCCAAGACCAAGAAAAAGTTATTTAAACAGACTAATTTTTATGAAAACAGACTGTTATTTAAAACAGAAGGCATAAGTTATTCATCTACACACAATAGCACAAAGAACAACAGGCTGAATATGTGTTCGGTATGTTGTTAACGTAACACATCAACAGTTAGCTACACAATTATAGCATAAAGAACATACGTTTTACAGGGTTTCCTTTGTTTTCCTTTCCCTGTTAACATCCGCTCCTTCGACATGTATGTGAAGAGTGTGCTTAACTGAAAGAAAGCAACTATAAAAGACTCGTGGAACTACCAGTTCGTTTGCACTGTCTTTTCTATTTTTCATCTAGGCAGACATCAAACTCTGACAGACGTTACAATACCTGAGAGGCTGAATAGGATAAAATAAAATAACATAAGACAGCGAGTCCAACAGTTATCGGTAAAGCAATTTCACCAAGCTCCCGCGATCTTATTCCACATCACTGAACCCGTTGAAATCTTCATCCTCCGTGTCGAGAGTCTAGCGCGCATAGAGCGCTCTCTCGTGGCTGTAGACGGTAATGTCACCCCCAATTTCGGCAAATGATGCATTCACGTCATACCACAAATACATCAAAAACTCGCAAATAATAATCTGGGGCCATCAGCGATCCTGTGACGAGTAAATCTTGGTAATTTTGATATATAAGTCGCACCTGACTATAAGTCGCAGGACCAGCCAAGGTATGAAAAAAAGTGCGACTTATAGTCCGGAAAATACGGTAAAATATCGCGATACTCAAGTGTATCGATTTTTTCTTACACCCCTAATATATATATATATATATATATATATATATATATAAACAAAAACGAATAAAATTGATAACTTGAAATATAAAAATAAAACTCAATTTAAAACATTACATGCAACCAAATGCTCTGCACAGAACACACAGATATTGGGCTAAAGAGTGTGTATTTAAATCATCTGAACTAAATGTACTGTTCTGAATGTCCTGTGTGTGTCAGTATTATTGAGCTCACCTTCATCTCGCCCTCCTCCACCACGAGCTGCCAGTTAGCGTCTCCACCCACGTCCTGCAGAGAGTAGGTCATGTGATTCCTCACCATCTCCTCCACCTGCACAAAACAAAGCAGAACAAGAAGGTCAGAGGTCATGCCCTCATTTAAGAGGATCTAGGAAAATCAGTCAACATGAAACTCCTTTCACAAGCCACTTCACTTCTGTAATGTTCGAGTCACTG
>CM070834.1:6611222-6628279 GCA_036326025.1 Chrosomus eos
CTCTCTCTCTCTCTCTCTCTCTCTCTCTCTCTCTCTCTCTCTTTCTCTCTCTCTCTCTCTCTTTCTCTCTCTCTCTCTCTCTCAATTCAATTCAATTCAATTCAATTCAAATTGCTTTATTGGCATGACTGTACATATTACAATATTGCCAAAGCTTGGAACACATATAATGATTATAAAGACATAAAAAATAATAAAATAATAAAATATTATAACATAACTTAGCTTAAATTTAAATGTACAAAATAAAACAAGTGTACAAATTAACAGTGAACATTCGATACCACAGTGTTTTAACATACATAAACACACACACCCACACACACATACAAATTGTGTCTCTCATCTACATCCTCTCTCTCTCTCTCTCTCTCTCTCTCTCTCTCTCTCTCTCCTCTCTCTCTCTCTCTCTCTCTCTCTCTCTCTCTCTCTCTCTGATGTCTATGTCTGTCACATAGACAGACACAAACACAGAATTACTAAACGACAGATTCCTCTGAGGATTACAGGTTTCTTCAGTGCCATGTTAATGAAACACAGTCTTTGCTTGGCATTCATTGTGATCCTAAGCGTGGGAGAACTTTTAAAGCTCCAGATCGCCTCTGTTTGTTTGTGGCTTTTCAGAGAGACTGAAAATAAAAGATGATGCAGTGTTGACTATACTAGATCTGACAGTAATGTCTCCTCCACACACAAGTGTGAGTAACAGTGTATTTACCATGTGTCACTGTTGTTCCAGATCACATGACACTCACTTTACTGAAAATGATGAGTGATGAGTGTAAGCGTGACAGTGCGACGAACCATACGTTTACCTTTCTGTGGTGTTTCAGCTCTAATATAATGTAATATAATACAATATTACCACACATACATAGGGAATAAATACTGACTCTATAAATATAAAGATGATTTATTACCAGGCTGTCGCAGACTGGAGTATTTTTTTGTTTTTGGAGGTTTAGGTTTGTCTTCTGATTCAGGATCAGACTCTGGCTTTTTAAAACAACTCCACACGTTGAAAATTATTTTAATATGCAAAACTGTTGCCCAGTCATATCAGTGGGCGTATTCTTCCAGGTCTTGAATGTTGTGTTTCAAAGAGAGTGTCAAAAACAGGAGAGAAAAGATTTTTTTTTAATGTGAAATAAGTGGACCTTAAAGATCATTATCATTTTTTTAAAAGCAGTTCATGACATCTTAAGAAAAAAAGAGTAATGTTTACTATGCATATACTTGTAGGTTTATTCCATTCAATATTTAATAGTAATGTTATTATGTAATTTGAGTTATTTAATATTTATTTCATAATAATAGTATAATTGTCACATTCACGTTTCACTTCATCATCTATATTCACTACATTTCCCAGCATTCCCCTGGATCCTCACCTGCACTCGATTCCCTCATCACCACACCTGATCTCCATCACGTCATCTCATCACCAGCACGGACTATATAACACTCACTCTCCCTGCAGTCACTGTCTGATCTCGTCAATACCTGACACACAGACTCACCTCTGCTCAACCAGAGACTTACCTGCAACTTACCTGCTACTCACCTGTTCCTATCGGATTGTCTTCATCATCATCTGCCGTCTCCAGTTCCCAGCCGTTCTACTGCAGCCCTTTCCAGTGACGGGTCATCATCATCTGTAACAGAGACTCTGATTATTCCTGTGGCTAAGTCCATCCAATTATCTTCTGTTAAGATACTCACCATAACTCCGTCTGCTTCTGCTGTTCTGTTAATAAACACCATTTCACTCATTACCTGTCTGTCTCCTGTATCAACCGTGACAGAAGATCAGACCGCCCCAAGATGGACGATGGGGTAAAAATTATCGTCCTGGCTCAGGAGAGCCAAAGTTGGTATTCGTTTGTGGAAGGCTTTATCCGCATCGCACTCGTCAGTAATGTGACTGACGAGCGGTTGTGTACCTTATTCTGGCTCGGGGCCAGATTTCACCACCAGATCGACCTTCCAGACACCACCGGACTCAGCTGGAGGGAGACCGTGATCCGGTGTCTGGAGAGTGTCGGTTCCCGACCCGGGACACAACCATCCAGCACAGAGCCTTCGCCGCTGGTCCCGTCCAGCACAGAGCCTTCACCGCTGGTCCCATCCAGCACAGAACCTTCACCGCTGGTCCCGTCCAGCCCATTTGAACCTTCGCCGCTGGTCCCATCCAGCACAGAGACGCTAACCGCTGGCCTTTGCCAGTATTGACCTAATAGACTTTTTCACTGAGCCAGAGCCTATTAACCCAGAGCCAGAGCCCGTTGACCCAGTGCCAAAGCCTGAGCCCGTTGACCCAGCGCCAGAGCCAGAGCCCGCTGACCCAGCGCCAGAGCCAGAGCCCGTTGACCCAGCGCCAGAGCCAGAGCCCGTTGACCCAGCGCCAGAGCCAGAGCCCGTTGACCCAGCGCCAGAGCCAGAGCCCGTTGACCCCAGCGCCAGAGCCAGAGCCCGTTGACCCAGCGCCAGAGCCAGAGCCCGTCGACCCAGCGCCAGAGCCAGAGCCCGTCGCCAGCCCGCCAGAGCCTGAGCCCGTAGCCTGCCCGCCAGAGACCGCCGTCCAGCCAGAGACCGCCGTCCAGCCAGAGACCGCCGTCCAGCCAGAGACCGCCGTCCAGCCAAGACCGCCGTCCAGCCTGAGACCGCCGTCCAGCCTGAAACTGTATTCCCACCCTGCCTCCCTCTCCCACCTCCGCTATTGATGTCTTCATGCTCTACTATTTCGTCTCTACTGAGCCCTGTCGACCCTGCTGCCCATCCACAGCTACCCCCCAGTATCGCTGTGGAGCCGCCTCTGGGTCTCCAAGCCTCAGCATCGCCCTGGTCAGTGGATCCCCTGTCCTTGCCTCAATACCCTGAACCTCTGACTCCACCTTGGTCCTCCGACCCTACAGCCTCTCTGCGGCTCATTGTGCCCTCACCTCCGCCGGGTCTTGTCAGCCCTATATCTCCACCAGGCTCACTCCTCCTTCCTTCCTCACATTGGTCAGCCGTCACCCTGGTTCCACCTCGGGACTCCGTTCTGCCGGCTGTGCCTCTGCCCTACATCCCTTCTGCTCCACCGGGCTCCATCTTCCCTCCTGCTCCTCAGTCGTCCTCCCTCGCACTGGTTACGCCACGGGCTTCCAGAGCCCCTTCTCCGTTTCGGTCCCATGAGCCTGCAGATCTGCCTTGGCCCTCCAGACCTGTGGTGTCACCTCGGCTCTGGGTCCATTCGGCTCAGTTGGGGATCTTGGAAACTTCTACTGGGTCTTCACCGCCATGGCCACCCGAAGGGGCCTCACCGCCATGGCCACCCGAAGGGGTCTCACCACCATGGCCACCCGAAAGGGTCTCACCGCCATGGAAGCCCGAGGGTCCCACAGCTCCGCCCTGGACACGTTCTCTCTCATCTGCTCCGCCTTGACTCCTCTGCAGCGCGAGGTCGCGCTTTCCGGAGGGGGGTGTAATGTCACATTCACGTTTCACTTCATCATCTATATTCACTACATTTCCCAGCATTCCCCTGGATCCTCACCTGCACTCGATTCCCTCATCACCACACCTGATCTCCATCACGTCATCTCATCACCAGCACGGACTATATAACACTCACTCTCCCTGCAGTCACTGTCTGATCTCGTCAATACCTGACACACAGACTCACCTCTGCTCAACCAGAGACTTACCTGCAACTTACCTGCTACTCACCTGTTCCTATCGGATTGTCTTCATCATCATCTGCCGTCTCCCAGTTCCCAGCCGTTCTACTGCAGCCCTTTCCAGTGACGGGTCATCATCATCTGTAACAGAGACTCTGATTATTCCTGTGGCTAAGTCCATCCAATTATCTTCTGTTAAGATACTCACCATAACTCCGTCTGCTTCTGCTGTTCTGTTAATAAACACCATTTCACTCATTACCTGTCTGTCTCCTGTATCAACCGTGACAATAATAGTACTTTTAGTACTATGTAAATATTGAATAATTCAAACATTTCAATTCAAATTTTAAGAGGATTATTTAATCATCATATTTCATACCAAATTCTAAAGCAATAAAAATGCTAATATTTAGCAATTTGACATGAACAGTACTTTGCTACTATTATAAATATTGAATAATTGATGGATTATTTAATAATATATTTCATACCAGGTTCTAAATCAACATAACATTTATCATTTGTGAAGAAACATTTGAGATGCCAAATACCAAAAAAGTTCAATCTGATAAGAATGTGTTTGTGTTTGTGCAGTGTGGGTTCAGTGTGTGTGTGTGTGTGTGTGTGTGTGTGTGTGTGTTGTGTGTGTGTGTGTGTGTGTGTGTGTGTGTGTGTGTGTGTGTGTGTGTGTGTGTGTGTGTGTGTGTGTGTGTGTGGGCGGGTTTATGTGATTTGTGAGGACACAAATTTGTATAATGACATGTGTATTACAGTGGTATTACAACTTATGGGTGGTTTATGAGGACATTTCAAAAGTCCTCATAAATCAAATGGCTTAAAAAACATAAAAAACAATGTTTTATTCAAAAATTAAAAATGCAGCATGTCTCCTGTGATGGGTAGGTTTAGGGACAGGGGCAGTGTAGGGGGATAGAATATATAGTTTGTCCAGTATAAAAACCATTACGCCTATGGAGAGTCCTCATAATGCTGTTGCACCAACATGTGTGTGTGTGTGTGTGTGTGTGTGTGTGTGTGTGTGTGTGTGTGTGTGTGTGTGTGTGATTTGGTTCAGGTAATGAACAGCGAGACACAGAAAAGACACTCTGCCGCAGAGCTTCCATTATCTCTTATCTTTCTTCTCTTCTTCTTCCCCTGCAGTAAAGCTCGTTTATTTACCCTCCCTCTCTGCAATCACTCGTTCTTTTCCTCCTCCTGTCCTCTCCGTCCAGGACGGCTCTCTCCTGTAATGATGCTCGGTGAACACACACTCACACACAGGATCTTAACGCAGTGCTTTTGTTAAACACACACAGTTGGCCTGCGCATGTTTACTCGGGATCAATAACTCTGATCCATGAATTAGAGCGGATGGAGATATTCCCTAGTCCCAGATAAAGAGAGCTGTCAATCACAGAGAATACACACGCGCGCACTGTCCTGAGCTGGTGAAGAGATCACACTGACAGTTATCACGCTTTTAAAAACAGAAAGAAAGAAAGATCCCAGCTATCAGGGAATGTTTTTACAACGTTAATTAAACAATAATTATAAAAGTTATAAACAATTGTACTTCCAGTGACATTAATAGAATGTTTGTTCAAAGTTATCTGGTCTTTAATAATGTTCTCAAAATGTTAGCACAAAAACAAATCAAAGCAAATCAATTCACTTTATTGTTACAATTCATGGAATGTTTAATTGGAGGTTCTTTTAATTTTTTTTAAACGTTTTCAGAACATTCAGAGAACATTCAAAAAATAACGTTTCCATAATGTTTGAAAACCGATAAAATGGAATGTTCTCTTAACATTCGTATAATAAAAAAAAAAACGTTTTTAAAACCTTTAAAAAAACGGAATGTTTTGAACACTCAGAAATAGCGTTTTAATAACTTAATGGAAACATTAACAAAATGTTTTTAGAGCTTATTTTTGTAAAATGTGATGTGGATTTTTAGTATGCAAAAAGATATGTGCGTTACAAAAAGAAGAAAGAAAGAAAGAAAGAAAGAAAGAAAGAAAGAAAGAAAGAAAGAAAGAAAGAAAGAAAGAAAAGGGTACAGTAAATGTGATGTGGGTAATTTAGTGTGTCCATTAGCTCGGTGATCACATTCCCAGTGTTAGAGAGATAGAGAGGATGGAGAGATGGAGAGATGAGAGGTGAGACGCTGTTCTGCTGAAAGACCCCTGAGAGGCGTCTGTAATGTGCCCGACACTTTCTGATTTCACGCTTTACTGCTCTCTCTCTCTTTCCATCCTTTCATACTGCAGTATCAGCAACATCAGATGTTGTACAGCTCGTGCTGAAGTGTGTGTGTGTGTGTGTGTGTGTGTGTGTGTGTGTGTGTGTGTGTGTGTGTGTGTGTGTGTGTGTGTGTGTGTGTGTGTGTGTGTGTGTGTGTGTGTGTGTGTGTGTGTGTGTGTTGTGTTTAAATGTGTGTGTATATATATATATATATATATATATATATATATATATATATATATATATATATATATATATATATATATATATATATATAAATGTATTCCTTTTATTCAGCAAGGATTAAATTGATCAAAGAATCCTGAAAAAAATATTATGGTTTCCATAAAAATATGAAGCAGCACTACTGTTTTTAATAATCATAAATCAAATCATCATATTAGAATGATTTCTGAAGGATCATGTGACACTAAAGACTGAAGTAATGATGCTGAAAATTCAGCTTTGATCACAGAAATAAATTACATTTTACTATTATATTCACATAGAAAACAGTTTTTTAAACTGCAATAATATTTCACATTTTTCCTGTTTTTACTGTATATTTGATCAAATAAATGCAGCCTCGGTGAGCAGTAGAAACTTTGTTCAAAAACATGAAAAAAAATCTTACAGACCCCAAACTTGTTTATTAATATGTAGTTAGGACCAATTATCATTGCTGTATTCTGTATTAGGGCTTGCAGAGACTAGTTGGATAGTTGACTACTTACACCACTAGTTGGCGCTGTCAGAAGCCATTGAGTACTCGAGCGTGCAATAACCATACGACACGCTTGTTCTCTTAATGCCGGTACACAGTGTATGATTTTGGGCTGTCCCAGATGAAAGATGACCAATCGTGGTGATCTCTGTGGTCGTGGCTCCGAGACGCTGGTCCTGCGCCGTACAGTGAGAGAGATTCAAAGACGGCTGATGTCACGGTCTTGAGACCAAAGATAGCTTGAGATTATTTTCTGACAGTGTCAGATATTTAGCATGATCCTCTACGTGTGTTTGCTGCTACGACCCACGTCTACTGACTAGCCAATACAAATGCAACACGAAATGGCATATAAATCAATGTGACATGATGCTATAAAACTTAAAACTACTTACCTCAAGCTCCATTTACAAAATGACAAAAAAATGCCAAGTTGACCTCTTTTCCCTAGCCATAACGTCTATATTCTCCTCTTTCTCTTCCTCCTTTTTTTTCAGCGCACATAAAAACCACAATTGCTTAAGTGCGATTGATCTTGCTCTATGTTTACCACTAGCGCATGCTGATGACGTTTTATTTTTCTATTCTAACTTGCGTCCTACGATTCAATAGGTGTCATCATCGTACAATCTGCATACACGTCGTACTAAAGTTTATTAGATCCATGTCGTACGGTGTGATTTGTTATGATCTTATAGGATTGCTGAAATCACACCGTCTGTAGCAGGCGTAACGCAAACTAGCGAGTAACGCAAATGTAAACTAGCATGTACCGCAAACTAGCGAGTACCGCAAACTAGCGAGTACCGCAAACTAGCGAGTAACGCAAACTAGCGAGTAACACAAACTAGCGAGTACCGCAAACTAGCAAGTAACGCAAACTAGCGAGTAACACAAACTAGCGAGTACCGCAAACTAGCAAGTAACGCAAACTAGCGAGTAACACAAACTAGTGAGTAACACAAACTAGCAAATAACGCAAACTAGCGAGTAACACAAACTAGCGTGTAAAGCAGACTAGCGAGTAACACAAACTAGCGAGTAACGCAAACTAGCAAGTAACGCAAACTAGCGAGTAACGCATACTAGCGAGTAACGCAAACTAGCGAGTAACACAAACTAGCGAGTAACGCAAACTAGCCAGTAACGCAAACTAGCGAGTAACGCAAACTAGCCAGTATCGCAAACTAGCGAGTAACGCAAACTAGCGAGTAACGCAAACTAGCGACTATTGCAAACTAGCGAGTAACGCAAACTAGCCAGTATCGCAAACTAGCGAGTAACGCAAACTAGCGAGTAACGCAAACTAGCCAGTATCACAAACTAGCGAGTAACGCAAACTAGCCAGTAACGCAAACTAGCGAGTAAACACAACTAGTGAGTAACGCAAACTAGCAAGTAACGCAAACTAGCGAGTAACACAAACTAGCAACTCTTTTGAAGCAGTTGATTTGAAGATCGAAGTCATGTGAGTACAATCCATTATTGTTTTAACTGTGAAATGTTATCGGAGGAAGCTAATGTTGTACCCAAACTAACTGTTAAAATTAATTTTATTAATATACAGTATGCATGCACATATCGTTCGACGTCAAAGACGCGGATGTTTAGGGTTATAATGTTGTGGGTCAATTTACAACGTTATTTTGTCAAATACAAAATGAAACCCTTTATTTTATGTATCATCTTTACAATAGGCTTTCAAGAGACATTCTGCTCGTGTGTGTGGTGTGTGATGATATACATGATCAGCAGAGACGAAATATCCAGTTTTTCAGCTTGTATTGTGTCGAGACTCACGTCATAACAACAAGAGCGGCAGATGTAGATATAGCAGACACTGTCTGAACAAACAGATCACATGTCATCGCTCGGAAAACCAGTCCTAAAGATCAGATCAGGAAAACAAATGTCTGTGTGTGGTTTGAGTCTCAGCTTGAGTTTATCAGGATTGACACTGTTGTGGAATCAAGCTAGATTAGTCGGTAACACTTTACAATAAGGTTTATTAGTTAACTTAACTACCTTAGTTAACATGAACTAAGAATTCAGCATTTTTTAATCTTAGTTATTAATTTCAACATTTACTAATACGTTATTAAATCAAAGGTTGTATTAGTTGACAACTGAGTGAACTAACATGAACAAACAATGAACAGCTGTATTTTTATTAAGTAACATTAACAAAGATTAATAAACTGTAACAAATGCTCATTGTTAGTTCATGTTAGTAAATACATGAACTAATGTTAACTAATGAACCTTATTATAAAGTGTTACCGATTAGTCTTTATCTGTCTGTAATTAAAACATACAGGACCTCTGGCCCGCCCACTCTGTCCTGTCCTGCACTCTGATTGGTGGAGCAAATCAGGGGCCAGATTCACAAAAAAGAAGTAAAGAATTTTTTTTTTTTTAAAAAGTTTGTAAAACGTTCCTCCAGTCCCTGTACCGTGTGTCTGGGTAGAGTCGTGCGTTTGGCTCGGTTGTTGCTCACTCTGGTTTCCGATGGGATTGTCAGTGACAGGATCAGGGGAATTATGGGCGCTTCTCAAAAAGTCTGTGAGTGAGAACGAGAGAAAAGGAAATTTCTCTCCGCAGGAGCTCATATTTTACTTACTGAGTGCTGGGATGTTAATAACAAGAGCTTTGACATGTAGATGCAGTCACTGAAATAAATCCCAGAAATCTGGCTGTACAATCAACTGAAAATATAAAGGAAAAATCAATTTCAATGACCTGAAATTTTGTAAAAGCTGTTATAAGTGCACTATTTACAAACAATTTATGGTGGTATTACAAAAAATACATGTTTAAAGTGCCCATATTATGCTTTTTTGGGGTATAACCTTTCATGTAGTGTTTAATAAAGCTGTTTGTGGATATTTGTGAAAGATCAAAATGCAGATAAATGGATATTCTCTCCATTTATGGAAAGAATATCCTCGAGAATCGATTCTGAAGCGCCTGAACGAGTCGTCAGTAATCCAGTCTCACTTCCTGCTCGGACCTATGTATCTTTGTAACTCATTTGCATAATACCATCCAAGGTCTTCATTGGTTGCCGGCGAACAAAGTTTGCTTTGCCCCGCCCTCAAACACTGTTATCGCTGAGACTGGAAGTGTTTGACCGTGTTTTCTGCTGCAAAGTAAATCCACTTTTGATGCACTTCTAAAGGATGAGATTGATACGGGAAAACAGATGCCATTTTACTGTTAGAATCACTCTATCAAGTGCTGAGAAAGATCCGTAGCTAAAATCCATATATGGTAATGGACATTTGGTTTACGACACGAGCTGTAAGCGATCGACCAATCACAACAGACTGAGTCAAATGACCAATCAGAGCAGAGTAAACCAATCACAACAGACTGAGCCATCTGACCAATCAGAGCAGAGTAGACCAATCACAACAGACTGAGCCATCTGACCAATCAGAGCAGAGTAGACCAATCACAACAGACTGAGCATCTGACCAATCAGAGCTCTCGGAAAAGAGGGTTTTCGAGAGACCCTTCATCGAACCATTTTCAGACTCTAGAAATGAGTGATGCGCGATGTATATTATGACAAAAAAGTTTTGACCTTAGATGCATGTTTACCTATTGTAGGAGACTCCTAAACACAATTAGGAGCCTTTAAAATAGCATAATAGCTCCAGCCGAAAGCTGTTTTATAGTTTTTCCTGTAGTAGAGAATTTTTACAAACAATATTTGTATATATATATATATATATATATATATATATATATATATATATATATTATATATATATATATATATATATATATATATATATATATATAAATATAGAATTGTATGTAAAAATATAGCACATATTAAAGTACTTTATGAAAGATCAGTGACTGTAATACTGTAGATGTGGCTCTGTGAAAGCTGCTCTTTTGCTGAATATAGTGTATTGGTGTAGAAAGCGAGAGCGAGCCGCAGTATTCAGTGCTGTCAGACAGTAATGGATGACCAGGGCGGCCCGTCACTTCTGCACAGCGAGATAACACACACTCCTCCTCGTACTCTCAGAGAGAACGCCAGGGATGAAGAACACCAAATAGCACTGAAAGATAGACAGAGATGCGCCTCTGTGTTTTCATTGGTCGAGCTCATGCACATCAAATGGCCTTCACTTTACATTCTACAACATAAATTAGCATTTTTATTACTTTATCCTGAATGAGTGGACAGGACTGGATTTATTCTGTTATATATTTACGTGTGTGTGTGTGTGTGTGTGTGTGTGTGTGTGTGTGTGTGTGTGTGTGTGTGTGTGTGTGTGTGTGTGTGTGTGTGTGTGTGTGTGTGTGTGTGTGTGTGTGTGTGTGTGTGTGTGTGTGTGTGTATTTACTGGATGGAATGAGTGATGATCAACCCGTCCTTCTGAACTCACAGCTGGAATAAAGGAACAATGATTGATATTCACCTGTTATTCTTTCTGTTGAAGCATTGCACATCTTGAGTAAATAAAAGCCTGGTGTTTGTCATCTTCACTTCTTATTTATCGAGCTCAGGTGTGTTAGTTAGCTATATATTGTCTTAGGATATCATGGATGCATTCCACAAGATGTGAACAAACAAAACTGTTTGTCGCCAGAAGCATTTTACAACCAGAAGTTGCAGGTTTCGAACAAAATGAGATTAACTTTGATGAATTTTGGCTAAACTTTCCTCATCTAAAGGTTCTGTCATTATTTACTCACTCTCATTTTTTATCAAAACCAGTATGACTTTCTTTCTTCTGCGAAACACAAAAGAATATTAAACCTCATAAATATTTAGATAATGACAATAAATCTTTGCGTGTGTGTGTGTGTGTGTTGTGTTCACATTTTTAGGTGAGCTATCCCTTTAAATTTGCCCTTTTAAACTTCACTGTGGCTCGGGGTGATGGAAACGGATCAATGAAACTAATAACAGCTGTGTGTGTTATTTATGTTACAGTTATTGACCACATGGGGAAATTCTCTAATGAGATCTCTTTAATATCTCAGTTGTTAAATAGATAGAAGTGTAAATAGATAGAAAATAGAAACGCGCTGTCAAGATGGCGACGGCCGGCTCCGCCCACTTTGGGCTTCAAAAATGCTCTTCAGAAACCTACGGGTGACATCACGGACACTACTTCCATTGTTTTATACAGTCTATGGTTAAAATACGTCATTTACAGCTAGTTGTTGAGTTCGGCTCGGTACACACTGCGTAGAACGTTTGTAAACGTGGTTGTCGCTGTACCTGCATTTTTTGGGAGTTGAAGAGGTCCTTTAATGCCCTTTCACAAGATGTTAAATAAATCTCTGATGTCCCCAGAGTGTGTATGTGAAGTTTTAGCTCAAAATACCCTACACTGTTTTGTGTGTGCCCTTTAAATGCAAATGAGCTGCTGCTCCCGGCACAGAGGGCGGAGCTTCAAGAGCTTGTGTGTGTTAGCAGCTCCGATTACCTCGCGCAGACACACACTGAAACACTTTTAGCCTTTTATGTTCAAACCGGACTGGACAAATATAGAGAGACTCAAGAAGAAGTGACAACATGTAGAAGCAACGGGACATTTATAAGTGGTTAGTTGATGAGTTTATGCAGCTGATGTGGAGTTAACTATCTTCTAGTCATTGATTAGCATATTCTGTCATGATAATCTCTTTCCCGGGGGCGGGGTTTATGTAAATATTAGGGTTTGTGATGTCACTAACCCTGTGTAGTCCCTATCAGTCGTTTGTTGTAGTCCTTAAAAAGCGACTTCTGTAATAGAAAATATCTCCCTTTGCTTTGAACTTTGAGTGTCGTAACTTTGCAGATGTTGTTTATGCTTAAACAGCAACACTAACTAAAGTTACAAAAGTGAAATCATAATCAACCACCCTGCATTTAGCTGCATTGTGTACATGGCCTTAGTTGTGATGGGTAAGGTTAGGGGGAAAAGCTAGAGATTGCATTGTGTCAGTGAATGTCCTCACAAAGATAGATGTACAAGAATGAGTGTGTGTGTGTGTGTAGCATGTGATGGTGAACTCCTGCTTTTCCCTCTGCAGGCAGTGTGGTGTATCTGGGAATGATGGTGGGAGCGTTCTTCTGGGGCGGTCTGTCAGATAAGGTGGGCCGACGGCAGTGTCTGCTGGTGTGTATGTCAGTCAACGGCTTCTTCTCCTTCCTCTCGTCCTTCGTTCAGGGCTACGGCACCTTCCTCTTCTGCAGGATGCTCTCGGGATTCGGGTGAGTCTCTCTCATATTCCATGAGGATGAATGGAGGAAACCATCCATCTTCGGCTTTGATGATCTTTCCTTCACTTAGCTAATGCAGTGTTATTCAGAGCGTTCTTAAAGGGATAGTTCACACAAAAATAAAATTATGTTATTGATTACTCGCCCAAACCTGTAAGACTTTTGGGTAACACTTTATTTTCAATGGTCCACTTTCTTTTTTTCCCACCAGACATTCTGCTAACTACTGTATAAGTAACTTGGCAGCTACATGTAAACTAGCAGTCATTAGAGCATTAGTAGACTGTCTGCTTAATATCTGCAAATACTTTATTCTGATGCTCCTCAACAATCATTCTACTGACTATAAGTAACTTTGTAAGTACATATCTGTTTATTCTATAACCCAAAACCTAGCAGTCTACTAATATTCTACTGAGAGATAGTTGATATGTAGGTGCAAAGTTATAGTTAGTAGAGTGTCTAAAGTGTCTAAAATCGAAATAATGTGTAACCCAAAAGTCTTATTGGTTTGGAATGACATGAGGGGGAGTAATCAATGACACATGACTGATTTATAGTGACTTTTAACATTAAGGCGAGAGAGACACTACAGGTGAATAGGGTCATTTTTCTAACTAGCAGATGTCACCATGAAACTTTCCCAGTTGATTACCTACATTAAGATGAGAAAAAATGTATTACAAGTTTTCTGTAATTTAATGTTTAAATATGCAAATGAGGCATTATCTAATTAAATATGCGCTAATTTGATACGGATACATTTTGCTAACGGATAAAGCCAGGTTCAAAATTTTTATTTTTATTTTGTGTTCACATATTAGATGGGAAAAAAATTACAGAGGGAATTTATGGATATCTACTTTTGATATCCTGTAAATCAGAATATACTGCCAATAGCCTTAAAATTATTTTCGCCATGTTTTTTGGAATAAAATGTTATATAAATCAGACTAGGAATAATATATTTACAAATACCTTTATTTTTCTATTTATGTTTTGGACTTGATGAGAGTACAGAAAATGTACAGAAAATTGATGAAATACTGTATGTGTCACGGTGCTGGTGCGGGCAAAAAACAGGCTGAGGCAAAACGTTCCACGGTAAACGATTTACTTTTAAATAAAACAAGAAACAGGTACAGGCAGGAAGACAGGCAGGACACTCACAAAACACTGTAACATTAACAACGACCGACAAGGACAGACTGAACAGAAGCAGACTAAATACAAGCAGGAATCAAACATAACAAGGTGAAAACAGGTGACACTGATGATGAAGACGATGAACAGGTGGATGATTGAGGCAGTGAGTTCAGGTGAGGAGACAAGAGGATCCTGGGAAGTGTAGTGCAGAGACAAGGACAGACAGGTGACTGTGACAGTATGAGAGAAAAGTCATTTTGAGAAAACGGGCTTTAAAGATTTAGCATCAGCCAATGAGATTTCACATTTAGAGTTAAATCCCCCCTTTTACTTTCACGATTGGTTGCTGATAAAAAGGAAATGACCATATTTGGATCCGACAGTATTGTGTGGGAGAGAGAGAGGTTAGTAACAGGTGATGAAAAGGGGATCACAGGTCTTTTGTGATGACAGGGTGCAGATCGCGCTCGCGGAGCAGTGGGATGATTTAAAACGCCAACTTTTGATGAACTTATGAGAAATCAAGAGATGCAAACAAACAAAGTGTAGTAAAATAAAGACCTAAATGTGTATTTCAGACTTTTTTTCACCACAAGTCTGAAAGAAGACATGTTATTGAAGACAAATATCCCCAAATCTCAAAATTGACCAGTGGAAAAAAACCCGATGTTTTTGCCTGCCGTGTCTCGCCTTAAATTGAAAGAAAATCCCACTGGTATTTATAATTTCATGTGAGCCATGCAAGTTAATAATAAATAGTTATTGTTAAGCAAATGCATCAGTGAGTCAATGGTTAATCAAACAGTTAATCTGTTTTGCAAATGTTTATAGAGCCAGATAAAGTGTGTAAAACACTGAAATAATCTTTTCTGATAATCATACACCTGCAAAACAAATGCTAGCATTGACATTTTGCTCCTTTTGAATCATCTTCTGATTATTGGACCACTTCAGAAGCTGGAAATATGCCGTAGGAATATCCTGAATACTGAGAAATACAGCACAACTCCATCATGTCTGCTGTCTGACAGTCTGAGAATAAAACACACACACACACACACACACACACACACACACCCCACACACACACACACACACACACACACACACACACACAACACACACATCAGCATGCTTCTTCTGTCTCTCACTTCACAGCACTTCGCAATTCACGTTGCATTTAAACCCTTGGCACAGACTCTAATGTGACAGAGAAGAGAGAGACGACGAAGAAGACAGTAGATGAGAGTAAGAGAGATGAGGATGAACTGACAGAGAAGTGAGAGAGGAGAGAGAGAGAGAGAGAGGGGAGAGAGAGAGAGAGAGAGAGAGAGAGAGAGAGAGAGAGAGAGAGAGAGAGAGAGAGAGAGAGAGAGGGAAGAGAGAGAGAGAGAGGGTTGTATTGCTAATACAAGAAGTCTGAAGCGGGGTCAGAGGTCACACAGACTGCAACACACAGTAGAGGCCCAAAAAATTGCTAGATTTGGAAGGAAGGAAGGAAGAAGGAAGAGCATATGACAATTTATTCATTTGTTAACGTTGCTGATTTTATTTGATGAAATGAATTCACATTCATGTATTTATTGTTGTAATTTAGTTGGTGTTAAAAATAGCGCAAAGGAATCCACAAATAAATGCGATCCTTGTGAAAAATGTACCATGGTTTCCACAATCATATTCTGCAGCACTACTGTTTTCAACTGTGATAATAATCATAAATGTTTCTTGAGCGGCAAGTCATCATATTAGAATGATTTCTGAAGGATCATGTGACACTGAAGACTGGAGTAATGATGCTGAATATTCAGCTTTGATCACAGGAATAAATTACACTTTACTATATATTCACATAGAAAACAGCTATTTTAAATTGTAATAATATTTCACTATTTTACTGTATTTTTGATTGAATAAATGCAGCCTTGGTGAGCAGAAGAGACATCTGAAATATATTTGCTATATATGTTATTTTTTTAAATAATGTCAATTATTTATTTAAAAATATATATAAGAAATAAAAATAAAAAATCTTGATTTCCCATACTGCTTTGCAGGATTGGCGGGGCGGTGCCCATCGTGTTCTCGTACTTCGCGGAGTGTCTGGCCCGTGAGAAGCGTGGGGAACACCTGAGCTGGCTCTGCATGTTCTGGATGGTGGGCGGGATCTACGCCTCGGCCATGGCCTGGGCCATTATACCACACTACGGTGAGTGACAGCTCCAACCGACCAATCATAAAGCTCCAACGACTGAGCAGCTTTCACACCAGAAGCTGTAGAAACAGTGATCTGTAAGGCTGCTTTGCATTGACATGATTTCAGATTTATTTATTATTCTGCTAGCAGACAATATCACATATCAGCGCCGAACAAGGTGCAATTTGTTGAGAATGCCCGTGCTGATGTCACATAACTGATCCTCCGGGAAACCTTTCGGGCTCTTCTGCTGAACAGAAAGCCTCTCTGTCCTTCATCATCTCATTATGAGAGGATGATGGGTAATTTCCTGTGGGAGTGTAAACAAGCACAGATATATACGGGGCTGCTGGTGTTCTGCGAGATACTGTGCTGGTAATTGAGGTCAATTGATTAGCGTCTCTTGTTTTAGCACTGTTTCTGTGGTCAGGAGGCAGTGTGCTGAAACGGTTCTGCCGCAATGCCTTCATCACTGCAGGAGCGGGCGAGAGGCAGGTGAAGGCTTCAGACAGCGTGTGTGTGTGTGTGTGTGTGTGTGTGTGTGTGTGTGTGTGTGTGTGTGTGTGTGTTCTGCACGTCCTCCAACTTTTGTTCTGAAGTAGAAACTTACTTTTAGACAGGTGATGCTAGTCTTTTGTTAGCTGGTGTTAGGATTGTTTTTATCTACATGGATGCCATCTGCGATGGTTAATATGATCATTGTTCCTCGATTAAGTAGTATAGCCATAAAAATATATTCAATGTTCAGTTGTTAAGCTCTGGTTTAGCAAGTTTGAGATGGAAGCTGGAGCTGCAGTGAATACCGATGCACTGCGTTATTCACTGTGTTGTGCTGGTGTGTCTCTT
>CM070834.1:6635879-7135879 GCA_036326025.1 Chrosomus eos
ACAACGGTCTTCATGATAATCGCAAACATGGATGAATGAACAGCATCGTAAAAAAATGACATACTACAAGCAAGCGCAACATAATACAACATAGAACGCAAACAAGTTTACAAATAAGAGATTTACTTACTAGTTCATCAACAAGATCGCCAGGGGCCTGTACCATGAAGCCGGTTTAGGTGGCTAGCCAGCTATGTTTCAGCTTAGTTTCCGCCAACCCTGGGTTTTAGGTACTATGAAAGTAGCTCGGCTTTAATCGGTGTTCGTTGCCATGGTATCTTACGCTGCACGGCTAACCTGCTCCGGGGCAGGTTAAGTTCTGGATTCGAGATCTCAGACTGAAGTTTGACCAATCAGCTGTGAGCAAAGAAACATATAGGTGACGTAACTAAATCCCAGTGTTGGTTGCAATTGCTTTACATTTTCTTTCAAATCCTGTGGACATCTCAGCGCAAACTGTAAGACGAGCACATCGTAGAGAAAGAGTTTTTAGCCGGACAAAATCCCCTTGCCTTTCCTGATAGTTAGGCTACTTGTATCAAAGATACAGATTTTCTGCGGAAGGAACATCTTATCTTTGCGAACTTATTGAGCCGCTCATAAATAATTAACACGTCGAATTCATGCACTTACTGTACCGTAAATGGGATTGCGTTGCGTTTTTTTTAGCAAGTGCTTGCATACTTGCACGCAATCGCAACACGCAAACATTCTTGCGGTGATGCACAGAATCTAGGAGAAAACACGGTTTGTCGAACCATTCGCAAGGTGGTCCTCGCTCTGCAGGAGTACATTAATAGTTTAATAGTGTTCATTTATTGACCATGTCCATAAGAGAGGCTTTTTATAAAATTGTCGGTAATATTGATAGGGTGACATCACGTTTTTTTTTCTTCCAAAAAGCAAATTTCACAAATGTACTATACAATACAGTACATGTTAAGCATTATTTTAATATTTTTTTATTCGGTTAATCTTATGATAGGATTCCCTATAGAGTCATTGAAGCAATATCCTGCACACATGTTGCAATGTCCACTTCTCTAGGAGAACATGAGGCAGATTATATTAATAGAAAGTCATTTCACAGCCTTAATGTTCAGGTAGAGATTATGTGAACATGTGAAATTATTATTTTCTGTGAGATGAATCTTTAAATTAATAGTAAAATTAACAGATAACAATCTACTTTCCATGAGTATGTTGTGTCAGCGCTTTGAGGAAAGCTAAATTTGGTACAGTACAAAACACTGTTAATTTGAATTGGGACAGCAAAACCTACACAATAACCCCCTATCATGACCCTCATGTGTCAGTAAAACCATAGTCAAAATTAGAGATGATCTTTAGCATCCTAAAAGCACGTTTCAACTGTCTTCGGTGCTTAAGAGTCACCAGAGTGGGCATCACAGATAGTGTCTGCATGTGCCATTCTGCACAATATAGAAAGGAGCCAGAACCACCACAGAAAGCTTCCCCCGATGAAACTGACCCGAACACACTTGACCACCCAGCTGGTGCAAATGTATTTGCAATCACCATACAATATTACACTTAATAAAAGCACATTGGAACTGCAGATAGGTCTCAAACTGTTTTATTGGTTTTGTGGGATGGGGGAGAGAGAAAGAAAGCAATAGAAAGTTGCATTAATAAATATTCATGCTAAAGTGTTACTTGGTTAAATAAGTTCACTGAGATCAGTTTAATCTAGCTATTGCATTTATTTTTTAAATGTGGAGCCTCCTCAGCTCACAGTCAGGCTCATTTAGTGTGCAGTCTAGCTCTATAGGCTCATTTAGTGTGCAGTCTAGCTCTATAGGCTCATTTAGTGTGCAGTCTAGCTCTATAGGCTCATTTAGTGTGCAGTCTAGCTCCATAGGCTCCTTTAGTGTGCAGTCTAGCTCTATAGGCTCCTTTAGTGTGCAGTCTAGCTCCATAGGCTCCTTTAGTGTGCAGTCTAGCTCTATAGGCTCCTTTAGTGTGCAGTCTAGCTCTATAGGCTCCTTTAGTGTACAGTCTAGCTCTATAGGCTCATTTAGTGTGCAGTCTAGCTCTATAGGCTCATTTAGTGTGCAGTCTAGCTCTATAGGCTCATTTAGTGTGCAGTCTAGCTCTATAGGCTCCTTTAGTGTGCAGTCTAGCTCTATAGGCTCATTTAGTGTACAGTCTAGCTCTATAGGCTCCTTTAGTGTGCAGTCTAGCTCTATAGGCTCCTTTAGTGTGCAGACTAGCTCTATAGGCTCCTTTAGTGTGCAGTCTAGCTCTATAGGCTCATTGAGTGTGCAGTCTAGCTCTATAGGCTCCTTTAGTGTGCAGTCTAGCTCTATAGGCTCCTTTAGTGTACAGTCTAGCTCTATAGGCTCCTTTAGTGTGCAGTAGTGTACAGTCTAGCTCTATAGGCTCCTTTAGTGTGCAGTCTAGCTCCATAGGCTCCTTTAGTGTGCAGTCTAGCTCTATAGGCTCCTTTAGTGTGCAGTCTAGCTCTATAGACTCCTTTAGTGTGCAGTCTAGCTCTATAGGCTCCTTTAGTGTACAGTCTAGCTCTATAGGCTCCTTTAGTGTGCAGTAGTGTACAGTCTAGCTCTATAGGCTCCTTTAGTGTGCAGTCTAGCTCTATAGGCTCCTTTAGTGTGCAGTCTAGCTCTATAGGCTCCTTTAGTGTGCAGTCTAGCTCTATAGGCTCCTTTAGTGTGCAGTCTAGCTCTATAGGCTCCTTTAGTGTGCAGTCTAGCTCTATAGACTCCTTTAGTGTGCAGTCTAGCTCCATAGGCTCCTTTATTGTGCAGACTAGCTCTATAGGCTCCTTTAGTGTGCAGTCTAGCTCCATAGGCTCATTTAGTGTGCAGTCTAGCTCTATAGGCTCCTTTAGTGTGCAGACTAGCTCTATAGGCTCCTTTAGTGTGCAGTCTAGCTCTATAGGCTCATTTAGTGTGCAGTCTAGCTCTATAGGCTCATTTAGTGTGCAGTCTAGCTCTATAGGCTCCTTTAGTGTGCAGTCTAGCTCTATAGGCTCATTTAGTGTACAGTCTAGCTCTATAGGCTCCTTTAGTGTGCAGTCTAGCTCTATAGGCTCCTTTAGTGTGCAGTCTAGCTCCATAGGCTCCTTTTGTAAAGGGCCCTGACTGAGTCTGTTTCCACCTGAAACATAATTCCACCACAAACATGATCATTACAAGTTTTTGGGAGGCTAATCAACTCACAAAAAGGTCCTTGACAAACACCTGTAATATATGTCAAGGGTTTTAAATCCTTACCTTGTTCACATTTCTTTTGAAGCCTGTTGAGGTAGAGGCTTTAGTTTCTGGGACAGGTTGTGAAAAATCCTACAATAAAAGAGATGTGTAACTTGGGATAGTCCCTGTTTTATGCCACACATTCAAATGTTTGCCTTAATAAAAAGCCCAGTGCATTCACCTCAGCAACTGTCCCAGAACACAGACAGAGTGTCTTCATCATTTCCTCCTCCCTGATAAATAAAAGTAGGCCAATATGTTTCTGGTGTTCTGTCTGCTGCATACTGACCTCTGTGTGGGAGACTGTGTGTGTGTGTGTGTGTGTGTGTGTGTGTGTGTGTGTGTGTGTGTGTGTGTGTGTGTGTGTGTGTGTGTGTGTGTGTGTGTGTGTGTGTGTGTGTGTGTGTGTGTGTGTGTGTGTGTGTGTGTGTGTGTGTGTGTGTGTGTGTGTGTGTGTGTGTGTGTGTGTGTGCTGGCTTCAACAGGGACACTGCATTTCCCTCTACTGTAGAACATACAGTCAGCCATATTTAAAACTTAAAATAGTAATGTATCGCGCACGTACCCAGTGTTACTTGCTTAGAGGAGCCAGCACCAGGGTCAGATTGTACAGCACCTGTAATCCCATCCATAATCGGCCGTCCCTTACTCCTATCAGAGCCAACTCAGTGTATTCTGGAGGAGTGGCCCTCCAATGGTTTTCTGAATTTCACTCTTTTTTCGGTTTGCCTCAAACAAATAAAAAAATAATAAAAGGTTGTGTGTAAATAAATACTTACTAGGCTACTTTTAATTATATTTTTATATTTTGTCTTTATCAGCTGCCAAAAACGTTTGGAGTTGCATCTAAAAATCAATGAATATTAATCCTTACAGGTATATACATGCAATTTTTTTTTTATATTATAAAAATATAGGCTATATTTTACACACACATACATTCATAGCCTATATATACATCATTTCACATGAATAAAGAACGTATTTATTTAGCTTACACATTAACGCAATCAGCAATCTTTCTCCAACAGTCTTCTCTTGCTTTGGCAGCAGAGACCGTATTGTTTCGAGCTTGTAGCCTAATACATATTTAAATTAATCGTAATTCTGAAAGATTATCTCTTGCTCCTCCGCGGAAAGAAAGTATCGCTCTCGCTCTATCCATATCGAACGCGATTGGTTGTTCGGTGCCAACGTCACTTTGGTATGTGCACGCGCTCGTGGAGTAATCATAGCTTAACCCCGGATTTCCACCAACTGCAGAACGGCTGCGGATCGGCTCCGCTGCGTGTCGGATCCGTGCTCCGCCGTCCTTCAAAATCTACCAGATCCGGATTTGTTGCGGAACGGCTGCGGCCATGACTGACAGCTGAAGTCACGAGGACATACGATATCTCCCAAATTTACGTATGATGATGATGTTTCTAAACAGAATCACAAAACCAGCAAGTTTGTTTCCATCCAGAGGAGTAGAGGGGAAGCTCTGTGCTGACCTGCTGATCCCTTTTTTGTGGAAATTATTGTGATTCTACCATACAATATTTATAATTATATAATCAACTTATAAAATACTAAATGTCTATTATGAATGTATTGGGAAAGGAGTAGGCTGTGTAAATAAAGTGAACTATTGTTCTTGTGGAAAAAGAAAAAAGTATATAAAACAAAATCTCCGCCCATTATGACGTTTTCGAGGTGTAGTGAAGGGAAATACGATTCGCCGTAAGCACGGAGTATATTATTTTGAAAATTACCGGATGTTTTATTTTGTTTCTGTGCTCGACTTCCTGCGGCGCTCTCCGGCATCCGGCAAAAATAGAAACTCTGCGTATCTTCTCCGGAGCGCTGCGGTCGCCGGAGCTGGGACGGAGTCGGAACGCAGCCGTTCCGCAGTCAGTGAAAATACACACATTGACTTTAATGGAATCCTATTGACTCCGCCGCCGTTCCTGAGCGGATCCGCAGCCGTTCCGCAGTTGGTGGAAATTGGGGGTAAGAGTTGACAGAGAAAGTTGATGAGCTGCTTCATGGTACCAATAAAGCCTGATTGCATCGGTTTGGTTTTGTCAACTCAAAACTAATCATGTAACTCTGAGTTTGTTCAGCTACCTTCATGGTACAGGCCCCGGGTCAGCATCACTGCATCACTCGCTTGACACGGGGCTCGACTCGCCTGACACGGGGCTGGACTCGCTTGACACGGGGCTCGACTCGCTTGACACGGGGCTGGACTCGCTTGAGACGGGGCTGGACTCGCTTGAGACGGGGCTCGACTCGCTTGACACGGGGCTGGACTCGCTTGAGACGGGGCTGGACTCGCTTGAGACGGGGCTCGACTCGCTTGACACGGGGCTGGACTCGCTTGAGACGGGGCTCGACTCGCTTAAGACGGGGCTCGACTCGCCTGACACGGGGCTCGACTCGCCTGACACGGGGCTCGACTCGCTTGGGACGGGGCTCGACTCGCTTTTCACGGGGCACGACTCGCTTTTCACGGGGCTCGACTCGCTTTTCACGGGGCTCGACTCGCTTTTTACGGGGCTCGACTCGCTTTTTACGGGGCTCGACTCGCTTTTCACGGGGCTCGACTCGCTTTTTACGGGGCTCGACTCGCTTGACACGGGGCTCGACTCGCTTGAGACGGGGCTCGACTCGCTTGACTCGGCGCTTTTGCACGCAGTGCTGCATGCTTTTTAGCTCGCGCCAACGAGTTAAAGCCCGACCGAGTGACTCTTATCCGGTTCCTCACACGGTCAGATTCTCTATTCCTTTTCCTCTTCCGACCGCGTTTTCTTTGCTTTTTCCATCGTCGAGTATCACGTCTGAATTGCGCGCAACTGTCTTCGTGCTTCCTATGTTGTTGTTGTTGATGTGTGTGACGTCGTTGCCGTAAAGCATGTCGTGATTCTCGCGAGATTTGTCAGGGGCGCTCCTCTCAAACTTACATTGCTGGTTTATCCAGCGGCATCCCCCCCGAGCTTTACTACCAGGATGATTCGCCCTACTATGAGTTTGTTTACCACCGAAATGACTTTGAAGCTGTTATATTAAGGTACAATTGTTGCATAGTGTGCCTTTAAAGGGTCATGAAACCTCCCTCTTTCAGCTCAAGTCTAGCTCACAATCTTTTTGAAAAATGCAACTTAAATGGGCGTGGATGCTGTGAGAAGGGAGGGAGTGGGTGTGGTTTGGCCATCACATCGCCAGTGGCCCATGCATATCGACTGTCACTAAAAAGCAGTGGTAAAACGTGAGGAAATGCTAGATTTTTTTTATAGCTGGCAAAGTTAAAGTCTAATGAAATACACTGACACTTTATTATTGTCCTTTCAAAAGTAACTGAATGCCCTGCTAAATATATTAGCCTACAGTAATCGTAATTCTATTTAAAACATATTAATGTAGGCTACATGTATAATTATAATGTCATTATAAAATATATAGTTGTTTATATAGACACTAAATGCATATATTTGAAAATAATTAATTTTCCACTTAAAAAAAACGTTCCGTGCATAGCCTAATATCTACGCGCCCGCTGAACTCCCATAATAAAGATGGCTCTGTGGAGGTGGAGGACTTCTCATTTTAGACACACACACACATACCTCTGAAGGGATAGAAAAGTCCTCGGGACTTGGTAACGTTACCGCATCACTCGCAAGACGCAACCTGCATTGGTCGTCAACAAGGCGAAGTCCACCATTCTCTCTCGAGAAAAATGTTTGCGGCACACACTATAGTTTAGATGTGTCCGTGGTTGATCAAACCAGCCGCCCGGAGCCAGAGTCCAGCCCTGGCAGCATCGCGGGGAAACATATTCAACCCACTTGGACTTTTGCACCACGAAAACAAACACTTGTTGCGTCCCATGATTGTCTCTCTCATCTATAGGCTACTACGCGATATCACAGTTTGACATGTCTGTCATTGGAAAGATCCACGTGGTGTCATGAATAATTAAGAGACAGTGTCTTCTCATAGGATATGAACTCAGTCTCATTAATAATTATGAGACACCGATGAGTCATCAAGCACTCACAGAGCACGGCCACGTCACAGCCTGTGACGTGGACACGATGAAGATTTTAAACCCAGAAGACGAAAAAAGCGGAAAAAAACTAAAATTTGTCCATTTTAACCCTATTATTAAATCTAACAGATGCTAACATTGTCTTCAATGGTGTTCAACACACATACCTCTGTTAAAATCTCAGAAAATTTGGTTTGGGGTTTCATGACCCTTTAATGTTTTTCTGGGTATCTGTTCATTCTAACTATTTAACTAATTAAAAAAGGACGGTTTTATTTAAATCATTATTCTGTTCCTTAAAACTGCTTATGCTGCATTTTATTTATTGTTGTTTATAGCTAATATAGAGAAACACTGCTGTTTTCGATGCAATCATATATTAGTATAATTAAACAACATCATTTATTTAATACTTTTAATAACAATATGTGTATGACTTACATATATTATTTATATTTATTTCATATTATATTGTTATAGTATAATGGTTTAGTGTAAAGATTCATGGATATAATATTTATAATGTTTAGTCATATATTTTATCCTTTGTTTTTATCCTAAAAACAAAACATAATATAATAATACCCAAATTTTTGTGGTATAAAAGCACTGCTCTTTATAACTAAAATGTCTAATCTAATATATAATTATATAATTTAAAAGATAGTTCCCATAAACAGCTTCAATGTATTAACAACTACACTCGAGATACTTTTGAGTAAATTATCAGTGGCTAGTTTTATGTACACTGAAAAACATTTTTGTGTCGGATTTACTTTTAAACTAGCCTGGCTGCCAGCCCGAACCCCGCCCACAATTTTTTTTGGTCGGGAAGTTCGGTCTGGACTCGATCCGTTGAGGAGCTATTATGCCCGATCAAAAATTGTTCGGACCAATCAAATTGTCAGGGCGGGCTTTATACGATGATGGACAGATGAGTAACCATAGACATCATATGAGCAACGTAACGTAACCATCCACGTCATCAGAGCGCTTGGGTTGAATTCATGGCTGCCGCGGGAGAATTGAGTTGTGTATATTCCGCTATCACGTGTGTTATAGAAGATATAGACAGCGCATTCATTTTAGAAGAGGAACAGAGAACCGCGATCAAGGCATTTGTCGATGGAAAATATGTTTTTGCCGTCCTTCCTACGGGATTCGGAAAAAGTTTAATCTATCAACTTTAGTCTATCTCTCAACGTCACTTACTCCGTTGCTCTGATTGGTTGTAAGTCTATCCAATTGAGTGCAGAGGCCTTTTATTTCCTGGTTCGGTTGACACACGCCCTATAATCAGAGTCCAATGGAGCAGTTTCAGACTCACATTCTTTCTAGAATATGAGTATGACGAAGTCAGGCTACTTTTAAACCACTTTCACACAGAAATTGCTTGAAATTTTTCACAAATAATAACAAAGCAACACATTGAATTTTCAAAAACTCTTTTATTCACAACTTATTTACAACTTTGTGGACTTTTAGACGTCAAAGCTTACTGCAACTTAACTATAAAAGTACCAGTATTAGTACTATCACTGCTGATCTTGCTAGCTCTGCTGATATTGCTAATACTGCTGCTATTGCTAATACTGCTAATATGGCTAGCTCTGCTAATCTTGCTAATACTGCTGCTGCTATTGCTAATACTGCTAATATGGCTAGCTTTGCTAATCTTGCTAATACTGCTGCTGCTATTGGTAATACTGCTGATATGGCTAGCTCTGCTGATATTGCTAATACTGCTGATATTGCTAATAGCCTACTGCTGATATTGCTAATACTGCTGATATTGCTAATACTACTGATATAGCTAGCTCTGCTAATCTTGCTGATATTGCTAAAACTGCTGATATTGCTAATACCGCTGATATGGCTCTGCTAATCTTGCTAATACTGCTGATCTTGCTAGCTCTGCTGATATTGCTAATACTGCTGATCTTGCTAGCTGTGTTGATCTTGCTAATGCTGCTGGTCTCTCTGGTCTGCAGAGGAACTGGATTCGGCTTCTGTAATGCCATGTGTAAACTGGCGGCCGTCTTGGGGAATGTAATATTTGGTTCGTTGGTGGGAATCACGAAATCGATCCCGATCCTGTTGGCGTCGACTGTGCTGGTCGGCGGAGGCCTGGTGGGTCTGAGACTACCCGACACCCGCGCCAACGTCCTCATGTGACCCCACTACACCTGTGACCTCTGACCCCTGAGCCGCCACGGAAACACGCTCAGGGTGCAGGTGGAGCCAGCGGCTGTGATATGTTTGCTTTCTTTATCCATTTAAAGTCTTTGTTTGTTTACTTATAAACAATTATTTATGGATTTCTTTTATTGGTTTAGCTTTTGACTTGCCCAGTTTAGATTAAAACTATATTATGATGCCTTCATTGCTGTAAATCAAATGTTATGAAGTGTCAAAACAAAAACATGTCAATCGATCTCTTTTTAGACAGCGAGTTTGTGAGCCAATCTGGGTTGGAAAAATTATTTAAAGTTATTTATTTAGAAAATTCAGTAATTTTGTTATTATTATGATTTTTTTAAAATGTTCTCTTTATTATTTTTAGCTGAACACAAAAAAATTCAGGTGATTTTAATATATTTTTTTATTTTTAAAATCAAAACACTACTTAATTTCCTTGAAATGCTCAAACAAGAGTAAAAAGGCCATTTGCGAGATGTAGACATTAGCGATAACAGCTTTTATTGGTAGCGTAGGTCCGATTCTCCGGTGGCAAGAGGCGGCCTTTGCAATACTGAGGCAAATCCTGTCCCGTGGCCTCATGGGATAGTAAAGTGTCAATCATTGCACACTTCAGAACAGGAAGTAGTAGATCATCCGGGTACTTTTTGCCCACTTCTTTTGTCACACACTGTTTTTCTCCTACTATATATTAGGGAAGTACGCGTGTTAGTCGTTGAATCATTCAGTCAAACGATTCGTTCAAAATGGCTGATTCATTCAGGGACAAAGCAGAAGTGAGCGAGTCATTCATTAGAACGATTCGTTTAAAAAAACGCAGATTCATTCAGAATTTGTGTTGCTCGTGCAATGGCTCCACTGTTTGTTACTATTTCGTTGGGCAATAGACAATAGAGTCACCTAATAGCCTATTAACTTATTGTTGATTGAGTGTTCAAAAAATCAATATCACATTTGCAAACGTGCTGATATTCGGGAAAACAGCACTTTTGCTCGTGTGGTATTGCTTATAAGTATAAAAAACAAGACTTTTTTGCACCATTTCGTGTTTTTTGGAAGCATTTTTTGTGTAATGTGAAACGGCGGAAACATTGCAAAGGCCGCTACTGCACTTCTAACTAACGATATATCCAGTTTACATTTTCTGCTTTTTTATAATGATTTAGCTAGCGGAAGAACACGCTTCGACTTCATTCTTGCCTTCGTGAACTTGTATGTAGCTGAAACGGACTTCATTTTGTGTTCTCTCTCTCTTGGTTTAAGGGTTAAAGGCGTCTTGATAACCCTAGTCTAGCTGCTACGCTTCCATGTGCGAACTCTTCTTCTGAAAACTGAATGGCCTTTGCTTCCTCTCCGTGCCTCCTTCCTCTTCAATCCCTCCGGTCGGCTACTCGTAGGTTTCTAGCGATCCATCGTACAGCAGAACTGAGTGCGTTTCCAATGCTCTGAATAGGTGGGGAAAAAAATGTAATGTTTTCAGCATTTCATCACATTGCACTGGAATTTTCATACATGCAATTGTGCAATATGACTAGACGTGATACGGCCGCATCATAGAAAATAATAAAAGCCATTCAGCCTGGTCTGATCTCTTCTGCTGCTGTCTACATGCACTGAAGTACAAACTCTACACACGTCAACGCTGAGACCTTTCAGATTGACGTTTGTTTCTGGCCTAATTTAATGATATTTTGTCGTGTGTATGTCGGGAAAGTTAAGATAAACACTTGTTTTGAACTTATCACGGGCGACAACGTTTGCTGTACACGTCTAAATGTTGTAAAGTGTTGCCTGTTGAGTTATTAAAACGTTATTTTTTCATGGTCAGATGTTATGCAAACGTCTCCTCATGTGTATGTGTAGATATCTTGTATTTACTGACATTCATTTCTGTCTATAGGTGTTTATTTGGGCTGGTTGTGTGATTCTTGGGGTGTTATTTGAGCTAACAAGAGGATTTTGTGTAGTTTTGCAGGTGTTCTGAACAAATTCGGTTCGTGAGAAGAATGAACTTGTGTTTTTTTATATTCATTTCTTAACAAATTCAAGTGGCCTATCTGAAAAATTCCACACAAACAAATGAAACATGATATCTTGTTAATAAATACACCCGTGCATGTGCATATTGAGATTTGTGTTGCGGTGATTTGTCTGTCGTGCTTTCGCCATGAGTTTATTTCTCGGTTTGAAAGATGAATGTATCATTATTGTGAGCGTGTGATGTCGTTCTGAAATGGGTTTTGATTGGTTGTGGATCTGGCATGCCAACGACACGTCTGCCGTCACTGCTGGCCAGATTTCTCGGATATACTATCTGATTTTATTTTGAAAAGAGAGAGAAAAGTGCCATGTACAGTGTGAACGGAACTGAAGTGGATCCAGATGTACTGCTATTAAAGCGTTTCACTATAAGACTAAAGAGTGTCTGCTTATTTTTTTCCTTTAAACAGACCCCAAATTCATTTTTGTGGAATAAAAGTTAAGATTTACATCCTTCATTCGGTCTCAGAGTGGTATTTAAGGTGTAATATATCATAAAATATCAAAGCAGAATCTAATGAGAATAAATTAAGATTCTGATATTTTGGGTGGAGAAAAAATTTGGTCCAGTGGTTTAACCTCAATTTTATGAAGCGACAAGAGTGCTTTATTTGCGGAAAAACAAACAAACATAATTAACCACTTCATTTATAAAACATTATTCTACAACACACGTTCACGCAACGATGTCTGCTCTTGCCTCAACACAACACACATGCCTTGTGGTGCTCTCATGAACACGTGTAGTTAATTATATTTTTTATTTAGTAAAATAGTTTTTTTGCATATTACAAAGTATAATTGCAAAATAACTCACATCGCTTCATAAAACTTAAACCCCTGGAGTCACATTACTTTAATGATGTCTTTACTACCTTTCTAGGTCTTGAAAGTGGTATATGCATTGACTGTCAATCGAGGAACAGAAATCTCTCAGATTTCATTTCATCAAAAATATCTTCATTTGTGTTCTAAAGATGAATGAAAGTCTTACAGGTTTGGAAAGACATGAGGGTTAGTAATTTATGACAGAATTATCATTTTTTGGTGAATCATCCCTCTCGGCAGTATGAACTGACGGCGATATGGATTTTAAATCTAACTATTTTTACTGTTGACGACGCTATATTTAGTTTTGATGTAGTGAGTAGCCTATAAGAGGGGAAAACACAGATCTGCATATGGTTATGCTCATCTTTGCTCACTCCTTCGAATGCATCTTGAGTAATATCAAGATGCAATTCTGTTTGAATTGATTTAAAAACAACAAGTGAATGTAAACATGTATCTTATTGTGACCTCTAGTGGCGAATGTGGGTGCATTAAAATGATCTCGTGGTAATATTAAAGGATTAGTTCACTTTTAAAAAAACTTTTGCTGATAATTTACTCACCCCCGCCCCATGTCATCCAAGATGTCCATGTCTTTCTTTCTTCAGTCGAAAAGAAATGAATGTTTTTGATGAAAACATTCCAGGATTTTTCTCCTAATGGACTTCAATATAATGGACAAATCTATTTTCGAGTCATTTAGTTCATTTCATTCATTCAACGAACGAAATGAATCGAATAAAGAGTCGTTCAAACAGGAGAGTCACGAACGTGCATCACAGAACAGAGCAAGGCGAGCATTTGTGCTAATAAAACTTAAACTTTTTTATTTCTTTTTGAAATAACCGATCGTTTAGCTAGATAAGACTCTTATTCATCGTCTGGTATCGTTTAAAGCCATTTGAAGCTGCACTGAAACTGTCATTTGGACCTTGAGCCGTTTGGGTCCCATTGAAGTCCATTATATGGAGAAAAAATCCTGGAATGTTTTCATCAAAAATCTTTTTAAAAGTGAACTAATCCTTTAATATAAAAAATATAATATATAAATATATACTATATTATAGTTGTTGTTTTTGTTATTATTATATAATAGGGCTGTCAAACGATTCGCGATTAATCGCATCCAAAATAAAAGTTTGTGTTTACATAATATATGTGTGTGTAGTGTGTATAATTATTTTGTATATATAAATATACACACATGCATGTATACATTTAAGAAAATTATGTTATTAATATATAAAATATTTATATTTATATATAATATTAATTATGTATAAATATATATAAAATATATACACGCAAATATTTCTTAAATATATACATGCACGTGTGTGTATTTATATATACAAAATAATTAGACACATTACACACACATATATTATGTAAACACAAACTTTTATTTTGGATGCGATAAATCGCGATTAATCGTTTGACAGCCCTATTATATAACAATACAAATTGTATGAATAATTATTATGAATAATTTTTTTTTATTATTATTATATTTTTTATTATTTTTTATAAAACAAATACTCTAATAATAGTAATATATGACACAAACACCTTAAAAAAAGTTAGGAAAATCATATTTTCATTATGAAAACGAGTGATGAATAAACCTGTTCGACGCTTGGACACTAGATGGCGCACGAGCTCCAAACGCCTCGCATTGTGTCAGTGAGACACACACACACACACTCTCAGGTCTAGAACTTTTATTGGAGCAGGACTGTGTGTATCTAATCTTGATATGTGGTGTTTGATTCGGGAATGACATGCAGCTTTGAATCTGTTTGTCTGTGACTGACTCGAGGACAGTTTAATCCTGCTGGAATGCTCGAGTGAAACTAGACACTCTCCAGCCCGCCTGTCCCTGTCTCTGTTTTCACTGTCTTTGAGTTTATCCCTATGGGTTATCCCCGCTTAAAACAGTTCACATCATCCTCAAGGACGGTGCAGTAGCCTATTATTAGGCATTATTAATATTATTAATATATTACATTAAACATAACAATTTTATTTAATAAAATAAATAATAATATGCTAAGTAAAATAGCAATTATTAATATAAATCTCAATCAGAGTTCTATCTGCTATACCTATTTAATTATATAACAATTAAAAAAAAACGATTAATACTACTGAGCTCTTACTCAGTTCGGTTAAGCTTTGTAAAGCCTTGACATTGTGAGTGCTGTTATAGTGTAAAACACAGCTTATACGAGATCATCCCAACTCCAGCTGCAATGGAAAGAGGGTGTTTAATATTTTGCACGCACAGTATCCGCTGAACAGCTGTTTCAAATCATAGCTATGTGACCTGACCAATCAGCAGGACTGCTGCTTTGTAATGTTTAAAATGATTGCATTCTGTGTAAGAGGTGTACTGTACACTGAAGTCATGTGCCAGAAAAGTCATATTTACATAATCATATCTGATAAGGATTATTGCTTTTACTGCTGGGAAGCAGCAGGGTATTCAAAATGTCACATTTGAATTGCACTATTTGCATGTACAAAGGGGCATGCCAAATTGCACATATAAAAAAAACTATTGAAATAAAATGTTTTATTCTTCAAACCCATCAATGGCAGAGTTTCTGTATATCAAACTAGTTCGACTTTATTCATACAGGCCATGAACTCAGATCAGATCTCCACTCCCTCCTGTAATTACTCTTGTGGGAGAAGAGAAGAAAAACAACACATCTGTGCAGTTATCCGTCATATCAGCGTCCTCAGAGAGAGCGATCCCGGGGTTAAACCACCAGCAGCTGCTGGGTTCAGGAATAACAGAGGGATGCTGCGGCTGCTGCACTTGTGCTTCAGTTTCAAGAGGCGATGTAGCTCGCTGTTAAACTGGTAAGATGGTTTGCAGTGCTGGAATGCCACCGTTTACTGGTTAAAGGTGTGATTCTCTTTTTGTCCATTTTTTCAAAATAACTTGAAATCTTATTCCTAACCCACTTACAGCCACTGAGTTAGAAGCACTGAAATGAAAATTAAGCAATTTAATCATCTGTGGAACGGGCAGGACTCGAAAAACTCCAGCCAATAATTTCCAAGACCACCTAGAATCATTGGACAGTAAGTTCGTCAAACACACGGTTGTACCACACCCCGTCCCCCCAGCGCGTGACCCCCTGCGTGCGCATACTCAACGCTAGTGACGCATCTCGTCAGTAAAGCCGGTTCCATGATTAGTAGTAAATCGTCATTACAATCTCTCGCGCATCTGAGTTTTCGCTCGTGCATGATTGCGCGTCCATGTTCTTCGAATGGGTGGAGTCAGGGCCAGCGCTGGAGGAAAGAAGGTAGGACCATTTGAATTGTTATTTTCAAAATCTGCGGTCGTTTTCCAAATCACATACCCCACCTTTAATATTAAAACATGCATAGTATGTCTCCATCAGCAGGACGAATAGGGCCCATGTACATATGTATTCTAGAGAAATTAATTACTGGGTTTTGCTAGGGGGGGGGGGGTAGCACAACTGACATTCTAATAGTGATCTGAACAAACCTCTAACTTAACTTTTAAAGACCACAAGAAACCTCTCAGAACAGTCTGGCAACAACTCAAAGCAACCATATAGCAAATCCCTGGCAACCACCTAGCGTCCTCCCTGCTAGCAACCACATAGCAAATCCCCGGTAACCTCGCTGTCCTAGCAACTACATAGCAATGCCCTGACAATCACCTAGAGCAGTACTGTATCCACATAGCAACCCCCAGAACACACTGGCAGCCTCCTAGAACACCCATACCCACGCATTTATATAGCGCTTTCAACAGACCATACATATTGCCTCACATTCACCCATTCATAAACCGTGAATACACGACGGCGGTGTCAGCCATACAAGGTTCGTCGGGAGCTCGTCTTGCTCATGTTGCAAGTGTCTCATGACACCTCGACACTTGGTCAGGTGGACCCAGGGATTGAACCACCAACCTTTCGGTTTGTAGACAACCTACTGAAACACTGAGCCACTGCCGCCCCCCAGAGTAACCCCCCAGAACACCCTAGCAACCACATGGCAACTCCCTGCCCAAGCAAATGCATAGCAACTCCCTGGCAACCACCTAGACTAAAAATTCAACATAGCTACTACTTAGATCACCTTAACGGCCATATAGCAAATCCCTGGCAACCTCCCTGCCCTAGCAACCACATAGCAACTCCCTGGCAACCATCCAGACAATCCTAGTAACTACATGCCAACGCCCTGCCAATCACCTAGAGCACTATAGCAACCACATAGCAACTCCCCCTGACAACAACCCAGAACACCCTGGCAGCCTCATAGCGTACCGTACCCTACACTCTAAAAACTGCTGGGTTGTTTCAACCCAACTTTGGGTCAAATATGGGCAAATCCAGCCGTTGGGTTAGATTTTTACATTAAATTTTTTAACCCAACGTTTGCGTTTGTCCATATTTGATTAAAACAACTCATCATTTTTTAGAGTGTAGCAACCACATACAGTAACCTCTTTTGGCAACCATAAAGAAACGCTGTGGTAACCTCCTAGACAAGCACAGCTCACATTTTTTTCAGATTCAGAAACTGTTTAAATCTAGTTGACATTAGGATTCCTGCACTGTGTCCTTCATATCTATACAGGGCAGATCTGATCATTGTCCCTCTTACTCAGAGATGCCTCACATTCCCAGGCCTTACAGGTGTCTTTGACATACAGAACCCAACTCATGCATGTTTACGCTCGGCTCATACTTTCAGCAGCGTTACACACAGCACTCAGAGCGTGACGTACAGGGTCACACGCAACAGCTGATATATGAGCGCTGCGCGTTTAACACTGTGATCTGTGTAAGGAGTGCCATTACATCAGATCTCTTCTTTTAAAATTCCTCCAGATAAAGCAGTTTAAAGGGTCATTCTGTGAAAACAATGCGTAAAAACTGAAGGAAACTGTTTGCACGGCTCATCAAAGTTACAAGCAACTTTATTGACCTTTTTCAAAAATAATGTGCATAAATGAATGAAAGCAGTTTCTTTCTGTGGTTCTTTTGCCTGGTAATGAAAGACAACACTTGCTCTGTCCTCCACACTCCTGTTTTGATTCACTCCTCCATGAGCTGAAAATGTCACATAACCTTTGACCTTTTGACAAGAGGCCTTTCATTTCTTTCTTGCAACTTGCTAGTGGCGAAAGAAATATTTATTTTTCCGCTTTTTATTTTTTTAATAAACATCCACTGAGGTCAAGGCCCATGATTTGAGACACAGAGCTCATAAACGGAGAAACTGTCCAGGATTATTAAAGCAAATCTAGGTTCCAGTGTAACACGTATCCTCACATACTGAGCTTATGTAACACTATGACCACTGCTCAGCCACAGACAACGCTTTTAAATGCTTGTTACGTAACACAATCACTCTATAGGTGCAATATCTCTATGGCCTGGTTTCACAGACAGGGCTTAGATAAAGCCACGATTAGGATTTGTTCAATTGACATTTCAGTAGCTTTTATAATAATGCCATAGAAAAAAAAAAAACATTACCGTTTTGAGGCTGTGTCTGAAATCACCTCCCATACCCTTAAATAGGCGTTATCTGAGGGGACAGGCATTTGTAGTAGTGTCCGAAACCATAGTGGACGTTATCGAATGAACTCATTAAATCCCACAATGCACCGCGTCAGCCCTTCCGGCGTACTCAGTGTCTGAATTCACTCACTCGTTTTCATTCATTCCATCAAGGGGACTACATTAGTGGACTAATATAGGGAATAGTGAATGAGGGTATAGGGGGGAGATTTCAAACACAGCATGAGTCATTGAATCATTCACTAAACCAAGCCATTAAAAAACGCTGATTCATTCAGTTACAAAACAATTGACTTGCTGTGTTTGAAATCATCCAGGCTATACACTCATTCTCTATTGTCTACATTACTCCACTTATCCACGCGGGATTTCATTTGGCACAACCATTGAGCGTACTATACATCGGTTGTACACTCGTTATTGCGGTGCATTGTGGGATTGAATAAGTGCACTCGATAATGTCCACTATGGTTTCGGACACCACTACAAATGGATGTTCCCTCAAATAGTGCCCTATGTAAGGGTATAGGGGGCGATTTCGGACACAGTCACTGCCTTAATGAATGAGTAATTGAATCATTCACTCAATCGATTTGTGTAAAAACACGGAATCATTCATGAGTGAAACACCACTACTGAAGTGTGATGTTCGGTTTAATCATTCCAGACATCCCAAGTCTCCCGGAAGTTCCGGGAGTCTCCCGCATACTGATAGCGTCTCCCTGATGCCCGCAAATTAGTTCAAATCTCCCGGAATCTATAACACGCATGCGAGACAGAACATACTGCGCGCATAACAAACATAGCGCGCGCGCACGCATGGCAGAAAGGAAGCGAGACCTTGCGAGTGTCTCTCGCGCTCTCTCGTGCGCTCGCTATGTATGCGCGCAGTATTGTCAAACCAACCCCCCCTCCGTCAACAATCCGGTCACCAAGATACCTCCCTGAAATGACTTCTTGCAGGTTGGGATGTCTGTCATTCCATCAACTTCTCAGAAACTGCCCAAGCTGTTGTTGCAAAGTCTAACATAGTATGTTATTTACCCCTTATTACATGGCTTGGTTGAATTCTAATGTAGAATTGAAGTCTTATTTCTTGATAACAGACCACTGCTAAGTATAACCAGAGACAATTTATATGAGACATGTCACTTCCTCAATCCTCAATAGAACTATATAGGGAAAACCTGTAACGCCAAAGATGGCGGTTGTATGCACATGTCCCGCCCCTCCCGCTGGAAAGCCAATCGTCTGCTCTTAACAGTCAAGCCGGGAAACATTTAAGCCTATCGTCTGGTTCCTCTGACGCATGCGCACAGTTGAGGTTTGCGACAGCGGAGAATACGTTACTGTTTGAAAAGGCGGCAGATTTGAAATGTACTGTATGTGTGCGTTGTGTAAATATCAGAGATCCCAAGTCTCCCGCATATTGATAGCGGCTCCCTGATGCCCGCAAATTAGTTCAAATCTCCCCGAATCTCGAGCGAGTGTGCTTCAAACCGTGTAGCGCGCGCAACGTACGGAAGAGAGGGAGAGAGCGAGAGACCTGCGTGTTGGTGTGTGAACTCTTGCGCATGCGCAGTAAAAGTATAACCGGTGGGGGAAAAGGCGTTTTAAATCTTATTTTGGGGCAAAGTCGTCCAACTTTTTTAGCGTTTTTTATCATATTTTACTGCTGTTTCTATACATGCAGTTTTTATGTCCCGGTGACCAGTGAAACAGCAGTTCGGACTCTCTGCCCATTCATTTAGATAGGAGCCTGGTCTTGTTAGTCAGAAACAAGCGTGCCGCACAAGCCCTCAAAAGTGAAGCCAAAACGTCTTGATCGCCCCCGGTGACCGGTCCTAGTATAGCTCATAAGCCCCGCCTCCCCATGTTATTCAATGGGACGTGAGACCAACTAAATAATTAAATTACACTTCACATATCTTTTTTCTAAAGATAGTTTCTGTCATTTACTGTAGTTTCTATCACGTTGATGTAATTTCTCATGTTTGTTTTTAAAATAAGTTAGTTATTTGATGCTATAAAAACGGTGCTGTGACATCATGATTGACAGCTTTGATTGACAGGTTCTCTGTACGAAGTAGTCACTGAAGCACCAACGGACTTTTTTCATAATGTTTACTATGTGGTTATTAGTTGTATTTACCTTATTTTAACGAGGTACTGCAATCAGCAGACATCATTGGAGAGGAACGGAGCAGACAGAGGCCACTTAAGAAAAGTGCAGGGGCGTGTGCTTGCGATTGATTCAACGCGAGTGGGGGCGGGGGCTTGATTTCGCGGCTTTACTTCCTGCTCACGACTGCGCATGACTGGTCCCGAAAACGCAACTGCGCAGACTCAAGTTCCAATATGTCAGCGCCATATCGGGACTCTGGCGGCTTCAGTTCCCTCCAATGGAAAATATCGAAGGGGCGTCGTCCATCTTTTTTTACAGTCTATGGTCAGAAATAGCTGCCCGGAGGCGTTGCCAAGATGGCGGCCGAGTGGCAGGACTTGCCTAAAAGGACTTTGGTATAACACACCGTTGCCATGAAAAACAGAGCGTTGCCATGGATTCAAAACGTAGAGACGGAACGGACTATTTTCTTTAGCGGAAGCAATACAATCGTTTTTAAATCAATAAACTCTTTTTTAAATAAATATTTTGAGTCAAATTATTTATTTATTTGGCAGGTAGCCATGTAATAAGTGGGATAATATAGAGCGAGGCGGTTGTTATAGCGAATACAATCCTCCGCTTCACGTTGGGGTCCTAATCAGCCTGTCGGTTTATTCGCTAACCGCCTCGCTATACATTATCCCTACAATTTTCACTAACAGTTAAAAGTAATTTATGATATGGTATCAAGAATTAAGGTTTACATATTATGTTTTGTGTTATATCACAAAATGATAAAATTGAGTAATGTATTTTTTCTAAAAACATAAAATCGAAATATTTTTAACATTTTAAAATCAAACATTTTATATCAAATGAAAATAAAATTTAAAATAATTAAAACGTCTCTCTCTCTCTCTCTCTCTCTCTCTCTCTCTCTCTCTCTCTCTCTCTCTCTCTCTCTCTCTCTCTCTCTCTCTCTCTCTCTCTCTCTCTCTCTCCACACACACACACACAAACATAGCTGAGAGGGAGAAGCGCGTCAGGTCACGGCATCAGCTCTCACAAACTCTTTAAAGTTTAAACGTTTATCTCCCGCGCGGAGGAGGACCGGAACCCCTGCTTCTTCACGCGCCCGGGTGAGTGTCTGTGTGTGCGGGACTCAGTCGCAGTGTCTGTGCTCAGGTTTGGAGGATTGTTGTTCTCCGGTTTCTATGGACTCCGGTCTCGAGAGGGTTTAGGACTTTGAGCTGCACTTGTTCCTCCGCGGCTGGATCATTTACAGCAGGTTTCTCCCTCTTTTATACGACAAAACACTTCAGTTTCACCGTATATCGCTGTTTGTTCGCGTTTAGTGTCGGGTTAGTTTAGTGTTTCTTTGTATTTGGTTTAGAAACAACCGAACAAAAGGACAGTATTTGCTCGTTTTAAAATATCAAATGCTCATTGGATGTCGCTCCTTTTTAATTATTTGTTAACAACAACAGGCTTAACCTGTTTAGTTTAGTTTAGTTGTGTTTTTTATGTTGTCTGGCATTTTAGGGTCATGTGGAGGTCTGCAGTCAAACTCGCATAAATTATCCAGACTTTTTTTCATCTAAACAACAAAAGAGTCTTCTTGCTCAAATGAGACCACAACAGATTTAGTTTTCTTTGTGCTTTTTTAGTTGAGAACTATTCAGCAATGCAATGTATTACATTCCTATGCTTCCTATGTATGTAAGCAATGCAAATGTATTGACATGAGCGTCATCATTTTGAACATCAAAATTTAGGTTAAAGTTTATATAAATGTGTGAGGTGAAGTTTTAACCACCATTTTGTTGTTTTGTAGTTTAATGTAAATGGTCATGTGTTATTAATGATATGATAACAGTAATATAAGTGCTACAATTTTACATTAACTTATAAGTTTATAATTACATGTCAGTGCTTGACATGTCAACTATATGCAGACATATAGTATTTTTCAACACAGTTAGTGTATCTTTGTCAGTTTATTTCTGTTGCTTGTGCTCATTTTTAAACTGCATAAATCTTCATCTAGTTTTTTAAAACATGTTTGGAGACTCTTTCGTGTCTCAGAGCAGGTGCCAGAAGGCTGTCTAAAAGTGGCCGGTAAGTGGAAGAATATAGCCTAGCCTGATGTGAATTGTTGGCTGTCAGCGGAGGGTTATCATTAAATGCCTTTGTGTCCATGACCTCTTGACCCCTGATGCCTAAAAACTCACCCTTGCAATTATATAATTTATTCTTTGCCTCAGGGACTACTTGGTCTTTTGCTGTTTTGCTTGGACTTGCTTTGAAATGTAATAAACTAAAGCACATGATAATGTTATTAAGAGATAAAAAGGATTCTTATTGCTTTATCTTTAGTTTAGCATCAGGTGAAATTTTGTTGATTTGTTTTTCACATCATAGCCTATAGAGTTGGGCTGTGTTCAGAATAGCATTCCCTACTTCTTGTACGTGTGTTTTTGCATTTATTTATTTAGCAGTATTTATACGGTATACATGTGATCACCTACGTGATTGGATTATTTGGCAGAATTATAAATTCTGTTGGATATATAAGTATGTCTAAGTCTAACTTTATCTGCATACAGTTACATGGCAATAGTAGCCTATATATAGCAAGATCACAACTGTTTGATTGTTTATATCATCACAAAATGTAACTATTGTTGCCTAGCTCAAATCTGCTAAATGCAACTATAAGGCATGAAAATATTAAGATTAACATCAACATTAGGATTTTCTGTAAAGCTGCTTTGAAACAATGTCATGAGGTCATGTGACAACAATGTAGCGTACTATTATTTGAAATGCCTGTGTGCTGTTTCTACTTTTAAAAAATATACACAGTGCAGTAAGCTAATATTTTATTCTGAATATAGCCTTGCTCTTTATATGTCCTGTAATAATTAGAGCAGATGCCATTACTCACTGATGGGTTCATTGATGTTAAATTAGTCCCTCTGGACATTTTTAATGAGGAAATGATCTTATGAGTGGGGCATATACCGTATGTTAATCTGAACATGGATAATGTCGATATGGCTAGACAATGACCCGCCTTCATGGGTGAACACGATAGAATCATGTAACCCAGATGAGTTGGCGCTGGGTCAGACCGGTACCCAATATCCCTGTGAACCGAACACCAGTGGCCCGTCGATAAACAGAACCGGCCTTTCAGAGCAAAACCTATGAGATTCAAACCTGTTTACTGACTGACTTACATTCAAGTGTTGTTTTTGAAGTTCACGTTTTCAGCATTGAATTTCAATTTTCAATGATGAATTTTCATTTTTGGGTGAACAGACATTTTAATGATTTGAATTTGGACAGATAGCCTAGATTCATCCTGAATTAAAAATCAATGCAGCGATTGACCACTTTTAGACTTGCATTGAGGCGATAGCAGGGGTCTCTCTCTCATTAGCAAGCTAGTGAAATGCGACCTGATCCAAACCCTACATCGATGCCCTAACCGGTCTCCGACCCTGTTTTAATGCTCCGTCCACGGCACATAATGTTCCTTCACTCTAAGAAACCGCACAAAAGTGCCACTCTTGAGTTTGTGAGCCGAACACAGCCGTGCTTTGTGTCCCTCTGCCAACATCCCTCCATCTCCCGGAGGAGTGTGGAGAGAGGGATCTGGACTGATAGGAGGACGCCCTTATTCTGTTACCTTTCTGGATACTAATTACCCCTCTAATCTGCCCACGGGCTAGTTTATGTTGCCCCCGACACCTGCAGAGGTCTCAGAGCAGGCACAGGCTTTCTTCAGATAGCTGCTGTTTCTTGAAAACACACAGTGATAATAAGCAATGCTTGGTAATCGATAACAGGACTGAATAATAATGACGCCCCGAGGCCGGTGAGAGCGTTACGGTCCAGGTGAGAGCCCAATACTGTGTTGTAACTACATCTTACCTTAATTGTCATGCAAATGCATTTTTATGCTTGCAAACTTAAAGAATTAGGTTTGTATAGTGTATTGAGTGTATTGAGGGTTGTTGTTGGGAGCAGTGCTATTTTACTATTATTTATATATACTGTTATGGTGCATGTTAATATTTTGAATTAGCTTCTATTTTTATATTATCAGGTTTCAAATTTATTTTTAGTTTGATTTAGTCATTTTATGTGCTTTTGTCATTTTATTCCTTTTAGGGATGCTAAATATATCGGTCACCATATCGGTATCGGCTGATATAAGATCAGTTTTAATGTTATTGTTATCAGGCCGATAAGAGAATTTGTCCAATATCTTAAAACTGATCAATAATGTATTATTTCCTTCAGCTCAGACACTTCAGATGCGCACCACTGTTAAACATGATGGTTTTAAATCGCTTGAAATATGATTGGAATAACAGAAGGAAAATGAAGTTAAGTGCAACATGTGCAGCGCATGTCTTTCATATAGGCTACATAAAATTGTAATCAGGCCCTCAAAAATTATATAAAAATGTGGATTTAGATTTATCGGCCAATATATCGGTTATCGGCTTCCAAAAGTATAAAGATTTGGTATCGGCCAAAATTTTTCGTAAAAAAGTATTTCAGTTTAATTAATTATTTCAACTTTACTGACATTTTAGTTCTTCAACTGTGATGTTGAATCTGTCATGTTTAAAGAGAAAAAACTGGTTGCCAGAATAATTCAGTTAAATACAGTAAAAAATATTTACAGAACAACAGTTTCAAACTGTAATTTACACACACACAAAAAAAACATTTTAAACTGGTAAATCAAACAGCATAGGTACAACTGATAACAAAAAACTAAGAAGAAACTAAATAAAATGATAAAACATTAATGTGAAATGCCCCACAGGAAACTCAGTATACGGCTTTTCACTGTAAATTATAAGAAAGATTTGTTCTTTTTACTTAAAAAAAAAAGAAGGTACATTTAACAGTATTTTACCAAATTTTTCAAAATGTAAGGTTAGATCTATTTTAGTTTTCCTCCATTTAGTATGGGAACTTACTGTTAACCAATTTACTGTCGCATTTTTTACACTCACATTAGATTTACATATTTAAAAAAAAAAATGGAATATACTGTTCTGTAGATATACTATCATTCAAAAGTCTCCAAGGCTGCATTTATTTAATTAAAAAATACAGTAAAAACAGTAATATTGTGAAATATTATTACAATTTCAAATAAATGTTTTCTGTGTGAATATATAGTCAAATGTAATTTATTCCTGTGATGCAAAGTTGAATTTTCAGCATCATTACTCCAGTCTTCAGTGTCACATGATCCTTCAGAAATAATTCGAATGTGCCGAACATTTAATTTTAGGATCTTTGGATGAATAGAAAGTTCAAAAGAACAGAATTTATTTGAAATAGACATTATTTACAGTCATTGTCAAAAGTGTCTTTAAATAAGAGGGCCATGAGCTATACTATTCAGTCATTTGATGAAATATTATAAAGACAAATTCATTAAAACATAGATTTATGAATCATTCACAATGAAACCAGAAACAAAAGTAAATGTGGTAAATCTGAATTTCAAGTTGACTTCATGTAGAGTCAGTATCTGGTCACAAGACTCCTGTGGGATGGTCATTTTTAATCTGGGATAACTAAAACTGGCTCATTCCAGAGGTAATCGATTTATTGGCGGATGGGAAGGCCGTTCTGCTGTTTCCAAGCGTCTCCCTGCTGAATGCATTCATTGTGTTGGGTTGACTTGATTTCTCTTGCGTGCCACGAGTTATCAGACACGGATGTCGTTTTAGACAAGATAACAGCAAAAAAGCAAATTCTTTCTTGGGAAACGATAACGATTAATCCCTATTTGCATTTACAGCAGTGTTCTCAATTTTATTAATGTTTTCATTAAATGCAAATGTTTTCTGGGTGGTTTAGGGAGTGAAACAAGAATTTACAGAGATTAAATATTTCTGAAGGGAGTGTTTGGAAAGAAGCAAACAGAAGAGAGAGCGGTCCGCACTACACATCCCTGTAGCTTTGGACTTTTCTCCCTGAAGCTGGTCAAGGTCTCTTGCACCAAAACACTCGTAATTTAGTTTAACGTGATCATTTTCCGCCCTCTCTCTGACTTCTCAACTCGCAAGCTCTGTTCCAGCTCTACTCCCAACTACAGCTCTCAAATCTCATTTGCACTGAGTTTACTTTCAGTGAATTACATTGATCAAATATGTCATATTGTGATCATTGCACAGAGAGATTGTGAATTTGCATAAATGCAGTTAAGACTTTAAAACTGTGGGAAAATATTCAGAAAATAATGTAAATGCACTTCCTCAAATAAAACTCTTAAATGCTTTCAGAAGACTTGGAATATACACTGTAAAAGAGGGTTTTTTAAAGCTTAATAGAGTGTGTTTTTACAAGGAAATAGTATTATATTAGCAAGTAACCAATGTAAAATGGTTACTTGCCATTTCTTTGTAATTATGAGTGAAAATGGTTTTAAAGTAAATACTACATCAGAGTTTTTGTTCAGTGTAGTGCACACACCTCTGAAGGAGCTTTTAATGGTACTTTTATCATTTTTATTAATATAAATATTTTTGTCCTTTTAGGAGTTTTACAGCACCAGAAGGAGCTTTGAATTGTTAATGTTAGAGCATGTGTACAAACTACAAAGTTGATGAAACTCTTATTTGCAAAGACCTGTTTTTCATCATATCACATTTGGCAGGATCTGTATCTGTGCTTCTGTTTTATGAGAATCCTGTGATCTCTAATGGGATGAAACCATGTGTGATGTTGTTACCGTAAACACACACCTCATGGGAAAACACAAACAACATCTAGTGCACTGACTCATGGTCATTCAGGCTGATCCGGGGTCATTGTGTTCTTTAGTGTTACACTGTAACCAGTGTTTTAGAATGTTCTAAATGTTGAGTGCAACATCATATTATTCACAACTCCCAGTTTTACTCTGAGATTGAACTGTCTGTGGTGTTATTTGTCTCCTACAACAGGTTTACATGCATCCAAGGTCAAAAAACACTTTAATCTTCTAGCATCAGCTCTTTTCTCAGCGTCTGAAACAGTTCAATCGAAGATTCACGCTTTAAACCCCTCCTCTCCGTGAGCCTGCTCTGCTTTGATTGGTCAGATGACCCAGTCTGTTGTGATTGGTCTACTCTGCTCTGATTGGTCAGTTGACCCAGTCTGTTGTGATTGGTCTACTCTGCTCTGATTGGTCAGATGGATCAGTCTGTTGTGATTGGTCTACTCTGCTCTGATTGGTCAGATGACCCAGTCTGTTGTGATTGGTCTACTCTGCTCTGATTGGTCAGATGGCTCAGTCTGTTGTGATTGGTCTACTCTGCTCTGATTGGTCAGTTGACCCAGTCTGTTGTGATTGGTCTACTCTGCTCTGATTGGTCAGATGGATCAGTCTGTTGTGATTGGTCTACTCTGCTCTGATTGGTCAGATGACCCAGTCTGTTGTGATTGGTCTACTCTGCTCTGATTGGTCAGATGACCCAGTCTGTTGTGATTGGTCTACTCTGCTCTGATTGGTCAGATGGCTCAGTCTGTTGTGATTGGTCTACTCTGCTCTGATTGGTCAGATGACCCAGTCTGTTGTGATTGGTCTACTCTGCTCTGATTGGTCAGATGACCCAGTCTGTTGTGATTGGTCTACTCTGCTCTGATTGGTCAGATGACCCAGTCTGTTGTGATTGGTCTACTCTGCTCTGATTGGTCGGATGGCCCAGTCTGTTGTGAGACAATAACTGATTTGTAGTGCACTTTGATCTTTAAACCTTTGCAGACCTTTTACCTTCTCAAACAGCTATATTACACACTACAGACTTTAATATATATGTGTTAATGCATATTTGCATTTGCATAGAAAACAGAATTGTCTTGCTCATCTGTAATGTTTGCTGTAGACTTACTATCACAACTCAAAGCTTCCCAGTCCATTCAGAACACGATATCACCCTTTAGTAAACTAACACTTTTATGTAGTTTTGCAGCTTTGTACTTCTCACTAAGATGTCTTTTGTTTGGAGGCTCATTTTATTGCAGAGCTGATGTCATTTCAATGGTACATCAGTCTCTTTAAAATCACAATCTGTGTTCGTTCTTCCAGAAAGGTAGTTTCGGAGAGCGAAGTTATTAAATCAAACCGAGCCAGCAGGTACAAAGAAAGACAAGCTAATTAAATTTGGAACATGATTGGCGTAGATGAGAATCACAGTTAAACTAATGTACATGCACAATTTCTTTTTCAATGCATGAGTTTTTGTCATTCTTTCATTATGCCTCTGAATTATCTGATGTAAAGCAACATAAAAATCTTTGCAATTAAAAAGGCTTTGAAATTGAAAAGATGCGCGATATAGAAATTTGATTGATAACCAATTTTATATAGGATATATTATTATATATATATTTATTTATAATAATGTATATGTTAACTTGTTTTTAATAAAATGCACTATAAAATATAATGTATTATATTAAAAATAATTGTATTATGGAAAAAGCTGTGTTCACAACGACGATATTTACATTGAACTTTACATGCTTGAATTAAAATTATATTTTAATGTTTGATAGAAGCCATACTGTTTGAATTGCAAAGAAAAAAAGTGCAGATATTTGCTTCAGATATGAATAATTTAAAAATGTGATATTGTGCATCGGCATCTCTAATCAAAAACACTGTGCTCTGCTAATGTGAACATTTATCTTTTTTTTCTTGCAAATGTAGATCATCTGACCGTGCGCATGCATCACATGGTCTTCAGACTCGTGTTTGACAACTCAGAGCAGCTCGTGAGATCAGTTTAGGTTTTGTGTTCTGATCAGTTGTCGTCCCTAGTGTAGTGGTTAAATTTAGGATAGAAATGCGATAAGTGTGGATCATCTTGAAACCAGAACTCTTCCCAGCCCTGTTGAAGAGCCGACTGGTGTGTCTCGCTGCATTATGGACACACTCTGACCCCGTAAACAATAGAAGACTCACACACTGACCCAGCCCCCTCTGTGCATTGATTATATTCTGCTGTCAGCAATCTCAAGTGTGCTCTGCGACCGACACACACACACACACACACACACACACACACACACGAATGCATGCAGTTGCACCAGCTGATCTGCCGTTATTGTTTTGCACCTGTCACAGCAGGGCTTCAAACGGTGTGTGTGAGAATGTTATAATCTGACATTAATATTTAATTGCTGCTTTGACAGGGGGTGGATTTTGAGGTTAAACCGTCTTGATTTTTTTTCGTGGTTTTTGACATTCGGCATGCTTTTCAGAGAGAGAGAGAGAGAGAGGGAAGGAAAGGGGGAGGTTTGAATGTCTTCTCATCTCCGTTTGCTTGTGTTCAGATCTCCACAGACAGAACCATCAACCTTTATGGCACCCAGAAAATTGCAGATTTACTCTAAATTATACACACGTCTGAAAGGAAACGGACACGTGTGAGACCAGCAGACACACTGAAATGATTCTCGCTTGTTTTTGTTGCATCTTTGTGGATTTTGTGGTTGTCCTCCCTGAGCTTCATAGCATCTGACCGGCCCTTGGTGAGTTTAAGGAACGTTTCTTGTATTTTTTGGATGTTATTGGATGCATATTGCTAATTTTAATAACATACAGAGTAGACTATAGATCAGTTGATGAATGCACATTTTATAGTTTTTCTTTTTGTGGTGGTTTTCTCTGAGCTCCAGGGCGTCTTTACCAACACTTGGTGGGTTTAAGGAAAAAAATATATGTTATTAGGTGGTTGTGTTTTATAGGTTTTCTGTTGGTTTAGTTGTAGGTTTTGTTTTTAAAGTGTGCTTCTTTTGCATGCTGCTGGAGCATCAATACAATTTCTTATATTGAAGATTATTATATTTACATGCATATCCCATTTGCACATTAATTTTTCCACAAATTCCAAACGAATCAAAACCCATCAGAACACCACCTGCAAAAGCCTAACATTGTGTTAGCAAGATGTGCAGAAAACGTAAAGATATCTAGTCATGTATTGTCTGTGAATTCCTCTTGAGAGACTTCAGTAAGGTGTAGTTTAGTTGTGGCTTTTGGCACATGTCTCCTTGAGCCGTGATCAAATGCATATTTAAACCACCACTGTAATCAGTGTTTTCGTGTGTGTGTGTGTGTGTGTGTGTGAGTGCGCACGCGCCTTTCGTAGCAGCATTGCGAGATCAAAGCGCAAACACACAGCGTTTCAAGACGCATCTGTCCGATTTCAAAGTGGGCTCATGCATCCCTTTAGAGTGGATATTTATATGTGTGTGTTTTAGTGTCAAAATAAAAGTCCCACTCCTGACACATCGGCCAAACAGAGAAACTTTTCGGCCAATGCCGATAATTAAAAAATATCGGCCGATGTATCGGCTTGTATACCGCAATATACCGGTTGACCACTAGCAAACCTTGGTCGACATAGAAAACACCTCAGCAAAACGCATGATTTGAGGAATCATTCATGTCTGAACCACAAGCGCTGCAGGACGATGCACACATTAGAAGTTTGATCATATAGTGATGCTTGTCTTGACAAACTTGGATCTGTGCATTCGGTCTTAAAGTGACAACAGCCTAATAAACCTGCTGCCATCTGTGTCATTAATGTTAATCTAACAACAAAAGACAAAGAGAAAATCACTCACTGCTCTTGACTGAATAACTTTTGAATCTTTAATAAAGAATGCTTTTATATTTAATTCACTCAGTGAAGACTATGCATTGTATTATATTTTTAGATTTGATTATTCAATGTCTGTAGTATTTCTTACTATGTTTACATTTATTCATTTAGCATACGCTTTTATCCAAAGCGACTTACAAATGAGAACAATAGAAGCAGTTAAACTAACAGTAGGACAACAATATGTAAGTGCTATGACCCCTCTCAGTTTAATCTAACGCAGGCTTTTTAAATTTTTTTTTTAATAAAAATAGAATAGAGAATGTTAAATAAACTTTTTATGCTTAACTACAGTACAGAGGCATAAATGAGCTGTTTAAAGCGGATGTTATTTACTCTTCCCTTTGTCCTGTTGTCTGCAGACTCAAGTGTGAGGAAACTGAACACGCATATACGTCAGATCCCGCAATATCAAAATGAGTCATTTTTTTAGCTTAATTAAATAAATGCTTTGTTCATAATAAAGAGGATGTTTAAGCTATGAAACTTGAAGTATGTTTTAATGGTACAAAAATACCTCTTATATGTAAAAAAAAGCAAAATCAAGACAAAGTCAAAATATGAGCCCTATAAGCTTTAGCAAGTTTCTATTTCAGAGAGAAACCCTGGTTGCAACCTTTTTGTAAAGGAATCAAGTTTTAGCCGTGAATGTAGTGGCGCCTGGTAAATGAATACCTTTACAATGCATATGGGATCTATTGGGAGAATTTGATTATGGCTTGTGTTTCCGTCTGCTTGCAGATTTATTCCCTGCTTGAAGCACCTCAGGTTCTTGGAATCATTGTTGAGGAATTTCACATCCTCAAACTTCTGGAAATATAACAATTGGGTCGTATTGTGGAAACCCACAGAACTGGAACGTGTGCGTATCATAAATGTTCCATTCCAAGCGTCTCTTCATTCCTGAAGCAGTTCACTAAAGGAATAAATAAGGATTTGACCTTTAGTGGCCCGTTGCATTCTGGGAGAACCCTACAGGGATCGATGAGACGGTCGTAACCGCCCGTCACGTTTGGGTAATTAGCTGCCATTGTTCTGAGGTGAGAAGGAATTTGTGTCCGTATAGTAATCCAGCGTTGTTTCCAAACCATTGGTTCAAAGCGGAGATGCTGACACATGCAAATGAGCAGTTATGTTGTTATGCATAATTGTCAGAACATCTCAATTAATCCCTGATGGTCCATTCTTTGTGTACTCTGATGGTTGTACCTATATGCTAAACTGTGATTTACAGTGTCAGCCTCGCGATCACCATTAGTGTCTTTGTGTTGGTTTCATGAACACTAATGAGGAGAAGTGTGCTAGACGACTGGCATACGTTTGTCTCCCAGAGGACTTCAGTGACGTCTCAGACTCGAGCCTCGAGGCGTTCTGGGGTCACAACTCGCATCTCAAACACGTCTTCTAGAGCTGCCAACAGCCTTTACATAACCAATTAAACATATTTTAAAGTGACTATTAATCTAAGTACTAGACCTACGTTTGTCTGGTTTTAAACCTGGCATTGTATATTATGAATATTGTTGGCTCCTTGACACATTGCTTTTTTCCTCTCTTATAATCTGTGTCATCTAAATGCGTAATATAAAATGATCAAACTGCTGGACAATAAAATCCCATTCAAATTTACTTCAGTCAAGATTTTTCTTTAAGACATCAAGATTTTCTTTTGAAAGGAGGTCAATACTGTTATTCAGCAAGGATGCATTAAATTAATCAAAAGTGACAGTAAAGACATTTATATTATGTTATAAGATTTCTATTTCAAATAAATGCTGTTTTCTTTTACTGTCTATTTATCAAAGAATCCTGAAAAAAACGATCACGGTTTTCTCAAAAATATGTAGCAGCACAACGGTTTTCAAATGTGTTCAAAATCATCTTACCAACTGCAAACTTTCGATAGTTTGAATAACCTAGTTTTCTTCCTGTTCCTGTAGTTGGTTTCCTTCACTGGCTTGATGTGGCATCTGTTGACACACTGAATCATTTATGAAGCTGACAGTTTTAATCTGATTTGTAAAATCATCTGCGCTCTGATCTGTTCAGATATTAAGTTCGACTAGAGCTGAAAGAAATATATTGTATTTAAACTACCTGTATACGTTATATTGCTCTATTTTTTGCACCAATGATTTTTTAGCACAGTTTTTCTCCTCGGGTTTAAGGTCTCTATAAATCTACTTTTCGCTAATGAAACCGCTCATACCTGTTGTGCAGGTGATAGAATGTAATATTTCTGTAGTTAGTAAGATCTGACTCTCATGTTCTCTCTCCACGTCACTGGATTCCAGAACCGTTCTATTCATTCTCTGGGGTTCCGCTGTCGCCATGGTGATGAAATCCCCCCCCCCCCCCCAAGCTGGCGGAAACCTCTCTCTCCTTTAGATGAGGCAGGCGTAGTGTTCATCAGCCGTAGTGTCACTCGCTCCGAGGGCCATTCGTTTGCAAGAACAGCTGTGTGTGTGTGCGCGTGTGTGTGTGTTTGCGTGTGTGTGTGTGAGTTAAAAAGTTACCATAGTAATCAATCATGGTATCCACCATAATATTAACCCTTTAACGTGCATTGTAACCGTGCGGTTGACCTTTTTTTGCGGTCAAATTCCTGTAATTAAAACTCGCCGAACCACATTTTTAGCTGTTTGTTCTTCTTCCTCTCACTGAATAGAATGTGTAATGGCAATTATATCCACTGGGTGGCAATGTTGTAATAAAATATTTGTTGCTGAGACGTGCTGAATCTGAACCGGAAGTGTATTGTCGTGACCTCTCTTCAAAACAATGGCTGCCAGTGACGCTAAAATTTAAGGTAATATATTTTTTGGTTGGATTTCATGTTCTAGACTTCCTAATGATTATATTTTTGTTGAATGGAATAAACGTGATGATAAGATGTATGTCTCTGTTACCTCAGAAAAGTTGTGTGACCGCTTGGTTGAGTTGCCCATTTAGGGTAAACTGAAAAAATTAGCACAGCAATGCGATCGTGACTCAGTATAATACACCCTGCAGGATCATACGGTCTCTTTATTTGCTAGACTATATGTACCCTTTGTACGGCCTGTGGTTTTACCTTCAGATTCTAAATTTAATACTGTTTACTCTTTACATATTACGAAATGAACCATTAGTCCTACTCATTATTTCTTCAATAGCATGCTGAGGCTTATTGACTAACACTACGTAATGCATTGCATAGCTACAACTACAGCTGTCTAGATGGGTATAAACATTACATTTTCTGTTCAATAATCTGACAAACATAACACGATAATGAGACTGTAATTGAATTGATGGTTGGACATTTTTGGCTTTATTTAGCACAGTAAACTTACTTTATCAGTCACACTTCAACATTTTCTGTCTCTTATCTAATTTCATGGTTGTGTGTTATCCGATTTGTCATGCATGGTACACAGAGTATTTATTAGCATATGCAATTTTTTCTTAACAAATTAAAAAAAATCACAATGGGCCTGTATGTTGGGAGAACAGTTTATCAATGACAATTGTGCATTTATTATGGATAGATGTACCTGATGCACTGATTACTCAAGACACAGTTTGCGACCCTACACCGTACAGTAATGTTTATTATGTTCCATCTCTTTCAGACATAATGGACTGCCGTACATTTTATGGACCCCCCATTTTATGGATCTACCTCTAGCACTATTGTACTTTTACCAGCTGATCCATATGACTCAGAAGTGGAAGAGCTCAGTGATCCAGACGATGGAGATGATGAAGATTTTGTCCATCCACGCAGTATAGATTTATTTTATTTATAGTATTTTTTTAAATGATTTATTGTTTACAGTTATCATAATTATTTAGTTTTGTATTTGTTTGTTATCTTGATTTCTATTGTTTACTGTTGCACTTTACAATGTTTTTATTTTATGTGTTATAATAAAAACATGTTTTTAAAATAAATTGATGATATTGTTAACTTATTCTATAGTCTGTAATGTTTTGATATAAAAAAAAATTCAACTTCAGATGCACACAAGAAAAAAATCCATGAATGCCTAATACTAGTTACTTCATGCAGAGAATTACCCTAAATGGGCAAGTCAACCGGCTGGTTGACGTGTGTATCTGCTTCCTGATTGGGTCATTAAAAAAAAAAAACACTGAAAAGTTGCTAAATGTGGACTAAAGAACACCATTTTAGCAAAAAATAATTTTTTGCATATTTATTTCTTAGTGTGACTGATAAAGGGTTAATTGTTACTATCAAAACTGTAATAACTTGGTATTTGTCAGTGTTGGCCAACAAAGCTATTTGTTTAATTAGATTTCTCAGTAGTGTTGCTTGCTTTTTAGTACAAACGCTATTTTATTGGTGAACTTTGTTTGACACCTGACAAGATTTCAGTAATCTAGGCTTGGGTCACATGGTCATCAGACAACTGTTTTGAATCAGAATTACTGATGCCTGATTCATGCACTCTTTGGATTCGGATTGAATCTCTCTCAGGATTCGGATTGAATCTCTCTCTCAGGATTGATCGAATCGCTCTCGTGATTCGGATTGAATCTCTCTCTCAGGATTCGGATTGAATCTCTCTCAGGATTCGGATTGAATCTCTCTCAGGATTCAGATCGAATCGCTCTCGGGATTCGGATTGAATCTCTCTCAGGATTCGGATTGAATCTCTCTCTCAGGATTCGGATTGAATCTCTCTCGTGATTCGGATTGAATCTCTCTCGGGATTTGGATTGAATCTCTCTCGGGATTCAGATCGAATCGCTCTCGGGATTCGGATTGAATCTCTCTCAGGATTCGGATTGAATCTCTCTCTCAGGATTCGGATTGAATCTCTTTCTCAGGATTCGGATTGAATCTCTCTCTCTCAGGATTCGGATTGAATCTCTCTCGTGATTCGGATTGAATCTCTCTCGTGATTCGGATTGAATCTCTCTCGGGATTTGGATTGAATCTCTCGGGATTCAGATTGAATCGCTCTCGGGATTCGGATTGAATCTCTCTCAGGATTCGGTATTGAATCTCTCTCTCAGGATTCGGATTGAATCTCTCTCGGGATTCAGATCGAATCGCTCTTTGGATTCGGATTGAATCACTCTCGGGATTTGGATTGAATCTCTCTCGGGATTCGGATTGAATCACTCTCGGGATTCGGATTGAATCTCTCTCGGGATTCGGGTTTGAATCTCTCTCGGGATTCGGATTGAATCTCTCTCGGGATTCGGATTAAATCTCTCTCGGGATTCGGATTGAATCTCTCTCAGGATTCGGATTGAATCTCTCTCAGGATTCAGATTGAATCTCTCTCAGCATTCGGATCGAATCTCTCTCAGGATTCGGATCGAATCTCTCTCAGCATTCGGATCGAATCTCTCTCAGCATTCGGATCGAATCTCTCTCAGGATTCGAATCGAATCTCTCTCAGCATTCGGATTGAATCACTCTCAGGATTCAAATCGAATCTCTCTCAGCATTCGGATTGAATCGCTCTCAGGATTCGAATCGAATCTCTCTCAGCATTCGGATTGAATCTCTGAATCTCTCTCAGGATTCGGATTGAATCTCTCTCGGGATTCGGATTGAATCGCTCTGTAATTGGAAGCTGTTTCTTATCGCTCTTGGGAGCCGATTCTTTTCAATGAATCAGCCGAATGTGTTGACAAGCAGTTTGAATTATTTTTCTACTAATAGTCATTCTAATAGTGCTAGAACAAGTATAACTTGACCTTCTATTTCAAGTGTGACAATTGAAACTGAAGTAATATTACCATCTCTTTCTAGACTCATTTGATTAGCCTGCCAAAAAATCGAAACACAAAATGACATTTAAATATCCTCATAACTATTTTTGTGACACCACTCATTAAATTAAACATAAAGAGGTCATGTGACAATGTAGCATACGGCTTTGTGCATGTTTCTAAAGAATAGTACGCAGTGTGAAGTACATACTGTGCAGTGCGTTAGTATTGTTTCGAGCGCTGCCTTTGTATGTGCAAGTTGAAATATCTCCCCCTCCTAATCTGCAAGTCCTTGTGTCCTCTCCACAGATCCGTGAAGAGCTCTCTCTCCATCTCCAGCCTGAGACGTGATCCTCAGAAAGACTCTAATGAATCAGTATTCGCCGCTCGATGCCATGGCGTTCAAGTGAGTATTGTTTGTTTCTGCAGATCTGTTGAATGCTTGCTCTGTTGTCCTGCTTGTTGTCCTGTATGATCTCAGGTTAGCAGGGATGTGGTTACGTCTTCAGGCAAACGCATGGAAAACACTGGCATATAAAGGGTCTTTTCTCCGAGGGCCCCTTGGAGACGTTTGGCATTTGCATGGAAGCTGATTTGCATTACATCTTGGCTGAGTCGAGGTTTCTGATGCTGGATGCTTGTTAACTGCTCTCTTGTTTTCCTTTTTGACCCAAATTCCTGTTTTGTTTTCTTTATTTCTATTTTTCTCTTGCCTTTGCCAGTTTGCAAACAATAAGGAATAAAAATGATGAGCATCTTCATTGGTGTTGGTCAGCTGAGGGTGTTTTGAAAGAATTTGACACAAAAAAATGCAGATGTTTTTTTGATAGTGCTCTTTACTGTGAACGTACTCTATACAAGTATTACATCTTTATGAAATGTGTCAGAAGCAGAACACAATTCATAAAGGAACACAAGTATATGTTTGGTTTGTTACCTCACACAGGAACACAATAATGCAGGATAAGTGCGTGGGAACGAGTAGGGATGCGTGATATTTGAAATAACTGACTTAGGAAATATATTATATATATATATATATATATTAATTATATATATATATATATATATATATATATATATATATATATATATATATATATATAATTAAATTGTAGCCTTTGTGATTTGGCTATCGCATTAAGCCATATCATGATATTGATTTTATTTCGATGTATATTATGCAGCCCTTGGATCTTTGTAGAGTATGTTTTTGGCTTAAAGGGGCTATGTGTAGGTTTTTACATAAAAAAAAATCTTTAAGAAAGAGTTTTCATTTGTACATTTATGAGCCAACCATAATGTAAAAGAAAGAATGACACCTTGTCTGTCCACCATGGTCGCCTCTATCAGCCTGTAGGCTCAAGTGTGTGTGGAGTCGTCGGGTCTGAACTAGCGCGAAAATTCACAAAATGTGACGTCATGCGCGTTCTCGTCTACTTGGGCTTACATCCGTACGGCAGCCATTAGTAAGCAGCGGCAATCGCTAGCAGTAGTGTTTCAAATGGACTCTGTGGACGGAAAGAAGCGACCAGCCTCCAGCACAATCCAGACACACACGGAAACTCCTCGTAAGTCTAAAAAATAAAAAATCTAGTGCGGCCAACGAGCGTGCGCTAGAGATGCGCGGTTGGCGGTTACAGCCGCGGACTCCGCGGATAAACCGCGGATCGGGCGGATGACGTGACGAAAAAAAATATTTTAATTAAATTCGGGCGGGTGGCGGGCGGTTGAACCAATCAAATGAAAAATATATGTTCAAGCGTCTAACTAGACGCATATTTGACGCTCTTTTCGCGTTCGGTGTGACCATAGATAGACAGTAAAAGAAAGGGTGTGAATACACCGCTGTCCATTCGCGAAGTGCTGAAATACAAATGAAAACTATTTTGTAAATTAATTCAGTTTTACCATGATTAAATCAGCTTTGCAACTTTGCATTTGCACCCGCGACAGGCGATTAACTAACGTCACTAGCAGCTTGTCATTTATTGTAAAAAATCCCCATGTTTTCGGTGCTGATGTTGTGGTGAGGCGTTCATTCATGTAACATGTAAGGGTGGCGCGCTGCCAATAAAGCACCTAAAAGTTGTCACAAAGAACCAGTAAAAGTAATGATTATGAATATGTCGAAAAGGCCTATAACAAGGAGACAATTTAATTGTTTATAAACTTGTTTTCTGTGTTATTTTTGCCTGCAAAGATGAAGTTGACGATGCTGATCATGATCTTCGCAGTGAACGCGCCAGAGAGAAATGCACATTTCATACGGATTACATAAACAGAGAGCAGTGTTTTCTTTCGTTTTGAAATGTTCTTTTTAGAAGTAGACATTTTAGATATATTTCTCAGGTCTGTGAGGCAAGTATAGGCTGAGTTTTGGTTAATTTATGAGACGCGCCAGTTCACGCGCGGGCGATCCGTTTTGTGATTCCTAGGCTATATCTGCTATATTCACTTATTTAATCCAGGCATTTGGTTGACGAAAAAATGATTAAAATTAAGATACAATTAAAACAAAACGAAATTCACTTTAAAGAAAGGCTTTGTGCTTTCTGTTTGAGGTCTCTGAAAGTTTTAAAGCAGTCTTTTAGTGCCGCTTTCAGAGCGCTCACGTCCGTAACGCATTCCCCAATTTTAAAGAATTTATCCTAAACTAGTTTTGTGGTGAAGTAGGTCTACGTATATTGTATAATGTTAACTTCAAATAATAGTAATTTAAGGGCGAGGCTTATTCCAACCTAAAACGCTGTATAATTGTATATAGTTTTAATCAAATAAGGTTGGATTATTTATATGTTGAGCTGCCTGTTCATGAAGCTGAAAGTGCACGTAATAAAATAATATACAATTGATGCAAACCAACAGGAATCCTTGCCTTTTCTGTTCTATGTTTAGGCTATGTTTTATATGGGTAGGGCCCCATATTAGTTATTCAGTTACATATTATTATCAGTTATATAACATATTAGTTATATAGTTACCCAGAACTCAGGCCGCTACTGCCTATCAGATAAGGTCAGTTTTGCCGAAGTGCGTTTAATTTAGGCTATTTATTTATGTTTATCCCTGCGCGCCGATCTGAGGTGCGTTTCCCGAAAGCATCGACGGAACTTGCGACCATAGTTGGCTAACGATGCTTTCGGGAACGCACCCCAGAGACGGAGTTCACTGCTGATATTCTGAGAGCTTTCTAGTCTCGCGGCTGTCATCAGCAGCGCCTTGTATCGCTCAATCAGCGGATGGCGGGCGGTTGCGGTTTTGAAAATTGGTCAAAAACGTTGGTGCGGATGGATGGCGGACGGATGATGAGTTTTGTGATGTGGTTGCGGATGAAATAATAGCCCATCCGCGCATCTCTAGCGTGCGCACGAGAACGAGCATGAGACTGGCTGCAGTTTCTCTAACGGCCACTGGTGTCAGTAACGGTTAGAAATTTCAGAACTTCCGCAGTGCACCTTTAAAGCAACACCAAGTAACTTTTCCTCTTCGGTCTCCCTACTGGTTGGAAACGAAATTGTCCATTGCCGCTGTCGTAAATAATCTAGCCTACCGTCGCACGCACGCTCGCTGTTTACCCAGCACCGGCTTTAGAGTGAACGATGTCCACAGACAAGGTAGAGTATGTTACATGATTTCATGAAAGGATGATGTATTGCGACATCAGAAACGAAGAAAAACGAAATAATGACTATTGTAGCACTTGACGTAAAGCAGTCGAATTTTGTAGTTCTTTTTGTGGTCGGGTTCCTACCCGAACCCCGAAGTTACATAGTGCCAGTAAAAGCGATACAGACCCCGTCAGGCGATGGCAGACGTGTCATTTAACTTATTTTAAGTTGATGTACCATCACAAGGGTCTTGGAAATATATTATGAAGGTTGAAAAACTACGTAGTGTTACTTTAATACTGTGAATGATTCTGTCCTGCGGTTTACTTCCTAGAATATAAAGGCATTGGAAAACTTTGACTCATTTATATAGTCCGGGAAAGTAATAAATATTTAATATCCATGAAAATAATGTGATTTGCAGTGAAATCACTTACTTGGTGGTTGTTGTAGCTCTTCTGAAAGTGATGGATTGGTCTCCAGATCAGCAGGGAAATCCAGATGGCGAATGAAGTTGTCAGTGAACGCTGACGTCTCTGTTAGTGATCGCCGGATGTCAGCTGTGGAAAGTGTGGCAGCGACTCTTGGAAATCGGCAATAATTATATGCAGTTTCCCTGATTTTCTAGTGAATAAGCAATTTGTTCTTAGCCATTATTTTCTAATGGTGTCAGCAATCCTGAATCAGAGCTTTGCTCCTTTTAAGATGCTGTGTCAGTTTACGTTAGAGATCTTTAGGATGCGGCAAATACAAATGGGAGAACTTTATTTTTATTCGGTAAAGTACTGTACAATATGTTGCTAGATTAGGAATGTAGTCATTGATATTATTTTAACACAATTTTACTATGAAAACCATGAGTTAGCAAGTCTTTTTAAATCAATAGCAGCTGCAGAAGTAAAATCCTCCTCGAAGACTTATGGAAGTGACAAGCTTGTTGACGAGTTTTTGAAAAAGATCAAAGGTAACCTAGCAACCAGCGCGGGCGGCTGATCGGAGGCCCCCGGTTTAGCCGTCCTTTGTATCGCCTGCGCTCGTGAGTTTTGTAGCACAATTGTTTGTGTGGAGGAATGATAAATGTGCTGCCAAAAAGACGTAAAGAAAACACGGAGTATGAGAATGAGAGATGCTCGCTGTCATTGGGTCCAGAACAAAGACTCCCTCTACTCAAGACTACTTGAGATTCATGTCTGTCATTCTCTCATTCTCTCTCTCTCTCGTTCTCTCTGTCTTGTGTCTGAGTTAATATTGACAGAGATTTTTTGGTGGACTGTAGTGACGACTACTTCATTTTGTTCTCTTTTACTCTTCGTGAGACTTGTTTAGACAGTACAGTTATTGAATGTGATTTGTAAACAAAAAAAACGTCGTGTCATTCCAAACCTGGATGATTTTCTTTCTTCAGTAGAGCACAAAAGCTGAACTAACATAGTGATCACGGGCTGTTAAGATCCTAAATGACAGGAAATTATGATAAATGTACCTTAACATTGGAGTTAACTATCTTCTGAAGTGATTTATGTGCTTTTCTGGAGCTCAACAGCCTCTGGTCACTGTATGATGATGATTTATGGAAAAGTGTTGTGTGGAAATTTTGCCTAACTTCTGCTTTTGCGTTGCAAGAAAAATAATACATGATCATATCTGGTTTAGTTTATAATTAAAAAAGGGTTTATCTGCTTATGAGCCCAGCACACACTTTGTTCTGCCTGGATTTGACAAGATTGTTAATAAATACAGAAAATAATTGATTTGTAAGTAGCATTCTCTGAAATGGCAAAAATGAAAGATCCAAACAGCTTTATTTCAACAAGGGTTTTTTTTTTGTGAAACATTATACGAGACAAAAATGTTTTTAATTGGAATTAAATTGCATTGTCCCATCTAAAAAGAAAAAAGAAAAAAGAAAAAAAAAAGAAATATATATATATATATTAAAAAAAATATATATAGGCCACTTAGTATTATTTAAAAAAATTAACCAATAATACATTTAAAATTAAATTACAATTTTTATTTAATTAATGAAAGTTTCACTAATTATTACAAATTAAATTGCATTGTGCCATCTCAAAATTTTGTATTATTATTACAACTCAATCAAAAATTAATTAAGGAAAAGTTCACAAATTAATACAAATTCAATTTCATTGTGCCGTGTCAAAAAATGTGATTTATTAAAAATTAACCATAATAAATTAAAACAAAATTAAGGAAAATTTCACAAATTAATAAAAAATGTAATTGCATTGTGGCATCTAAAAATATATTATTATTAAAAAAATGAAGATATATAAAATAATCAAGATCCACTGTATCATTATAGCATTTATCAGATGGCCTGTCACACACATCCACTAAAACGATACAGCATATGAAGAGTTTGAATCACATGACTGAGCTTGATCTAGTTCAAAGGTCAAAGATCCTTGAACCCATGTCACCTTCAGGCGCCGTAACAAACTTTGAGTCAGTCCAAAACAAACGAGACAGCTGCCGAAATGAGAACCATGTGAGAGTCAATCATTTACAGATATTAATTGTTGCCTGACGACTTTAGGAAATCTGGAGTTAATGGAGAGGAAGATAATAAACGTCATAATAAACGTCATAATAACTTCCTCCTTCTCTGTGGAACACTAAGGAGATTTTAGACAGATTGTTCATGCTTCTCTTTTTCATACAATGGAAATAAGACTTTGGCTGATTTTTAGCTTAAAAAAATGAACACAAAGTAGTTTATATGACGATCACTTTATGTGAGAACCCGACTGAAATTTAAAATGTTGTTCACTTAAAACCCAACTCCACTAGGACTGCATGATTTTGGGAAAAATATCTAATAGCATTTTATTTCTAATATTTTTTTATTACAATTCAAAAAAAAGCTCCTGGTTTGCTCTGCTTGTTTGTAGGGCTGCACAATTTGACAAAAATGTTTTGTGACTATATATCAATATGACTATAAAATAATAATAATTTAATTTATTATTATTTGATTAAACATACTTTTATTTGTATAGCACCGTTAATACATAAAATTAAGCTCAAAGGCCAGCATAAATATACATAGAATGTTTTTAAATGAAATAATATAATAAAAAATTTAAAGTGGAAAAATATAAAAATAATAATTATATTAATATATATATATATATATATATATATTATATATTATATATATATGTAAATTCACTGTAATTTAAACTATTTAATAATTTATTTATTAAGTTTAAAATTACAATTCTAATATTTATGACAGTCTTAAAGGCACAATATGTAAGATTTTTGATTAAAATAGACAAAAACCAGTAGAATATTGTTATGTATTTTGTTGTTTTGTGTACTTGTATTATTCCAAATGTTTCCTACAATGTTTACAGATCCAGATAAATCAGCTGTTTTATCCAGTGTAACTTTATTCGTAAAATAATCATAAGCAACTGAACGAAAGGAGCGTCGGCGTAATAACCACAGCAGGGTTAAATGTCCCGGGCTCTTGATATGATTCATACCACAGTCAAATTAAAAATGAAATACATTTGCTCACCCATGAACACTATTTCTGTCCCGTTGGATTGATTTGCATCGGCTGTGGAGGTGAAAACGAAAACTCATTCACGGCGTCATCAAGCTACACCACTGTTGTTTAGAATAAGAGACCTCTAGTGGCGAAACTCGCATATTGTGCCTTTAAAGTATGAAATGTGAGATTTATGGTGGTTTGGAAGATTTTCAGCAATAAATAAATAAGTCAGGTGGGTTCGAAACCAAGATTAGTTTATGATGATCAAACTGTTCAGGCTTTTCTCATGTCCGTTTTGAAATGTTTGAGAGAACTGAAGTTGATTAATAACTCATTTCCTGTCTCCTCTGAGAGCTTTGCTTGAGTTATTATCACAGCCTGCATTGAAATCTAACAATATCATCCTCTTGTTTTGTAGTGCCACAGTCTCCGTCTCATCAATCAAACCTGTTTGTTCTCCGATCTCAACGCCAACAATCGAATCGACGTCTCTGTGTTCGATAATAGAAATCCTCCATTATGAAGAGGGCGACCCGTGACATCTTCACTTCCTCGTGGTGTGTTCGAGTGTGACTGACGGCTCGATCGCCGGATGTTAATGACACGTTTTGTGTGTGATGTCAGAAGAGTCGTGTGACGGTTTCCTCTCGCTGTAAAGGGACGCGACCTTTGACTCGTAGCTCATCAATTCTAGTCCGCTGTCAGTGATCTGACAAGAGATCCAGACACCTGCCACAGCGTGTGTGTGTGTGTGTGTGTGGTGTGTGTGTGTGTGTGTGTGTGTGTGTGTGTGTGTGTGTGACTGATGCTCTGAATGTCAACTAGATATTGAGAACATCTGTCTGTATTAGTGTGTGTGTGTATTGGGAAGCTTGTTTGCAACCGTATCTAATAACTGATTAAATTAGAAAACTAGTTTCCTAGTTTTTGCTACCAGCTTATATAGCTAACTACATTAAGTAACATAAGTGGCAAATTTGAACATCTATGCCATTCAGATTTATAAATATTTTGTCTTTTTAAGTTAGCTTTTTTTGTAAACATAATTGTATTATTTTATATATATATATATATATATATATATATATATATATATATATATATATATATATATATATATATATATATACTTATTATATATATAATATATAAAAGGTCACGTCACGTTTACAATGAGAGTAAACTCACGCACAAAATGTTTCACAACTTCCGGCAGCCTCACTTATTTATATAACTGAATAGATATAGGAATAAACGGCAATCTTTAACTAAAGATTCATTTGTTACAAAAACATTATTTTTAAGTGAATCAGTTATTTGAATTTTAATGATTTTTTTAATGAATCGCCTGAAAAAAAAAACTAAAATGAATTTGTCAGGACTACATGGCACGTTCTTGGAGAATTATTTTTTATGATGATATTATTTTAAATTGTGATGTACATTTTGTTGCATTGCATTAAACTGCAACAAGTAACTAATGAGTTTGATGTTATTACATCTAAATATCATAGCTCATATCAAAACCATCTTTTCGAAAAGATGACCCACTGACCCGTCTACTGACCCACTGACCCGTCTGAAGTGAATGCAGATATATAATATATTGTGTGTGTGAATCCTCAGACCGGATGAGCAGACGTCTGTGAGATGCATCACTCAAATGAAGCACTGAATCAAATTGAGACTGACATCAGGAAGACATTAGCATGCAACATAATCCGTAATTGGGACATTGTGTTCCTGCCCTGCGCAGGGGCCTGTGTTTGTGTGCGCTGGCATTACGTCCGCGTGACTTGCTGTGATTGTGTGTGGCTGGTTTGTTCACCCCTCGACTCAGGCCCGGTTAACACACACATGCTTGAGCGCTTTCTCTCTGACCTACATTAAATTGTATTGCTGATTGTTTCCTTTGCAAAGGTTAATGATCTCACTGATATTAACCAGAACGGTAACTAATCAAAAACACAGCAGCTACATGTTTATTTTCACTTTGTGTTGCTTTGATTTTGACGCTTAAATGTGCATGTTGGGATGTTCCTGGTTATTAAATGTGCACGTGCTGGTTTTCCTGGTTATTAAATGAGCATGAAGGGTAAACTGAGCTCAGATACAGTAAGAAATAATTGACAAAATTGTTTGAGAATAACTTGAATTATTCTCAAACACTTAAAGGTCCCATATTGTACAACTTTCTGAAGTTTATTTTTAGGTTTTGATGTCCTTAAGAATATATATTTGCGGTATAAGTCCCAAAAACCATCTCAAAATATGTTTACAGCTCCTTTCTCAGGAGCTCTGCCAAGAACAGCTCGATTTAGGCCTGTCTAATTAATATTCATGAGCCTCTCTTCTGATTGGCCTGTTGTTTTCTGAGTGACCCACCATTGGTCGGGGTGGAGACATCACAAATATACAGAAGTCACAACGGCTGGTGAAAAGGCACAGCTACTTTACTCAGGCTGTGTGCATTTGTCTGTGGATCCACTGTTTTGAAACTTATAAGGTGTTACATAACGCCTAGACCTCTGTTATCATGAAAAAAGTCAGGATATTTCAGTTTTGACAATATGGGACCTTTAAGATAAATGACAAATTTATAGTGTAAGTGTTTTACAGTCAGAAATTGTACGCTGCTTTCGCTGGATAAGTTTCTCTTGTGCATGCTTGTTTAAATCAATGCTGGTTTTGTGTTTTTGGAGATTGTGTGCGGAAGGAAAATGATAAAGGTTATGAAAGGTTATTGTAAATGTCATACATTGGTGAGCAAATGGTAAAAGATGTGCCTGGGGAACTTGTAAAAACTGTTTTCCAAGTATCCTGAGAGATGGCCATGGGTATTATTCATGTATTGAATCACCGTACTGTGCGTGCCTTCACCAGCGTGTTTCAAAAGTGTGACAAGATTTGCGCAAACGGACCAATTATCATCAGAGCAATATGACTGAAGCCCGGTTTATTTATAATATCAATCATGTGTGCGCAGTAACCTGATTCCCTAAGGATTTAAGCCTAATCCCAATGAAGATTGGTTCATTCTCTGGTTGTCATAGTCTCATTAAGTTACAATTAAAGTTAGCTAGTCCATGCTAATGTAAAAACCTAAATAGTTAACTGTTCTCACGTCATGTACAGTGTTAAAAACACATAAACAAAGGTCTACATTTCACTGCCTCTTCATATTAAACTGGATAAATGTAAATGAATTGACTCTTACCCTGCGGAACATGAACAGTGTAGATCCTGGATGTTGTTCATCTGATTGGTCAGATGACTCAGTCTGTTGTGATTGGTCTGCTCTGTTCTGATTGGTCAGATGACTCAGTCTGTTGTGATTGGTCTACTCTGCTCTGATTGGTCAGATGACTCAGTCTGTTGTGATTGGTCTACTCTGTCTGATTGGTCAGATGACTCAGTCTGTTGTGATTGGTCTGCTCTGATTGGTCAGATGGCCCAGTCTGTTGTGATTGGTTACTCTGCTCTGATTGGTCAGTTGACTCAGTCTGTTGTGATTGGTCTACTCTGCTCTGATTGGTCAGTTGGACTCAGTCTGTTGTGATTGGTACTCTGCTCTGATTGGTCAGATGGCTCAGTCTGTTGTGATTGGTCTACTCTGCTCTGATTGGTCAGTTGACTCAGTCTGTTGTGATTGGTCTACTCTGCTCTGATTGGTCAGATGGCTCAGTCTGTTGTGATTGGTCTACTCTGCTCTGATTGGTCAGTTGGCTCAGTCTGTTGTGATTGGTCTACTCTGCTCTGATTGGTCAGATGACTCAGTCTGTTGTGATTGGTCTACTCTGTTCTGATTGGTCAGATGACTCAGTCTGTTGTGATTGGTCTGCTCTGATTGGTCAGATGGCCCAGTCTGTTGTGATTGGTTTACTCTGCTCTGATTGGTCAGTTGACTCAGTCTGTTGTGATTGGTCTACTCTGCTCTGATTGGTCAGTTGACTCAGTCTGTTGTGATTGGTCTACTCTGCTCTGATTGGTCAGATGGCTCAGTCTGTTGTGATTGGTCTACTCTGCTCTGATTGGTCAGTTGACTCAGTCTGTTGTGATTGGTCTACTCTGCTCTGATTGGTCAGATGGCTCAGTCTGTTGTGATTGGTCTACTCTGCTCTGATTGGTCAGTTGGCTCAGTCTGTTGTGATTGGTCTACTCTGCTCTGATTGGTCAGATGGCTCAGTCTGTTGTGATTGGTCTACTCTGCTCTGATTGGTCAGATGGCTCAGTCTGTTGTGATTGGTCTACTCTGCTCTGATTGGTCAGATGGCTCAGTCTGTTGTGATTGGTCTACTCTGCTCTGATTGGTCAGTTGACTCAGTCTGTTGTGATTGGTCTACTCTGCTCTGATTGGTCAGATGGATCAGTCTGTTGTGATTGGTCTACTCTGCTCTGATTGGTCAGTTGGCTCAGTCTGTTGTGATTGGTCTACTCTGCTCTGATTGGTCAGATGGATCAGTCTGTTGTGATTGGTCTGCTCTGATTGGTCAGATGGCTCAGTCTGTTGTGATTGGTCTACTCTGCTCTGATTGGTCAGTTGACTCAGTCTGTTGTGATTGGTCTGCTCTGATTGGTCAGATGGCTCAGTCTGTTGTGATTGGTCTGCTCTGATTGGTCAGATGGCTCAGTCTGTTGTGATTGGTCTGCTCTGATTGGTCAGATGGCCCAGTCTGTTGTGATTGGTCTACTCTGTTCTGATTGGTCAGATGGCTCAGTCTGTTGTGATTGGTCTACTCTGCTCTGATTGGTCAGTTGACTCAGTCTGTTGTGATTGGTCTGCTCTGATTGGTCAGATGGCTCAGTCTGTTGTGATTGGTCTGCTCTGATTGGTCAGATGGCTCAGTCTGTTGTGATTGGTCTACTCTGCTCTGATTGGTCAGTTGACTCAGTCTGTTGTGATTGGTCTGCTCTGATTGGTCAGATGGCTCAGTCTGTTGTGATTGGTCTGCTCTGATTGGTCAGATGGCTCAGTCTGTTGTGATTGGTCTACTCTGTTCTGATTGGTCAGATGGCTCAGTCTGTTGTGATTGGTCTACTCTGCTCTGATTGGTCAGTTGACTCAGTCTGTTGTGATTGGTCTGCTCTGATTGGTCAGATGGCCCAGCTGTTGTGATTGGTCTACTCTGCTCTGATTGGTCAGATGGCTCCATCTGTTGTGATTGCTCTGCTCTGATTGGTCAGATGGCTCAGTCTGTTGTGATTGGTCGACTGCTTACAGCACGTGTTGGAAACTACTTCTTTTTAAATGCGTATGATACCTTTGCTTTAGATTGTAAACATTATTATTGCCAGTGCCACTGCTGTTGTGTGTGTTTGTGATTAAATCAAAAGTGTGTGAATACATGCAGATTTGCTACAGTCCAAACCAAGGCAGGCATTTTAATGTCCGTGTGAGTGTTTCATGACTGTAAAGTCTGTAAAACAGGCTATTGATTTAAAACTGCAGAAATCTACCCTCAGTGCAACATCCTTTTAAAGATTACATTTGAAACATGGTAAAACATAAAGGGCTGATCTGGAAGAGAAGATGCACTGATGCGAGTTTATTTTGATATGACCGATACTTGTGCTTTTTAATTTTGTTTCAGTTGGCAAACTGATGGATAACTGTTTAATCCTTTAAAAACTGGTTTATAATTAAAAATGAGTCCTGATATGCTTCCAACGTCTGACCAATGCCACCGATAATCCACTTGATTCTGGTTTAAAAAAAAATCAGTGCTAATATTTGAAGTATAGTGTGTTTATATGTTTGTCTGCTCTTTTAATCAGCAGCAGTGCATCATTTATAAAGTGTGCATGTTCTCAAATGTGATGTCTGTGTGTATTTCCACTTCGTCTCTGATAAAGTGTTTTCTCTTCTTCCATTTATGTGTGATGTTTAACATTCATCCCTCCATCCAGTCAGACTCATGATAACCCTCTCCTCATCTCTGTGTCTCTCTTTAGCCGGCGGATTTTATAATTCTCTCTGAAGGACGGATGATCTGGTCTAGTCGAGCGTCGTGGAAGAGTTACAGGTCAGAAATTCCTCTCCTCATCTGAGTGCTTTTGGGCTTTCGTTCTCTCATTTGCGATGACATCATTGCATGAAACCCTCGGGCGGTCCCTCCTTTTTTTTTGCGTTTTAAAGCTGCATGTTTCTTTGTGCTCATTTCGATCTTTTGGTTGATTTGGAAATCCTTTCTTGTCCATCCCAAATAACATTTTATTTCTCCTGCTTGGTTGTGTTCTCCAACTTTTCCTGCAGTTTATCCTTCTTTTTTCATTTTTTTTTTTAAATATCTTCCTTCTGGCTTCATGGTTCATTGCCTTTTATTCCATGTTTTATGCTTGAGTTTGTTTTGGCTCTTTGTGAGAGTTCAATTCTCTCTGGCTACGTCTACATTAATCCGGATAAATTTGAAAACGGAGTTTTCGTTTAAAAACGCTCTCCGTCCACACTAGCGTTTTCAGGCGTTTTCAGACGTTTCAGTGTGGATGAGAAACTTATAAATTCACCTTACTGCGCATGCGTGAAACCTCACAAAAGCTCACTGAGATGATACAGATGGAAAAATAAACAATAAAGGTATCGCGCAATTCTTTCTAACATGATAATTTTATTTAGCAAAATATCTCACCATTCACTGATGCGTCCAGGTCGCACTCAGTCACCTATGTTTGGTCTAAAACGCGACTGCTCTCCTGTATGGACGCAGGACAGCAAATGTGAGTACATTTTCTGTCATCTTTGCAGTAGGCTACTGTGATATGAAGAGTGTGGAAAGTAACATATTTTAGCAACATTGTAAAAGTGAATCGCACATAATTAACAGGCACAATACCGGTAAACATGAATATCTATTGGTACAACATGGATCACATGACTAAACTTACGTCATCGTTTTCAAATACCTCCGGCTTCATAGTCCACACTACAACGCGAAAACGGCGTTTTCAAATTTATCCACTTTGGAGAGCGTTTTCCAAAAGCTACGTTTTTGTTGACTTAAAACGCCGTTTCAGTGTGGACGGAAGGCCAAAACGGAGAAAAAAATATACGTTTTCAAATGAAAACGTATTAGTGTGGACAGGGCCTCTATCTCTCCTCATTTAAAGCAGAGAAGGAAACTTGAGTCTACGACTTGGACTCGTGAGCAACTGACTCGAGACTTGACTTGGACTTAAAGGGATGGTTCACCAAAAAATGACAATTCAATCATTGTTAACTCAGCCTCAATTTGTTCCAAACCTGTGATAATTTCTTTCTTCTTCTGAACACAAAACAAGATATTTTGAAGAATGTCGATAAGCAAACAGTTGATGGACCCCATTGATTTCCATAGTACTTTTCTGGAACAACTTGAGCGTTAGTAAATGATGGGAAAAGTTTCATTTTTGGGTGAACTATCCCTTTAAAGACAGAGACTTTTTGTTATTTTGGTAGGCATTCCCGATTACTTTCTCTCTTTGCTACCCTACATGACAACATGGAAAACCATGCTTTACAACTCATTTCCAATCAATACTGTGTATGTGCTGCAACAAATATCAGATATAAGCACACCAGCGTTATTATATACTATACCATCTGAAGGCATATATTCGTCACCCATCGGATAAGTTCTGGTATATACATGAACAACAAACAGTAACAATATCGCCAAGTCCTTTCTTGTGATAATATCAGTGCCATTTAATTTGAAAAGCAACCAATTAACCCAAAGAGGAGCTGAGGTGTTGCACAGCTGTCAAGAGGCTTGCTTGCTGACCATTTTCAAGAAGTACATGTTTCCATCCTTTTTCTAATTTGGATATTAAATGCATACATATGCTAGCAAAAACGTACCAGGTTAACTTGCATCTGGACTGGATGGACACTTCCATATGTATTTTTGTATATGTATATAGAGCACTGCGTGTATTTATTCATTGTTTGCTACTTTAAGATAAATATATAAATATATGGGTTTTTTGGGTTGGATCAAAGAACTACAGTTCTTTTTTTCCCTCCATTTTTGAAGCACATATTAGTGGTATTGCACATGTAAAACTCACTGCCACAATGTTAGTGTGACCTGAATGGTTGCTGGATTTTATTTAGTATTTTTTTATTTAGTTTTCTGGTCCAACAACAGGTGAAAATGGTGCATCTGATCACTTAATAAAGCAGCCGCACAAGTTTGGGTTATACTCTCACCCAGTTCTTGTTCTGGATCTCAATTGAGAGAGATGTGCAGCACATACTTCAGTGTAACTCGATCCAGAGTTCAGATTTGTAATGAAGGATGATTTAAAAGCCGTTGTGTTCTTCAGAAGGAACTATAATCCTTCTACAGTAACTTATTGTTTGTGGGACGTGAGTATTTAAATTGCAGTTAAAGATGCTCATCTAGATGGGTGGTTCTCAGCCAGAAGTCTATAATGAAATGAATCCGTGTCTGGCTGTCAAAATGAGCATTTTACTTTTGCTTGCCAAGTCCCAGACAAACACTGTGGAGGTGCTTGAAGAGCCGGAGGATGCTGGGAGTTTTTACAAAAGGGCCCAGAAGGGTTTTTTGTTCATACTGAACCTTAAATCTGAGCGTGAAATCAGTGCCATGCTAAAGATGGTGCCGTGTTACAATGCTGAGCATGCAGTGTGACAGTGAGGAGTGTCATGGGGTTTTACTCTTGTTTTAAAGAATCGTCCGGGCAGAAAAAGGCACCTTAATTAACAGGAAACAGGCTGATGTATCGCACAATAAAACCGCTGTGTTTATGGAGCTGGTTCAGTGCGACCTGCCGTGAGGGTCTTTACTCACTGCCAAATGTGTGCTTCATTGACATATTTTTAATTGTCTGCAATGATGGCCGAGTTCATTTTAAGTCGTCCTAAGTTAAAAAGGGTCATTCTACACATTTGTGGCATTTGTTTTTCCATATATAATGTTGTTAAAGTTATTAACAAGTAAATAAAATAATATAATATGATGTAAATTCATTATTTAAAATTTTTATTATATATTTTATGTAATAATAATCATTATGATAAAAAATATCAATTAAATATAATCTTAAAAAAATAAATTATTTTATAATAATAATGTTAATAAATATGTAAATTAAATATAATATAAATCATGCAATTTATTTATTAAATAATTAATTTATTGTGTGTATTTATATATATATATATATTAAATGTTTGCATTTGCATTGTAGAATTATGACGTATGATGTGCATTGTTTTGTGAGGTGTAATAGTTTTTATTTAGTAGTACCGAACAATAGTTATGTAAATGTGGCTGGTTCATGTATTAAAATATAGTAAAAATAATCACTCACTTCATGAGTTGTTTTTGCAGTTCAGTTTGCGTAAATAATCTGTGTGGATTGGAGAGGGATTTGTGAATGTGAGTATGTTTTTCATGATATGAGAGCTGTGCACAGACACTGAATCCTGAAATGTTAACAGAAACTGAATCTTAATGCATGTTTTTGTTTTTGTGTGTCTGTTATATTGCTGTTCAACTGAGACTCTGCTCGTGTCGTTCAGAAAGACTGGCCGTAATATAACCCAACCCCTAAACCTGATCGCCCACTGTGTGTGAGATTTATTTATACACGGGCACTATTCAGAGAGAAACTGAAGATTCCACACACACACACACACACACACACGCACACACGCACACTGTTAATGATCCCCAAGACGGCTGCTGAAGTACACGCTTGACCACACACATGCATGATGACTGTCACTCACTGAAAACAATCCAGTCTTCCCAAGGTTAAACGTTTTCTCACCCCCCCCCCCACCCACACCACACACACACACACACACACACACACACACACACACACACACACACACAGACAGAGAGAGACTTTCAGCACCTGCGTTAGGACATCACAGTCCAGACCTCTGCCTCTGATCTCGACCGCCTGTGAATATTTATAGCCAGTGAATATCTAAGATCAGTTTCTCCCTTCTTCTCCTGTGTTGTGTTTCGCTTCTTCTGAAGACCTTTCACACTATATTGTAGTCATTAGTAGTTCCTGAACAAAGTCATTTGCACACTTCAGTCACAGTGCATATCTGAATTAGCCTAGAAATCTAGACGCACCCTAGCGGCAGCAAAAATTATTTCCCAGCCAGTGTGGTTTAGCAACTCTCCGTTGGCTTTTGAGCTGGAAAAACCAAACTCTGGTCAGGCCAATCACATCGTGTATAGAGTTGGTGGGCGGGCTTAACATAATGATGGCAGAGTTGTGACAGTTCCGCGTGATTTCCATAGGGGATTTTCCTGCTAACGTTACTTGAAAACAAAGAAGATGCTGCTGGCGAACAGCGGTCTTTCGAATCGGCTTTGGCCGCGACTCTGGAGGACTTGGAGTTAAGAGAACGTCACTTAAGTCATTCTTAAAAAAGGAAGATGTGTTCGGAGTTGAGACGACCGGATACGGCAAAAGTTTTATATATCAACTAGCTCCGCTGGTGGAAAAACACAGGGACTCACTCAGCCACAGCCGTTCGTTGCTCTGGTTGGTTGTAGCGTTATCCTATTGCGTGCAGAGGGAATTTGAAAGACAACCGTCTATCCCGCCCCTCGGATTGAGGCATGCCATTGTGAGTTCCCAGACCTAACATCTTGATGTAGGTCTGGCTTGCCAGGCTATATCTGAATGTCATTGCATTAGAGAACACAATTATTTAAAGCCCATGTTGCAGGTTAACCACCACTGTCGATTAATGGGTACATAAATCACTCAAGATATGTATATCATTTTTAAAATGTTTCAAAAATGGTCTTAAAGACCAGTTTTTTTACGTTTTTGGTATTAACGTTTTTTTTTTACGCGATTCGGTGATGACGTCACCTTGGGGAGAAGTGGAGGAAAGGCAGCCTCAGCCTAGTATCAGAGCCCGTCTACTATTAGACATTCTCAGCCTAGTATTAGAACTATGGCGACTGACTGGGATGAGGAAGAGTTGGTGAAGTGTCCTGGTGAGTTCCTATCATTTAGCAACGCAGCAATTAGCACTGGAGCTAGTCTACGAGCAGCAGTGCACAATAACGACACACTGCCTTTAAAGGGTAACTAAACCCCTGGTCAGAGCCTGACTCCACCCACTGACAATATTTGAAAAATGTTGGAAAAGTGGGCGGAGCCTAGCGGAGATAGAGGGGACGAACCGATACTCTATCCTGATCGTTTTCAATACTCGCAATTCCAACTCCTGACTTGATACAGTGGTTTTGACGAAACAAGATGTTTTTTTGTGGATTTACACACTAAGGGCGTGGTAGCCGGAACCTGCTTACGTCAGCTCTCACCGCTTGCATCACGAACCACCGCAAACATCCAATAGGAAAATTCAACTGCAGTAGCCACCATTCAACCTGAAGAGGGCAGCACTCAGACGGGTTTACACCATATATTGTAGAATTAAAACACTTTATACCCAAATGTCAAAAAAGTTACTTGAATCAATGAACAGCAATAATAAAGCCCCAGTCTTACAGATCATTAACTAAAGAAAGTTGTTTTAGTGTTTAGTTACCCTTTAAGGGTTCTCTTATCACATCATGAGATCTTAAATGTTCTGCTAAATAAATTGTCATCATGGGAACTTTAAAAGTTTTTTTTTTTAATGAACTTTAGGGTTATTTTGTACCATCATATAAACTTCTTTAATGGCATAAATGGTTCTTTTATAACATCCTAGAATACTTGAGGGGTTTTAGGACATCATAGGAATTTTTATGGTATTTTAGGAACTTAATGGTTTTCTAATGACAGCATATGAACTTAAGTTCTCTTATCTTAGCAACTTAAAGATTCCTTTATGACATCATAGCAACTTAAGTTCTCTTTTATTAGCAACTTAAATATTCCTTTATGACATCATAGGAACTTAAAGATTATTTTATTTTGACAATGAATTAAATGTTCTTGTGACATCATAGGAACTTAAAGGTTATTTTATGACATCAACGTAAACGTTCTCTTATGGCGTTATAGGAACTTAAAAAGTCCTTGGTCATTCTAGGAAATTAAAGTTTTTTTTATGACTGTTGGAACTTAAAGTTTTTTTTGACATCAGTGGAACTTATAGGTCCTTTGTGGGATCTTAGCAACTTAAAATGTTCTTTTAAAAAGTCTCTTTTATGTCATCAATCTGTAAAACCCCTTTTGAAACCTTCATTTTTAAGAGTTTAGACACGCAGATGTTGAAAATTAAGTTTTTCTTTTGATGGGGCAGCAGAGGTAGTCATTAGAGTGTGTGGTGTGTGTGTGTGTGTGTGTGTGTGTGTGTGTGTGTGTGTGTGTGTGTGTGTGTGTGTGTGTGTGTGTGTGTGTGTGTGTGTGTGTGTTGTGTGTGGTGTGTGTGTGTGTGTGTGTTGTGTGTGTGTGTTAAAATGCACCTCACTTTCTTCACATGTCATTTGTGCTTCTTCCTGCAGCTCGAGTGAGGGTGTGTATTTTAAAGGTCTTCGTAGCTCGGCCTAAATATAAGTTTTTACAGGGACTGACCCTTCATCAGGCTCGGTGTGGTCACGTCGAGCTGCCCTGATGTACAGCTGTAATTACACGTGAAGCTGCTATTTTCTGTCCTTTGCATTGGGTTTCCATTACCTACAGTTTCTGTCCTGAAGTTATTTAAGTCTTAACTGTAGTCGTGCTGCAGCTAGTTTTATTTAGAAAGAAATTCGAAAGCTTTTTGCAGCTTTCATAACGCTTTTTATATACTCTCAGTGGCCTCAAAGTATTTAGACACTTCAAATGTCGGAAATGTCATTGCAAAATATCATGAGTTATATTTTTTGCATCTATCATTGTTTTTTTCTGCTGTTTATGTTAACTGTTAGATTTAAGTTTTGGTTTTTGTGTAGTTTCTTTGCATGTGGGCATTAATTGCATGCTGCTGCTCCACAGGGCCGTGATGTCATGAAAGATTCATCATATTTCATGCCAAACCAAAGACTTTGTGTTCACCGCAGTATTTCTGGGTCCACCGCAGTTCTGCCAGCAACATATTCTGCTGTTCTTACTGGACTGTTAATGAGAAGCAGACGTCAACACTCATTTGCATGCAAAATGCAACCCAGTTTACAACCCATGTGATGTATTTCTAAATAAACCAGATCGAAACGATTGTGATATATATAATTAATCCCTGTCCTAAAGTCCTAAACTGCATCACCGTACAGAACTTAAACGCATTATACATCCCGCTTTATGGTTTCTTTAAACAAACTTTTCTCATCTCAAGGGATGCATGATAAACCTTAAATGCAATGTGAGTCACTTTGGATTAATGCATCTGCTAAGTTTTGTTTTTTAGTGACGAGTGGACAGGTTGAGGGAGACAAACTCTCATACAGGACACACACACACACACACACACACACACACACACACACACACACACACACACACACACACACACACAGGCCCTTGAAGCATGAGAGGGTGCAGAGAAAGAGAGGGATTGTGAGAGCTGTCAGCGGGCGTAGTGGGAAAGCTGATTCTGGCAGAAAGTGTTGTGTGTCGGCAGCGAGTGGCATCCATCACTGTGCCGTCTCTGTGAGTGCCCGGAGAGAGAGAGAGAGAGAGAGGGGGACGGGCACAGTTGGCACACACTGAATGTTTGAGAACGGCCACTTGGTTGCCCAGTTGGCAAGACGCCACGGTTTAAACCCAGCTTGCATTTCTGAGCCTGTGCGTGCAGCGGACACGAAACAGGTGCTCGACAAACTGCAGGCTTCAAGAGTATTAATACAGGAAAACAGGGCTGTGTGTGTGCATATGAGATGTGTGCGAAATCGCATGCAGTGTGTGTATGTGTGCATCTATTTATCTGTCTGTCTGTTTGTCTTTCTTCTGTGTACCGTTACACCCCTAATATAACACACATATCAAAGGAATGTTTGGAAATGTAAACTGATATTTCCTACTGACACAGTAAAGGAAAATATATCTGACTAAACACCATTTATTGGGGGGTGAAAATACTAACATAACTAAGACTTTTGCACAGGTCTGTTTTTATTTGTGTACACTCACAATAAAAACAAATCATTGCGCTTTTCTAAAATAAAGAAAACAAACAGGATGCCGGTTTCCTTTCCGTGAAGTTTGTGGAGCGCGCCACAAAAATGAATGGAAACTCAGCGTATAGGCTACTAGCACGCTCTTGCCGTCTGAACTCTTGTTTTGGGTTTGTGCGTAGATCGCCTTCTCCTTCTTCTGATCTTTCTCCTGTTGTGAGGGTTAGCAAACAGTGTTGCATTACCACACACGTCCTCTTCTGGATTGGAGTGTGAATGGCGTGTGACTGACTATATTCATCGTCTGACTGCATTTTCTGTAAAGCTGCTTTGAAACGATGTGTATTGTGAAGCGCTATACGTATGAATTTTACGTAATCCGCTATATATATGAATTTTATGCACCAAATCGTGAATATGTACAGTAGCATGGTCCAAATACCATGAATGCATGTAACGTTACACCCCTTTTGTGTATATATCATGCACACAATTATTTTTTTATTATTTGTTATTTTATTCCGTTATTCGCTGCTCCTCGTTTCATATTCAGGGTAAAAACGATTCAGGGTTCGACTAATCAGGTCTGGCATGTGAATGAATTTTTCTGGGAAAGTGCGGTGTGTGAGAGGCCATGTCATGCTCTCACACTCAGACACACACATACGTCGAGCTTTTGTTGATTGTTTACAGTGTATGTGTGTTTGACTGGCCCCTCACACACACAGCAGGGTCTTTGTGTATGTGTGACCTTCTTTTAGCATTTCCGGTACATCGAGGAGTGCTGGTAGAGTGTGTTGCGCACACGTGTGTGTGTGTGTGTGTGGTGATCAATGCTGGTAATTTGACTGTGTTGATTTCCAATGCGTCAGTCACTGGTGTTGCTGTCCTGCTGGGTCACGGGCCTCGTGTCGTCTCATTTCATATGGGTCTCGGTCCAAATATATGTTTTTCCTTTTTGATATCTGACGCACATTAAAACATCTGATTTCTAAAGCCACAACAACTAAACAAAAATAGTCATATTTTATAGTTTTTCACTTTTTCACTCCAGGTTTCTAATTTTTGTGTGATGCTTCCACTGTCATGTTGTCAATGTTAAACTTTTATATCAGTAAAATTAAGATAAAATCAGTTGAAATTAATATACTACTTTCTCAACAGGAATTAATTGAAATTTGGAATGGAAATGTTTGAATACTTGTGATAAAATAATAATTTTGAACACACTTAGTATTGCTACAATTGCGAATACTATATATATATTTACAAATAAACAATGGCCAGAGACCATAAATATTGCGTTGTATTTGATGCAACAGTCATATTTAAATATATACGTTATTTAAATATAGAATGAATGCAATGTAAAGCAAATGTACTTTTATTTAATTTTTCCAGTGATTTTCCTCTTTTAAAGCACTGTGTCTTGGTAAATCTAAGGATACAATAAGTCATAAGTTTCTCTCTCTCGGATCAGAATGAAAGAAATGAAAGGGATGATTGTGAAGAGCCGAGATAAGCTGAGCGCTGCAGTTTGTTCTGTCTCTGCTTGGGGCCGTTTAGTGTTTTCTGTGATGTTCACATGTTGAAATGATGTTTCCTGTATCTTATTACATTCCTCTCTCTTCACTTCATTTGTTTTCTTTTGTCTTTCAATCTCTCTGCTCTTTTTCTCCACAGAACAATAACATGGAGCACATATGGAGATAATTTGTCGAATTTAAAAACACTTTCACTGAACACCTGTCAGGATATGCCGACTTATGAACTACCGATTCTAATGCATGTTGTATTATGACATTTCAAATCAGAGAAGTGTTATGTTGATTTTACATACATACATGTTCAAAAATCTAGATTTGCACATCTCTGTAAGGAGATAAAGGTTGTGTGTTAAATGACCAGTCAGTGTGGAAACACTAGATGATTTTAAATATGAGTTGTCATGAAAATCATTCTATCAGGTGTCATTTTTCTTTCCTGGGGTTTAGTTATCCTTTCAGAAGCATGTGACCTCATGATGCCTCTACTTTACATGACCTGACTTCACTTCCCTGTGGCATAGATATCAGTTCAGGGGAATTTCTGAAAAAAATCAACCGGTCCAGTTCCAGGTCATATCTAGGCGATTGATCTTGAACTGTGGTTTCTCTATTTTTGAGTTCAAGGACACGGGACATGCGGTTTTTCCCACACGGGACAGTACTAACAGGCCGCCGCTGATAGCGAGCGAGAGGGAAGTTTTGGCTTTATCTCGCTGATGCTAATTTTGGTCGTTGTCATGGCATTTCTCTTCTCTGCTTCCAAGAGCTGCTGTTCTGCCTGAAGCTGGGCTCATTCCATATGAATGTTATGCATAACTGCTCTTTACTCACTGCAAAGCGTCTTCAAACTATGAATGAATAGAAATACTACTGTTCAAGAAGTTCATCCATAAAGGCATATTCTGCATTGGACTGCATGATATTGGAAAAGCCGACATTGCATTATGAAGTCTTTCTGCAATATATGTTGCAATATGAAAAAATACATTAATATTCACCAGATGACTTGAATAACTCTATTCTTGAATCAACTGGGTGATTTTGTACATCTGCATATAGAAAATTAAAATCATGGTAACACTTTACAATAAGGTTTCATTAGTTAGCATTAGTTACCTACATTAGTTAACATTAACTAAGAATGAACTGCACTTCTACAGCATTTATTAATCTTTGTTAATGTTGATTTCAACATTTACTAATACATTGTTAATGTTGATTTCAACATTTACTAATACATTATTAAAATCATAAGTTGTATTAGTAAACATTAGTTAATAAAAATACAGCTGTTCATAGTTTGTTCATGTTACTTCACAATGCATTAAGTAACGTTAACAAAGATGAACAAATACAGTAACACATGTATGATGATGGTATGTATCATGGTTAGTTCATGTTAGTAATACATTAACTAATGTTAACAAATGAAACCTTATTATAAAGTGTTACCAAAATAATTTTGGGGAAAAAGCTGAGTAGATATTTTTTACTCTGAAGACTTTTTTTTTGACTGCAAACCATATTTTTGGGTATGCTAGTTACAAGAACCAAATCAAAACCCTTTCAATATATATATATATATATATATATATATATATATATATATATATATATATATATATATATATAAAATAGTTCGTTCGTTCGTTTGTAAAATGTTAAACAAAATAAGAAATGTAATTTAATACATTTAAACATTAAACAATCAAGCTTATATTTTTGTGGTTTTCTGGCAAATAAATAAATGCAATTTCGTGTAATCACTCAGAAACCAGCAGTGCATATATTTATTTAATTAAACCACAGCCTTTGTGATTTGATAATCACACTTAGCCATATCGCAGCTAATCTGTCATCATTATCAATAATTAAGTTTTTCAATATATTTTTATACTGTACATTTTTTAGAGCATGAAAATGGTAATATTTTGGACCATGCTACGTGTACATATTCAAAATTACACGTATGGCGCTGTTTTGTTCATTCTATGGAAATGAGCAGTGTGAATATATGTATATTAATTCTCATTATGCTCGTAGTTCGACTGACAGCTGTCTTTTCTCCTTTTCTCTCTGTCGTTCTCTCAGAGGAAACATCACGCTACCGAAGATCCCGGAGTCCAACATGGCTCTGAGCGTGTTAGGAGTGTTTCTCGGGTTGCTTCTGGAAGTTTCCACACACGGCCCCTCCAGCGTTCCCAGGAGCTCATGGAAGCAGGATGGTGAGTGAAGGGTTAATTCATTTTTTCTTGTCAAAAACGAATGGGTGTCAGACGTCTGCAGATGCCACATGTGCATGCCATGCTGATGCTATGCGTGTTAGAAAAGCCACACATCGAACTTCCTGTGATGGTGAAAACCTCTAAGCGTCTAAACTTCTAAAGTGTAGTGTGTGTGTGTGTGTGTGTGTGTGTGTGTGTGTGTGTGTGTGTGTGTGTGTGTGTGTGTGTGTGTGTGTGTGTGTGTGTACTGTATATATTTGTGGATACCTTATATATACATATATTATATATATATATTATATGTATGTATGTATGTGAGAGATGCACGCACACACAGCACACACACACACACACACACCACACACACACACACACACACACGCACACACACACAATGTCAGTATGATTTGTGGATTTGTCTTAAAAAAAGGAGGAAAAAGGGAAAGCAAGGTTACGTTTAATTGATCAAAAATTACAATAAAGACGTATAATATTACAAAATATTGTATTCTCAATTCTATTCTATTTCAAATAAATGTTTTTAAAAAATGTGTCAAGATTTCCACACAAATATTCTGCAGCACAACATTGATAATAATAATAAATGTTTCTTGAGCATCAAATCATCATATTATAGTGATTTCTGAAGGATCATGTGACACTGAAGACTGGAGTAATGATGCTGAAAATTCAGCTTTGATCACAGGAATAAATTATATTTTTAAATATTTTTTAATTTGTTGTAATATTTCACAATATTACAGTTTTCACTGTATTTTTGATTAAACTTCAATCCCCAAACTTTTCAAAAGTAATATATGTGTATTATATATACAGTATAGTTTAGAAGCATGTTTTACCATCACAGGAAGTTCGATGTGTGGCTTTTTCTAACACAAATAGCATCAGCACACACACACACACACACACACACACACACACACACACACACACACACACACACACACACACACACACACACACACACACACACGTGGCGCCTGCAGACGTCTGGCCGCTGGAGACCTGAGAGCCGCAAGTATGTAGCGTATACTCACGCGTGCATACACCAAACTGGCTGCCATACACAAACTAAAGTGTGCCAGTGACACATAAATCACTATAAATGCTCATGCTCAAATATACATGTAGTATATAAATATTCCTTACTAAACATGAAGTGTTCAAGAATTACAGCCATTGCACTTTGTCTTGGTCAGTTGTGTCCTCCAGAAGAAGCTATTGTAATCAAAATGTACCTTTTAACTTTCTTAAAGGGACTTCTTATGCACTTTTGTCTGAATTTTGTTTTTGGGCTGTACTAAAATAGGTTTTCATGCTTGAATGTTCAAAAAACACATTATTTTCTCATATTCTCCATTGTTGCAGCTCCTCTCTTCTCAGTCTGTCAGTAACGCTCTGTTTACTTCCTGTCTCTATGAAGCCCCTCCTTCTGAAAAGCACACTGTGCTCTGATTGGTCGGCTAGAGCAGTGTGTTGTGATTGGTCGAGCGCTTCAAGCGTGTTTGGGAAATGTCCCGGCCTTACCATAACACGAGTTTCACCACTCTACTAACTAACTCACCCAGGCCCCGCCCCTTTATTCTGCGTATTAATTATTTAAATGAGGAATATTGTGACGTTCGTTTCAGGGAGTTCAGAAACAGTGACACTGATATAGAGAAGAACTCTTTGTAACCAAGCTTTTTCATGCTCAAACAGTAACATTACACATTGAAGGACATGACCATATAAAACAAGTTTAATAGGACCCTTTTAATGCACATCATTTACAGCTGATTAATGTTAATTTAATGGCAGATAAGAAGCAATTTGAAACGAGCATTAGCAATTGGGCTGCTGCTTTCATAAAGTTCAGGATCTCCTCTAGAGCGGACTCAACCACAACCAGCTGGAGAATTATATTTTTACTGTTCAATATAGTTATTGAAAGTTTATTCAATTTTAAAATGTGCAATGTATTCATTCAGCAGATGCAAAGAGATTCCAGAAAATGTCATTTCTTTTCCAGCCGTTTTTCTCCTTGAATTTTCCGTCTTAGTCAGATATGTCTGCTGTTAATTTCCAGTATGATATCAGCCAGTACCCACAAATCCCATCTGATGGTTTCTAATGTGTGTGTGTGTGTGTGTGTGTGTGTGTGTTAGATGTGAATCTGCTTGAGTTCTGGGAGCCGGGTGTGTTTAACTACACGACTCTCCTGCTGAGCGAGGACAGAGGTGTGCTGTACGTGGGCGCTCGAGAGGTCATCTACCAACTCAACATGAACAATGTGTCCATCAAGAGCAACCAGGTGACAATTATTCCATGTACAGTAGCTGGAATCTCTTTTAAAGACTCTTTATGTTGGTCACAGTGAGCAGTGTTGTGATGTTGTGTTGACTGGGATCTGTTTCAGCTGATGTGGAAAGTTCCAGAGAACGACATGTCAAAGTGTATTTTAAAGGGGAAATCTAAAGAGGTAATGTGGAAAAATGTCTTCGATCTGAATATTTCATCACTGATGGTGGAATCTTTGTAAATATTTGATCCAGAGGATGAAATGTTTTTTTGTGCTTGTGTGATAGACGGACTGTCGAAACTACGTTCGAGTTTTGCAAGTCCTGGATGAAGACAATCTGTATGTGTGCGGGACTCACGCGTTTCAACCGGTCTGTGATTATCTGGTGTGTACAACTCTTAATATTCACTGATTAAACCTGTGTCAGCCAACATTCACCTGTGGAAGATGTTTAATCGGCAACAGTAAGCGTCCACTTTTTATCAGCATCGTTTCAGGGAGTGTTTTTACATCTATTTTCTCCAAATGAATTTTGAGAAATTCTTCAATAAAGGGTTTTAAGCTTTGAACCAAACTAACCAGCTCGCAGATAAATAACATTACAAATATTTCGAATAACATTTGAGGCAATGAAATATTTGAACATTTTGGGGAGTTAAGGCTTCGTGAGCATCTTTTATGAAGGAATGAGCTACTCTGTGCATAAAGCGTTACAATATTACAGCCACAAATATAATATCACAGAGAATTATTAAATGCAATAAAAAAAAGGTTTAAATGCCACTAATACTGGACTTCTACAGAAGCATATAAAATCATTCTCAAACTCTTTGTATAACGATACAGTGATATTTAGTATTATTTTATAAATAGTTTGTGTGTGTGTTGTGTGTGTGTGTGTGTGTGTGTGTGTGTGTGTGTGTGTGTGTGTGTGTGGTGTGTGTGTGTGGTTAGCAAATGCGATTTGCGAGTGTGAATCACAACTGAATCCTTGATTTAATGGAAAGACTCACACACCAAAACGAGACGACATATGAGAACTGCATTATGGTTTTAGTTAACAATGGCATCATTGCTGAGATCTTTACTTTTGGGAACTCAGCTGTTCCTCTTTATAGTTTTAAACAGAAGTATTATCATCAATTTCAATATGTGTGGCATTTTGGTTATATTGTCAGAAATGTCCCTGATATTTTGATAACAATGGCCCTGTTACTAAATTTCTGAGTTTAAATACAATAGTTTCCTCTTTTTGTTGCCATGAAGACAGACAGCAGGGTCATGTGACTAGGGTTGAGTACCGAAACCCAGAGAGAGATGCGCTCAGCGCTGTGATCTAGCCTATCACAACTATTCTTCTGGGTTTTTAAACCACATAAGGTTTATTTTAGGTTTCAGACATTCAAATACACATAATATTAGCAAAACAACATGTATAGTTTGTAAAATACACACTGATGGCTATGGACGCGGCAATAACAATCCTTTCAATTATAAATGAATAACGTGTTTAGATGCACATTGTGTAGGCAACTATAAAAATGACTCTATTCTTCTCACACTTCACCAGCCACTAAAGTGTTTCGGGAGAAGTGGATGAATTGACGTATTGACACATATAATTCTCTGAACGGCTGTGCTTAGCCTGCTAACATTGTGCGTTATAGATCAACTAACACGAATGATAATTATAAAGGTTTCTTAAATGACAAACCACATTCACTTATGTATTTAAGAATACAAATATCAACCAAAGACTGATTGACATGTAACGCAGCCTATTATAGTTTGTTTTGTTACGCGTCATGTTTAGTGTGAAAATGTGATGTCGACGTCCCTACAATAACAGACCGGCGTATACATCTAATAAATTAATCATTGAAGAACGCTGTGCAAGTTTACTGCAACAATAGAGCTGTGAACTTCACATACATTCAGCATTCAGTTGATCCTGATGAGAGCTCATTGTCACAGTTGTAAACATGACGCCGTTCTTCCTCCACGAGGGGTTTAATGTGATGCGGACTTAAATAACGCTCACCTTGTGCAGGACATGCAGTAACTCAGGAGAGGGGTTGACTTTGCCAGAGAAGGCAAAAAATGTGAAAAGTATTGCTGAAATTTAAAGCTGGTTTGTTGCATACCAAGAATACACACTTTGCTGTTATTAGTACTGTAGTGTTTTATAGTGTTAAATTATTGTAGTTGGGTTAGGTGTCTTAGGTTTTATTGTGAATTTATGATGTCAATTTGTTGTTTTATATTTAGACTGCTTATATTAAATAAATTTTAAGATTTTTATTTATTCATTTATTTTTCCAATTAAAAAAGCAGTTTTTTTAATATCATTCACCATCTTTTTAAAGCTCTTTTTTAAAAAGTATAGAAAAAAGTATCGGTTCAGGCACCGTTTGGGCACTGGTACTATTTTAAAAGTATCGATTTGGCACCAGTATCAAAAAAAAACCAAACAATATCCAACTATTTATTTACATTTACGCATTTGGCTGACACTTTTATCCAAAGCGACTTGCATGCTGTTCCATTTCTTATTTGACGTTTACATAATAATGAAACTTAAGCGTAATGTTCTGATGTCTCTTACCGGCTCATTTCTCTGTAGTCTCTGCAGGATTTCAGTTTGCTCAACAAACCAGAGGATGGCAGGGGGAAATGCTCCTTTGACCCAGGCCAAAGTTTCACTACCGTAATGGTTGGTAAGTTGACCTGCAGTTTCCTCCTGTTACCTAAAGCACATGTGCAGGACACCCTCAGTGTTTCGGCTGGTATTCTTCATATCCTCATATTTCCAGTAGTGTGTGTTAACTGCTTGTGTTTTCTTGTTCAGATGGCGAGTTGTACTCGGGAACCGCTTATAACTTCCTGGGGAGTGAGCCGATCATCTCTAGATCTTCTCCGTCTCAGAGTTTACTGCGCACGGAGTATTCCACGTCCTGGCTCAACGGTACGCGCAAATCTTTCCGCTACAGTAGACGGTGGTATAAAAACAATATACTGTATAAATACATACAAGTAGGCATAGAGAACAGTCAGATAAGAGTTCTATGTAGACTCAAAGCAGGATAGTCGAGGAACAGGGTGGGCGTGTATCCCACGCTTATTATAAAACATAAATTCGTCCCCCACACTTTTTTGGGCGAGTGTGTTCACATAGAGGCCAATGTGAATTATTTCTAGATTTAAATACAAAGAGACAAGATAGTCAACGCATGACCTGTCGTTTTATTCTTACCCGAAAAGAGGCGATCTGAACACTATGTTCTCTCGTGTAATGTGCGTTTCATTCATACTCGCCCTCTCACAGAAAGTCCAAAACGGATTCGTAGAAGTAATAACTTATGACATTACAGGAAATCCCTTATATAGACAAAGGCATCCAGCTAGAGCAGCAAGCTGAATAAAAAGAAACCTTTTGACTGATGAAACGTGAAGACAATAAATGAATGAGTAAATTAATGGTGTATAAATGTTTCTAACAAGATGCATAATGATGTTTGTTTATGTTTGTGTGTGTTGTAACTTTGATATAAATTGTCTCTGTAAACTCTTTCCTGGTTAAACTTAGGGTTTAATAATCACAAGATTGCGATGTTATATTTTTAATGTGTTTTTAAAGGTATTTATTGACAAAGTATACGAATAATGCAGTGCTAATTGACAACCTTTTTATGTTTTTGATTGCTCACCAAGGCTGCATTTATTTAATCAAAAATACAGTAAAAACTGTAATATTGTGAAATATTACTACAATTTAAAATAGCTGTTTTCTGTGTGAATATATAGTAAAATGTAATTTATTCCTGTGATCAAAGCTGAATTTTCAGCATCATTACTCCAGTCTTCAGTGTCACATGATCCTTCAGAAATCAGTATTATATGATGATTTGCCGCTTATTAAATATTTATGATTATTATCAATGTTGAAAACAGTTGTACAACAAAGTTGTTGTGGAAACTGTGATGCATATTATTTTTCAGGATTCTTTGATGAATAGAAAGTTCAATTAACAGCATTTATGTGCGTTTATTACATTTATTAATTCAATTTATCAAAGCATTTATCAAATATTAAAAAATCTTTTGTAACAATATAAAAGTCTTCACTGTCACTTTTGATCAATTTAATGCATCCTTGATGAATAAAAGTTCTAATTTCTCTCTTTTTTTATCTTACCACACATGTTTGAATGGTATCATGGTTTAATGTAATACAACTAATAAAAATTACAAAGGCACATATTTTTTAAGTAATATTAAACCGAAAAGTGATATAAATGCTAATTCAGAATAATAATGCTAAACTCTATCAGTATATAAATGATCCTGAAGTAACACTGCTCGCTGTGACTCTGGTTGTCTGTGCAGAGCCCAGTTTCGTCTTTGCCGATGTGATCCGGGAAGGGCAGAATAGTCCGGATGGAGATGACGATAAGATATACTACTTCTTCACGGAGGTGTCGGTGGAGTACGAGTTCTTCGGCAAGCTGCTGATCCCCAGGATCGCACGTGTTTGTAAGGTGAGATCAGCCCAGAACTAACTCTTATCTCCGTCTCCATTCCTTCATCTTTCATTTCGTTTCCAATGAACACATAAAAATGTATTTGTTCCGCATGTTTAGGTATTTTTCTTTGTCACTTAAGCTGGATGTTTCTATCTCATGATCTTATCTCGATCTTAATCTAGATCTCTCATTTTTGTTTTTCATTCTTTTAACATCTTGCTTTCAGTTTCTCTGTTTACTGCTAGAGAATCAATCATATGTCATTTCCGTCACATAAAAAACATTCAGAGCTGAAGATTACTTAAAGATATTCTTGCAAGCCGTATTTTTTGACAACGTTTGGTGCATATTGATGTTTAGTTTATGGCGCAGCGTGCTGTTGAAATTAGCAGAAGCTTCTGTTGATTCTTTGTTCATCCGGATTTAATAATAACCCATGTTTCAGAGACATAATTAAAAACAAAGCAGAATGAAATGTCAGACTGTAATACTAGAGCCTGACCATGAGCCAAACACAAATCTTTTTCTATTATATATTATACACTACCGTTCTAAAGTTTTGAACAAGTAAAATGTTTTTATGTTTTTGAATAAAGTCTCTTCTGCTCACCAAGACTTATTTTTATAAAAAAAAATACAGTAAATTACAATAACATTGTGAAATATTATTACAATTTAAATAGCTGAATATATTGTAAAATGTCATTTTTTTCCTGCGATCAAAGCTGAATTTTCAGCATCATTACTCATTTTCGTAATTAAACTCATAATTCCTCATCATTACGTAAATTTTTTAACATCCTACTATAAACAAAACGAAACACCTGATGAGCTGATTAAATAAAACTTCACCTCTACACAGTGTGTGTGCGATTACAGAAGCCTTTCAGTGCTTGAGGCTGTTGATAGTTTTAGTTTCAGTTGTAATGAAATATTTACTTGATGTAAGTGAAACTATGCAGATGTACCATAGTAAACAACATTTTTCTATAAAGTGTCACGTCTCTCTATAACAGGGTGATCTGGGAGGCCAGCGGACTCTGCAGAAGAAGTGGACGTCATTTCTGAAGGCTAAACTGGTTTGCTCCATGCCTGAGCTCAACTTCGTCTTCAACGTGGTTCATGACGTGTTCATTCTGAAAGCCCCTCACTGGAGAGACACCGTCATCTATGGGGTCTTTACATCTCAGTGGTGAGAAAAATAAATAAATAATAAAGCCACAGTCCTAAATGAGCATTGTGTGTGGCATTTAAAACCGCTTGTTCCAGTTTGTCTTGATTCATCCGAGTATGTCTGTGAGTCACATCATCACCTGGATCTGAGTAATCGGGTTAATGCAAAACAAAAGTGGTAAGAAGTGGTAAGACTGGATTTTTGTATGCATAAGTGAGATGCATCTCTTGTTTCTCTCTGTCAGGGGGAATGTGGGTCTGTCTGCGGTGTGTGCGTATAACATGAGCTCAGTGCATGAGGTCTTCTCCAAAGGGAAGTACATGCAGAAGGCCACGGTGGAGCAGTCCCATACCAAGTGGGTCCGGTTTAATGGCATCTCCCCGAGTCCCAGACCCGGAGCGGTTAGTATTTGCCCAAAACATGGATTTCAATGGCATATATCTGATCACATGATCCTGTGAAAGAGAATTAGTCAGGGAAATGAAATAAAATATGATGAAATAATAATGAAATGATAAAATAAAATATAATGACAAAAAATAAAATACAAAATCAACTGTGAAATATAAAAAAATTAAATAAAATATAATATAAAATAAAATTAATAATTAACTACATGCAAATAATAAAATAACAAATAACCAAATAATAAATAACCACACACACATTATATATATATATATATATATATATATATATATATATATATATATATATATATATATATACATACATACACACACACACACACACACACACACACACACACACACACACACACACATATACATTATATGTGTATATATATATATAATACACCACAATGTATATGTTTGTACCATCAATTATTCAAACATGTATGTATGTGCGTGTGTGTATATATATATATATATATATATATATATATATATATATATATATATATATATATATAACATTGTAACTCAAAATTAGCAAAAAATAGTACATATTTGACATAAGGAGAAAACTAACATTTGTTAATCAGCCAGGCAGGAAGAGTTAAGCTAATAACGTCATCTATTAATTGCTCTATCTCTAATAATTAGATTTGATTATCATCTGTTTCAGTGCATCACCAGCCTGAACCGCATGCAGAACATAAACTCGTCCCTCCAGCTGCCGGATAAGACTCTGCAGTTCGTGCGGGACCACCCGCTGCTGGAGGACCCTGTGCTGCCCATCGGCAACGGCCCGCGCCTCATCACCAAAGACGTCAACTACACACAGATCGCTGTGGAGAGAGTTCAGGCCCTCGATGGAAACCTCTACGACGTGATTTTTACCGCCACCGGTGAGTGAATGCAGTGAAAGATGCCAAAACCTCTGGATGTGAAAGTCTGGTTTTCATTTGTTTCTTTACACCAGGGTTTCCCAAACGAGTGTTCGTGATATGAATGTAAAAGTAAAATGAATAGATCATGGGGCTGCACGATAATCGCGACATGATCCGCTGTATCCAGCGTCTCTGTTCACTTGCAGCGGACTTCAACGTGTGCTAGCTTTACTTTATTATACATCATTTCCAACATGTTTGTTCACTGAAGTTTGCATAATTTCAGCAGTACTCCGCCAAAATAAAAGGTTGAGGATTAGAAATGTTTAGAAACGTTTAAATGTTTGAAAGTGAAGAATTTAATATATAAATATTATATCAAATATTCATTTTTATTTTTTTTTATTTATAATTCTAGTTTTAAAACAGTATTTTTTCTTTTTTTTTATAATTAATAAAAAATATAATAATAATTAATTAATTAATTGATTAATAATATAAAAAATGATAGAATAATAAAATGGTATTAATAATACTATATAGATACTAATTATGAATAATAATATATTATAAATGATATTAATAATTAATTAAATAAAATAAAAATAAACAATTATTATTATGTTAATAATAAATATATAATAAACCAAAATAATATATTAAATTAATATATTATATGGATTATTATTATGATGATAATAATAATAATATATTGTATAAATAATAATTATGATCATTTTTATTATCATTATATATATAATATATAATAATAATAATAATCAGTAGTAGTATAATTATTGTTTAGATAATAATATATTATTATTATTAATATTAATATTATTTAATTTTGATTGTATTCCTAAAACACCGGTGTGAATGTAATGTGGACTGAGACACTATCACATTTAAAAAGAGATTGGAGTCTACTTGAAATTTAAGCTACATATCTGTTTACTTGCATGTCATGAGACCATTAACCGACCATTAAGCATGAACGTGCACATTGTTTTTGAGTGACAGTTATTGAAGTTCTGCTTTCCAGTAAAGTGTCGTGATGGTGATGGTGATGTAATGTTGTGATGCTGATCTAGAGATCGTGATGGTGATCTAGATGTGATGGTGATGTTGTTGATGTGTTCTCAGATAAAGGTTTCCTGCATAAGTCTCTGGTGTTGGAGGGAGAGGTTCACACGGTGGAGGAGATCCAGCTGCTGAAGAACTCTGAGCCAATCAAAACGCTTTTACTCTCCACACGGGCGGTAAGGACAGCTCAGATTCATCTTATCAGCGACGTGACCGTCATGTGAAATGAAATCCACAAAAACACACTTGATTCACTGTTGTTCCACCACAGCAGGGAGGAAGTTTCCATACGGTGGAGACAGACAGTCTGTACAGACTCTGTTCCTCTTCCAGCAGTTTCTCATTCTCACACTATATATATTATTTCTGCAAGTATTTCTCAATATATATGAAATATACTTTATATTTTAGAGTCAGATGAATCATCATTTTTTTGTTTTAGCTTTATATAATTTTATAAATAATTTTTCTTTTTTATTTAAATTTTAACAATTTATTATTTAATATCCATGCTTGCATATTTGTCCTGAAAAGATTTGTGACAGAGGAATCTAATTTATATTATTTACATCATAGTCTATAATTAATTTCTCATAATCATATTTATATTATTTTGTATTATCATGTATTATATTATTTTTATTTTATTTCTGCAAGTATTTGATATATACTTTATAATTTAAGAGTCAGAGGAATCGTCAATTTATTTTTTTATATCATTCTTTAAAAAAAAATTTGATATACATTTTTTTTTTATTTATTTTATTATATAATATCCGTACTATATTTGCTCTGAAATAATCATAGTTTCATTGCCAAGTAGATTATAAATGATAGAAGTGGATTGCAGTACAAATCTAGTTAAAAATAATAATCGCTGTTTTTCACTACATGAACACAAGAAAGAATGTTTATTCATTTTCATTTATAAGCACAAATATAACCGTACAGTCTAATAAACAGCAATATTTACCTATTCGTATTTTTATTGTATAATTTCTATATTTTAATCTCAAACTTGAGCATTTGTGAGTGAATGGTGTGTTTTGCTTCCGGATTTCTTCAGGCCCAGTTCCTGTACGCCGGCTCTGACTCGGGTGTGGTTCAGTGTCCCACAGCGTTCTGTGAGAAGTACCTGTCCTGTGTGGACTGTGTCCTGGCTCGAGACCCGTACTGCGCCTGGGACGCACGCTCAACTTCCTGCATTAATATTTTCCGGGATGATGTTCAGCAACGGTGAGAAATGAGAACTAGCCGCCACATTGTGAGCGACAGCACGTCTGTCTTGTTGACATAGAGGATTTTAGTCTTTAACTTCTCAAATATTTGCAGACACTGCGTCTCTGCGCTGGGCTTTTAAGAGGAACACATTATGATGTAACTGTGTCTTATTTGTTTATAATTTCTCCATGCACAGACGCTTGTAAATATTTTTGAATATATTTCCAGGAATATGTTAGTCAGGTGGCATTATCATCTTTGATCAGATGTGTCTATATTTACTCTGAGCCGTGTGTTTTTACAGGAAGTTGATTCAGAGCCTCAAAGGGGATGCTGGGATGTGTCCTCCAGGTGTGTAATGTACAATGGCATTTGTATTAAATAGACACTGTAAAGAAGCTCAAATGGTCCAGTTTTAGTGCCTGTTTAGTTTTTTTGCTGTCCGTGCACTAGCTGAGACAGACCAACAATAACAAGAGTACATGAGACCATTGTCACTGTATATCTAATAATTATACAGCGGTGTAAACACACACACACCCAGGAAAGTTTAACAGATAAGACTGCTAGAGGCATTTAGGTGTGTGTACTAGGGCTGGGCAGTGTTTATCTTTTTTATTATTTCTAAAATATTTAATAAAAAAAAAAATATATATATATATATACAATTTTTTTTTTATTTCTAAGTATTTTTCAGTGCCTTCTAATATATTTAATCTATATCATTTCTAAATATCATCTTTTATTTTTATATTATTTATATTTTTAAATTATTAGTTGTATGTATTTTTTTATATAATTAAATATATTATAATTTATAATATATATATATATATATATATATATAAATGTTTTATATATAAATATACTTTTCAAATTCTCAGTACATTATAATGTCATGTATAATATATTACAATGGACTTTATACTTTATAATTTTAGAGTCGAATATATTATTATTATCATTGTTATTTTTATAATTTATTTTTTACTTTTATAATTGTATTATGTAATAGTCCATAGTTACATATTTGTTCTTATATAACTTTAGAGTCAGAGGAATCATAACCATAGTTTGTATATTATATACTTTTTTTTCTCAATACTTTATAATATACTTTATAATTTTACAGTTGGATAAATCATCCTAATATATTTTATTATTTATATAATAATATAATATACTTTATAATTTTACAGTTGGATAAATCATCCTAATATATTTTATTATTTATATTATAATAAAATCAGAGGAATCATGAATTATAATTTAAACAGTCATTGCTGGGTAGATTCTAAATGATTAAAACAGGAAGTGGAATCCAGTACAAATATAAATAATCACGGCATGTTTTCCTCTGTTTTTCACTGCATGAACACAAAGAATATTAAATCATTTTAATTTATAAGCACATATAAACTAGTACAATAGAATAAACAACATTTACCTTTTGATGTTTTTACTATGCGTTTTTTATATAAAACCTATGGAATTTTAAAAAATAATTCTAGTGTCACTTTTCCCTGTAAAGTAAGACTGCACTGATGTTGATGTCCCGCTGTCCCTCTTGCAGTCGCTGCGCTGGCGCTGGAGGACTACCAGCAGGTGGCGGTAAAGCCCGGCGGCTCTGCTGATCTGTGGTGTCAGGTGCGCTCCAACCTGGCTCAGGTGTTGTGGAAGCTCAACGGCCACGCTCTCACCGACGCCTCTCGCTTCCTCCTGATGGGGGAGAACGGGCTGCTCATCTACAGCGTGACGTCCGAGGACACGGGCCGCTACGAGTGCTGGTCCGTCGAGCCGGGCGCGGGACAGAACTTCACCCGTCTGGTGGCCGGATACGTCCTCCGCCTGGATGTTCCCGAGAACACGCCTTCGATATCCGCTCAGCGCCCCCCGAGTGTGTCCCGTGACCCGCCCCCGGCGTCTGAAGGTAATGACGGTCTCGCCTCAGGACTAACGCCAACACACACGGACTCTCCCTCACTAACAACCCCTCCACTCAACGCCATTAAACCCAAATCCCACATCCCTCCAGAGGTCAGCAACTTACCGACCCGCCCCGAGACGCTCGATCCTTCAGCCAAATACATCCAACACGACAACAGCGTAGCCCTGCTGTCGCTCTTCCTCCTCTTCTTCCTCCTCTTCCTCGTGGCTCTGGCGTATAACTGTTACATGCAGTATCTGCCGGCGCCGTGTCTCCGCCTGCGATCCGCTCTGCTCGGCTCCAACAAGAAACCTCAGGCCGAGTACGTGGCCTGTGAGGCGGGCCCGATGGAGGACAAGACGGATTCAGCCAATCAGAACGGAGCGCAGCCCCTGCACGCGCTCAGAGACACCGGATACGAGACGGAGACGGAGTATGTGAACGGAAGAGTCCCGTCCCGCAGCTTCGAGGACGGTGACGACAGTCCCAGTAAAGACCGGCCCTTCGACATAGACTGCGTGTCTCAGCCCATTGAATACGCAGATGCCGACACGCCACACTGACACGGGCTTTACGAACCGCTACTCGCCGCAGCTCTGCAAGAACCACAACTAAATTACAAATAACATTCCAAATTGGAAACATTATTTACCAAATTGGTAAGTTTGTGTGATGTTTTCCAAATTGGAGTTGAATATATTGTTTGTGCAGTTTTTGCCGTTTAATATTCACCCTCGGTTACACTGTCCTGTTATTGTCTTATTTTCTGGTACGAATATCAAATCAAATCAAGATACATTTGCTTGAGAAGCGAAATAAGAAATTAAAGGAACACTCCACCGTTTTTTTGAAATAGGGCTTATTCACATTCTTTCCTACATTTAGATAGGTGTGCAAATGCATTTTTGTCTCAGTGCATGCATTGTTTTAGTTTGACAGGGTCGGCGCTAGCTTAGCTTAGCACAATGAATGGAATCCTTTGTTGCCAGCTAGCATATCCTGAGTAAAAGTGATAAAAATAAATAAAAAAACCCACGTAATTACTTCTTGTGGCCTGCGTATTCACAACGAGTACAAATAGCGATGCAGATTAACACTAGGCGATTTCCTAGGCAGATATTGACTTGGGACTATATTAGGGGGAAGCACAGGCGAAGCACTGCTACTTGGGCGCAGAGATATCACGCAACACATGAAATCCCAAGTAGCAGTGCTTCGCCTAAGTAGCAGTGCTTCGCCTGTGCTTCCCCCTAATATAGTCCCAAGTCAATATCTGCCTAGGAAATCGCCTAGTGTTAATCTGCAGAGCTATTTGTTGTTAATTACGTGTTGTTGTTTTTTTTTAATTATCACTTTTACTCAGGATATGCTAGCTGGCAACAAAGGATTCCATTCATTGTGCTAAGCTAAGCTAGCGCCAACCCTGTCAAACTAAAACAATGCATGGACTGAGACAAAAATGCATTTGCACACATATCTAAATGTAGGAAAGTATGTGAATAAGCCCTATTTCAAAAAACGGTGGAGTGTTCCTTTAAGTCTTTGTTTCCTGAAAAAATTGATCAAAATTTAGTCCGTTTTGTCTTTTATTCAAAATATTATTTGTAGTATTATTTTTTTTTTTTACTTTGATTTTGGGGTTGAAATATTAACAAACCCCAAAGTGTAAAGAAAACTTTGTTTTTGAAAAACGTTTTGTTTAAAAGGACTGTTTGCAGAATCATTCTGTTATAATTATTAGTATTATTTAGCATTTTGACATTATTCCATGATATTTTAATACAAAAATGTTTTTTGATTCTGACAGGATAATTTGAATGACTGTATTACATGTAAAGTATTTGTTGCATAATGGTAATTAGGATTTTAAGAAGAAATTTGTTTAAAAATAATGCCACAAAAAATATAATTAAAAGGGAAAACAAGATATATATACACCACTGACATATTTCTTCTAGTTTTCTGCATTTATTTATTTTTTAGGTAGGAAGTAATTTCGCTTCTCCAGTAAATGTATCTTGATTTCCGAATGTTTGGATGTTGGTCCTGGAAAAGAAGACCGGAAAAGCAGATGTTCTGCAGTGTGGGTGACTGGGGTCCGACCTGAAGTTTATTGGCGTGTGATTTTTAAATCTCAGGGATGATTTCAGTATCACACACGCAGGATATCAGGATATCACACACGCATATAAGAGGAAGAGGAAGATGTCTCTGGAAGACTGAGATGCTCTCGAACGCTCAAGAACGGAGCCAGATCGTTCCAAAAGCTGAAGTGGGCTCCTCGTGTTTCTAAACGAGACCAAATAGAAGTCTAAACACTGTGATGTGTCTCTTGCACAGCTTCATGAGTTACAGTGTGTTGTGTGTGTGTGGTGTGTGTGTGATGTGTGTGTGTGTGTGTTGTTGTCGTTGTTGTGTGTTGTTGTGTGTTGTGTGTGTGTGTGTGTGTTGTGGTGTGTGTTTGGTTGAGGAGAGAGAGAGCTGCCGTCTCACATGACACAATATTTCTACAGAATCAGTGTTTGACTGAAGTCCACAAACGTGAGCTTTGAAAACCTTTTTTTCTTAAAGAAGAAGCTTTATGTTTTCGATATTTTTGAAGATATTATATTATTTATGTTAGCAAAAATAGCGTGAATATCACAAAAAAAGTCAAGAAACCCCAACCTCTTTTTGCATTTTTATTTTGACATTATTTCATTAATAATTTGTCCTGACAGTATAATTTTCATGAATTAATGTATTTCTTGTATAGCAATTGGACTATTAAGAGGTATGCTAAAATGTCATTGAAAATTATGTCACAAATGTTTTTTTATATATAATTTGTAGTATTTTTTTATTTTGTTTTTGGGGTGAAATGTCAAAACTCCAAAATGTCAAGAAAATTTAACATTTTTGCATTAAAAATTTTCTTTTTTTTCCCTTTAACTTTGGGTTGCATTTTGGCAATATTTCATGACAGTGATTTTAATAAATGCACAAAAATATATATAATAAATTGTGTCCTAACTGGATCATTTTCATGACCTGAATTGCATATAAATTATTATTTTGCTAATTCAAATAGGAATAAATCTGCTTAAATGTCATGAAAATGTCACAAATATTTATTTTCTTTATGCAAAAAAGTAACTTTTTTCTGTTCTTTTGTTTTTTCTTCTTTTGCATTTTTGCCATTTTCGTGATAGTGATCTGAATACAAAAAAAATCCTGTAATGTAATTTTCATGACTGTATTACATATAAAGTACTTCTGGCATGACTATATTTCAAATATTAGAAAAGAAATCAGCTTAAATGTCATAAACAATGTCACGAAGCATAGTTTCTTAGTGCAAAAACATTCTTTAGTGTTTGTTCACGCCTCTCCTGCTGTTTCCCGCCGTCATTCCCAGCTTTTCTCGTGGCGTTCCTGACTCTGCTGTCCTCTGATTCTCAGCACACACTCTCTCTCTCTCTCTCTCTCTCTCTCTCTCTCTCTCTCTCTCTCTCTCTCTCTCTCTCTCTCTCTCCTCCCTCCACTGCACAGCACCCTTGGCTGTTCCTCGTCCCGCCGGCGACGTCCCGTCCTCGGGCTGGAGGGGTGTGGATGGGCCCCGGCTGATCCCGCCTCTCCTGAGGGAACAGTCCTGGGCTCTTCACCCTCACCAGGGCTTTCTGCTCTTCTGCCTGGCCTTGGGTGAGTGGTACCTCTGACCTCTGACCTCGCTCTCATCAGTCTAAATACTCCCAAGTCTGACTTTCTTTCAATCCTCCTGCAATATTAAGCGTTCTGATTGGCTGATGTTGGGAGAGGAAGTCATCTAAAGAGTATTTTGACAAGTGTGTGTTTGTGTGTCTGCATGTTCTGCACACCGTCTGATGCCTAAAATTTTCATTTTTCTTTTTACTCCTTTATTTTCAAAAACCAGCAGCGAATAATAAAGAGATTCCCTTCTTTAGAGTTTACTAAACTTTTATTTTACAGTAAATGATTTTAGAATTTCAGTTTTTCTAAATTCTGTTCAGATCTTAAGTTATGATTATGGTTTGTATTCTTGTTTTACCTGAAGACTCTTGTGAAAGAAGTGCGTGAGAAAACCTCTGGCTGAAGGACTTAAATCACATGCACTTTCGTGTACAGTGTAAATATTTGTACATAAAAAACTGATGATGTACAAAGTTTCTTCAGATCTTTTTGCTAGAGAGCCTGAATAAATGTTTGAATTGCAAAAAAATGTGAAATGCTGTTTATTGCGTACAGATGCGTTATTGAAGCTGTATATTATATCATGTGGTTTAAAGTGCCCGTATTATGCTATTTCATTTCAGAGACTCTTAGTGTGTTTAGCAGTCTCCTGCAACATGTTTACATGCATCCAAGGTCAAACACTGGCATTTTCTATTTTTTCTTGTTTGTGTATTAGTATACACATTAGTTACAATGTTTTAATGCTTTTAAGAGAGGGCATTGTATCAGTCCTTTCCTATAGTGGCATTAAACGTGTGCAGATGTGAAAACATTCATGTTTAAAGAATATCACCTGCTCAACACCAGTTCACCAGCGTCAGGATCACTGTCAGTCACAGATAATATAATATCTCTGCTTTGGGTTATAATCGTGCGCTTAAATGGTTTTCTGTTGGGCAAGACGTTTCAGACGTTTCAAAGCAGAAATGTGAAGCTCATATTTTTGTTAAAGCACTTGGTAACACTTTATTTTACGGTGTCCGTGATACAGAGTAATTACTTAATTACTTAGTAGTAGACATTGTAATAACATGTAACAAAATGTAATTAACATGTAACTAAGTTATGAAACAGCCTGTACTTACAGATTGTAATTACACACATGTATTAGGCAGCGACTGTTACACGTTACAGGCCGAGATGGTTACATACGTGTTTGGGTGACTCATGTCATCACTAAATGATTTTTTATATCTTTGTAATGTACCAGTGAAATGAGACAAACTGAGACGAGTCAAAATGTAGAAGAATAAAAAAATAAAACCGGTAATTGCAACTTTTTATCTCAATTCAGACTTCTTTTCCCTCACAATTACGAGTTTATAACTCACTATTGTGAGATGTAAACTCTTCATTACGAGTCATAAAGTCTGAATTGAGAGATATTTTTAACTCAATAATAATTTTGAGTTAAAAAGTTGCTATTACCTTTTTATTATTTGTTTAGATTGTTCTGTGGTGGAAACAAGTTTCCAAGAAAAAAGTTCTGTGGTCAACATCACAGATACTGTAAATCAGCTTGTGTATATATTAGGGCTGTCAATCGATTAAAAATTTTAATCTAATTAATTACATACTCTGTGATTAATTAATCTAAATTAATCGCATACATAATTTTTGCAGAGAAGTATTTTACATATTTCAATTCAAACGAATCAATGAATAATCAGCATTAGTGACATTTAAAGTTCAAAAACCTTTTTATTATTATTTTCACTGTTCAAATAATGGCCATAAAAATCAACAATATGACCTAATAATATGGGAAATAAATTCAAAAAATATTTTTTTCACTGTACAACTCAGGCCACAGTTATAACCTAGGGGACACAATGAATAAATGAACACTGCCCTCAATGTCAACACTATTTATCTTGTATGTGCCATGAAAAAGCTCAGGCAAGAGACCATAGTTTAACATAGTGCAATATCAATTCCAGGGCTATTTTGTGCAATTGAACATAAATCTGCCCCTTTTACCACATTTCACACAAAAAATCAACAAAGCAACAATTTTAAATTTGTAGACACATCTGCCTCACTTCTACTTCTCCTTCAGCCAGTCACTGTTACCACACACCAGGGATGGAAATTAGCACCCGCCACCAGCCAAATGCGGGTGATTTTGTGTTGTGGCGGGTAAACTCGCTTCACCTACCGGCCACCGTGGCGGGTAAATAAAAATTGCATACTGTTTCACCCAGACGGCGGACACTTTTAGAGGAGGCACACCTTCAAAACCCGCGCGCTTCTTCCGTCGAGGCTCGGCGTGGGAGCGCGAGAGGCGGTTTGCCGTCCAAAGGGAGAGCTAGCCGCGAGCGCATGGTCTATTTTTAGGGCGGGGTAGCTCTCTTGTGTAGTAAAGAGCTAGCCGCGCAAATATCTACCCGCGCGCTTCTTCCGTCGAGGCTTGAGCGCGAGAGGCGGTTTGCCGTCCCAAAGGAGGGAGGGAGAGTGTGTGTGTGTGTGTGACAGAGACAGAGAGAGTCGCGGGCGCTATTAGTGGAAACATAAAAACATACAAACAGGACATCATTTAAACTGCAAAGTGTATAATTATATTTCTGTACACTCGCAATAAAACACAATATTGTGCTTTTGTCACACTCTAAACTCTTGTCAAACTGTAACCTAAACTGTCACCCAACCACACAGACGCACGCACGCACAGTTTTAAAAGCAAAACATTTATCCAACCCCATTTCAAAACAGTCAAAACAGGTTACGTCTTTTGGACATTCATCATATCGCATTGGTTTTCATTTCTTGTCCTCGGAGTCAGAGCACTAATCTGTTTTTTTTTAAAAGGTACACATTCTACATTGATTAAAAAAGAAAATCAAATGTGTTTTTAATGGTATATTATTTTATACGGAAATCAATTATATATAATTCAGATGAGAATAAAGTTAAGGTTAATTAAAATTAAGGAAAACAAATAAATTTATCTGAAATATAGCAAATTCATTTTAAATTCAGGCACAATTACCAAACATATGTCAAGGTCTTTTTGTCTTTTATTAATTTAATTAATAAACTAATTGTATAAAACTATTGTCAGTGCACTACAAATAAACTGGTTCAATGCCTTTATTAATAAAACGTATACAACTTAAAAATACAAGGCTTAAGACATTTATAAAAATGCCTTCTGCATTTTTGTTTTGCTTTTCACTCCATTGTACCGAAATCGTACCAAACCGTGATGTCTGAACCGAGTTATGAAACGAACCGTGACTTCTGTGTACCGTTCCACCCCTAATGCAATACAGTTTCATTATTGTTCATTATTATCCATACCTTACTATAAATAATTTGTGCGACTAAATCATGTTTTGCGCCAGTAACTGAAAAAGTTAGTAGCGCAAGTGCCACCAGTGTAAAAGGTTAGTGTAGTTCCCTGTCCAGCATAGAGTGCGGTTCAGCATCGGTTCAGTTGTTTAATCTGCCCTACTCATTTAATCAAATGTATATCAGTTCATGGTTTGTTTGTGTGTGTATAAGAGAGAAAGAGAAAATGTCAGTATTGCATTGAGACTTGAGAAACTGCTTAAGGATTGTAGATCTTGTAGTATTAATTTTCACATGCAGTTACACATTGTCGGTTAAAAACAAGAAAGTGGCTGGTAAAAACATTGAGTGGCTGGTAGATTTTGAAATCCACCAGCCACAGTGGCCGGTGTGGACAAAAAAGTTAATTTCCATCCCTGCCACACACACACACACACACACACACACACACACACTCACTCACTCGCGCACTCGTCTCACACACGCTTTCTCTCAGACACACACACACACACACACACACACACACACACACACACACACACTCACTCACGCACACGCAGATTTGCTAAATTAGCGCTTCAGTGTACTTGCTCGAGTGTGGTTTAAGTTTGAAGATGACGTTGGAGTTGGCGGGACGCGCTAGCTCGTACCTCTGGATCAACATTAACTCCTGGACCTGGATGCTTTGCATTGATGTACTTTAGATTTGGCGGACTCCAGTGAAATGCAAATTCCTTGCGGCAGACATTGCAGACAACTTTTTATCAATACTTCCATCAAGCCGTTTTTTATAAGTAAATGTTCCAATCAATGATCCAGGCAGCGCGTTCTTGTCTCCCTTCTTTATTTTACAGTCGAATGGGGGCTATAACGGCTCCGGGTCAAAGGTCAATACGGAATGGATTAATCTGCGTTATTTTTTTTAACGCGTTATTTTTTCTCAGATTAATTAATCGAAATTAACGCGTTATTTTGACAGCCCTAGTATATATATATAACCACTCAGCTTGTATTGAGCACTCAGTTATTTTTGGAAACACTCATTTAAAACATTTATTTACTCATTTATCTGAATGCAAATCCTAACTAATTTGATCTGGTTTATGATCTGAATGTACAGTTTGTTATGCATGTGGAATGAGAGTGTGTGATAAACCAATGTATCCTCAAACAGCATGATTCTGCCAGGTTTGACTTGCTTTCAATCGTGTGTGTGTGTGTGTGTGTGTGTGTGTGTGTGCTGGAGCTCTAAATATCATGTAGGGTCCACATATAAGTGCAGTTTTCCTTCAGGTCCTAGAGATGTAAGTGTTGAGTGGCACATGAATGGACGGAGACTGGAGACTGCCGTGTTTGAGCACAGACGTGTGGTTTCCCATGATGCCGTGCTGGTGAGCAGCTGGCTGAAGGCAGAAGCGCTGAGTGAAGATGTGCAGTATGAGTGTACAGCAGTGTCTGAAACTGGAAACGATGCGTCTAAAGTCCACCTTCGGCTCTCCAGCAGAGGTAAAGCTGGTCTGATTTTAAAGGGATAATTCACCCAAAAATAAATTCTGTCAGTAATTACTCACCCTCATGTCGTTCCAACCCCGTAAGACCTTCGTTCATCTTCGGAACACAAATTAAGATATTTGAGATTAAATCTGAGAGCTGGGTCACTCCTCCATAGGCTTCTAAGGGATTGAAACTTGACAGCCCCGAAAGTCATTAAAGAAATCGTTAAAATAGTCCAAGTGACTACAGTGGCTAGATCTTAAGTTTATCGAGCTACGAGAATACTTTATGAGCGCAAAAAAACTAACTAAAATAGCGACTTTATTCAACTATTCTCTTTGGGCCTGGAGATTTCACGTAGTGTTATTGCGCAACGCTTCTGGTTGAACGTCACACGCATCACACACATGACCAGCGTCGGCCAATAGTGAGCCTACGTGTGACGTATAACACAGAAGCGCTGCGCTGTTACACTACGTGAAATCTCGAGGCCGACAGAGGAATAGTTTGAATAAAGTCGCTATTTTAGTTTAGTTTTTTTGCGCTCATAAAGTATTCTCGTCGCTTGATAAACTTAAGATTGAGCCACTGTAGTCACTTGAACTCTTTTAACATTTCTTTAATGACTTTTTTGGGCTGTCAAGTTTCAATCCCTTAGAAGCCTATGGAGGAGTGACCAGCTCTCAGATTTAATCAAAAAAGAAAAATATCTTAATTTGTGTTCCGAAGATGAACGAAAGTCTTACGGGGTTGAACAACATGAGGGTGAGTAATTACTGAGAGCATTTTCATTTTTGGGTGAACTAACCCTTTAAGATGTGTGTGTGTCATCTCTCCTTCACCTGTAACGTGATGTTGTTGTGTGTCCTGTCAGACGAGGCCGGTGTTCCTCACACACATGTGGATCAGTGGAGAAACACTCTGTCTGAACACAACACACTCCTGCAGGAGTGGAAGAAAGCCTGGGTGAGGGAAAAATCCACGTTTTTGATGTTCAATGTTGAATTTTAGAGCACATTTCCTGAAAGAAATGAAAAGATGAACAGGTATGAAAGGTGTTTTTTTTTTTTTTTTTGTAGTTTTTTCACTGAACTTTTTCTCTCAAATCAGTGAACAATTCAAACTCTTGCACTTGAGATTCATATACACTACCGATCAAACGTTTGGGGTTAGTATAGGGTTTTTAATAAATTCATCATTTTATTCAGCAAGGATGCATTGAATTAATCAAAAGTGACTGTGAAGATTAGACAGTGAGCATTTATAATGTTAATATTTCAATTTCAAATAAACACTGTTCTTTTGAACTGTTTTCATCAATGAATCCTGAAGTTTCATCATCATATTATTTTATAGCCTATAGATTTCTGAAGGATCATGTGACGCTGAAGACTGGAGTAATGATGCTGAAAATTCAGCTTTGATCACAGGAATAAATTACATTTTAACATATATATTCACATAGAAAACAGCTATTTTAAATTGTAATAATATTTCACAATATTAATATTTCTACTGTATTTAGAATTGATAATGAGCAGAAGAGACTTCTTTCAAAAACATTCAAACCCAAACTTTTGAATGTTCGTGTTTTTGCACACATATTACAGTATGTTCAAGCCATCATTGAGCAGGAAGATGAAGAGTCTTCATTCAGTATTTACAAGCTGAACCAAAAATATAGAATCATTATTTATTTATAATGCTTTTCCACATTAAAATGCTGCCTCATCAGATTTAGAGTTGGTACTGAAGGTCAGTTAGACGTAGAACATTTTCCTTAAAATAGTTCCAATACCTACTAAATATTGTGTGTGTGTGTGTGTGTGTGTGTGTGTGTGTGTGTGTGTGTGTGTGTGTGTGTGTGTGTGTGTGTGTGTGTGTGTGTGTGTGTGTGTGTGTGTGTGGGGTGTGTGTGTGTGTGTGTGTGTGTGTGTGTGTGTGTGTGTGTGTGTGTGTGTGTGCGCGCGCGAATTTGAGGTTTGATTTCTATAGGGTTAATAGATGATGATGTTGTTTATCACAGTTGTTCTTGTCCTGTAGGAGAGCTGTGATGGACAGGGTGTTCTCTGAACCGGGTCATTATCGCTCATCATGGCATCGTTTTCTGGCTCCAGGGACGGACGCTTGGACGAGAGCACACACACACACACACACACACACACACACACATCGTCGCACTGCTGGTGTGGGTGCTTCAGGTCCATGATGCACACACACACTCTCTCAGCGACTCCGTGTCCATCAGCCTGTTCCTGTTCCTCCGGATCCGAGATCCCACTGGAGAATGTCCGGGATTCCCGGCGGTTTGAGACAGTTGTGGAGGACGTGCGCAGTGAGACAGGTGCAGACAGCGAGACCGATGACAACCGCTTTCTATGACGCTTCTATTTGCAGCTCTTCCATCCTCGAGAGCGGCTCGTGTTAGTGAAAGCAATATTTGTGTTTATAGCCTCCTGTTGTGTTCTTGAAATAATCCAGTGTGTTTATCTAAGCAGATTTTGAATGCATATCAAGGAAGTTGCTAGAATATATTTTTTTGTCCTCCAAATTAGGCCTAGAGGTTGCAACCACAATAAATAATATTTCTATTATTTGTCAGAGACTTACCACACTGTAAAAATGAATAGTTGGATCAACCTAAAAAAATTACTTCAATTGGTAACACCTAAAAATTAAGTTTTTCAACTTAATTATCACGTTAAATCGTGATAATTTAAGTTGAGAAAACTTAATTTATTTAGGTGTACCAATTGAAGTATTTTTTAGGTTGATCCAACTGTCACTTTTTCAGTGCATGTTTGTTTAGTATCCGGAGCAGTTGCACAGCCACTCTTGTTCTGAGCTGTAGTTTTGTTCAAGATATTCTGAAGGAAACTTAGTTTGCAGAAAAAAAAACACCATAACAATCATAATAGCCTATAAAACCCATGTTCCTTAAAACACTCATATGTGAAATGAAGTTTAATGGCTCCTCTCCATCTGAAGGTCAATGGCGTCCTCATCATGTGTCCTCTTCATGACCTCTGACCTTAGAGACCAGCGTATGATCTTCGAGAGAGTGTGTGAAGACGGTTAACTGTAGGTGACCAACTGTCCTGTTTTCCAGGACATGTCCTGTTTTCATATAACAATGTAACAATTTCTATGGATACGCGGAGACATAACCTAATTAATGTATTGAAATTAATAAGGTTTCTTTGAGTAAATTCGAGTATCATTGAGTAGGCCTATCTGTTTGCGGCAAGTGTCCTGGTTTTTCAGGACAAAATAGGTCACCCTAGTTAACTGACCCACACAATCTGCTGCCAATGAAAGGCACATTAATCAATCCTTGCACTGCTTTTCCAGCTGATCCAGACACGGGTGACCTCTAGACACTGCAACGCACACACACACACACACACACACACACACACACACACTTAACAGCCTATTAAAATCATTGTTCACCTCTGAACACATAAACAGCGTGGCTTTGGGAAGGTGAAGTCTCAGTTTTTACTGGTTAACATTCAACCATCCTCATAAAAACCACAGATAGGCCTATTGTACAAACAGGTTTAATTTAAGCTTTTAATATGGCATTTTATAGATCAGCCACCAATGCTTTGAAAACTTGCATGCATACAGTAGTGTCCTTAAAGGGACCTATCATGGAATTTTGAAAATTACCTTTCATGTAGTGTGTAACATAGATCTAAGTGAACAAAAACATCCTGCAAAGTTTTAAATATGAAAGTTCACCGTATACAAAGTTATTGTCTCTCAAAAGTAAGAGTCGACTCTGAGTCGCTGATATGAATCGATAGACAAACGATGCATTTTCTCTAGCTTTCGTACGTCACTTGTACAAGTTATTTGAATTCGACACGCCCACTCAGTGCGCGCGCCGAGCAGACAGAGAAACCTGACAACACATGTCGACGCGAGACTCTGTTCTGAAGTGCGAATCAAAAGCAAACTTATTTTTTTCACTGCCCAGGGACAAGCATGTGAAGACTCAGTGGCTAGAGTTTATATTTACAACTATACCACACAAGTATAGCCACCTTGAGCTGTGTTCGCGTTATTTTAATGACGATCGCTTCACAAACACAAATGCTTTCAAGTGTGGATTCGCGAGTCGGCTGATACTGAAGGAACGTTCAATACCAAGTTTATTTGGATCGGCTTCATCCTCCGAATCACAACCTGTAAGTACTATTAATATGATTGTTGCTTTTGTGTGTGTGTGTGTGTGTGTGTGTGTGTGTGTGTGTGTGTGTGTGTGTGTGTGTGTGTGTGTGTGTGTGTGTGTGTGTGTGTGTGTGTGTGTGTGTGTGTGTGTGTGTGTGATGGAGAGTGAGAGTTACGCTCAGCAGCTTCTAGGTCTCCAATGTCATTTTTTTTGTTTTTTGAAATATGTGAAATTATGTGAAGCGTATTGTAGTACTGCAGTGCTTTATCAATATGTTTAAGCTTTGGGCTAACGCAAAATATAACTGACTGCGTCATCTGACCAATCACCGCCGATTAGCGTCACGCAAAGGAGGGGTTTGGACAAATGAGTCGTCAAACGAATCATTAGGGAGTCGGTGAGCAAATCAGGTAAAAATAAATGCATATTATAAGACAACAAAAGTGTTTTTGTCATTGCATACATGTAAAACTGTTGTTGGGGACTCCCAGAACATTATTAGTAACATTTTAAATGCCATAATAGGTACCCTTTAAGTGATGTTCAGAGCAGATATTTGTTTTTATGACCATACGAGTTTGATTAAATCAAAATATGAGGCATTATATATATATATATATATTTATAAATATTATTAGATATATTATATATATATATATATATTATAATATATATATATATACCTCATATTTTTTATTTAGTGTTAGTGTAGTTCTTCCCTTATATTTAAATACATATAATATATATATATATATATATATATATATATATATTATATATATATATATATATATATATATATATATATATATATATATATATATATATATATATATTTAAATATAAGGGAAGAACTAACACTAAACTTGGTTATGGTATTTATCTGACAAAATCATTTGGCAAAAAGAGCAAACTACATTTACAGGTTTTTTTTTACTATGCAAAAAAAAAACTTATAGAAATGCATAAAGCTCAAAGGAAAAAGCATAAATTGACCACAGCATAATCAGTTATTAATATTTTGTTGGTCTCTGTTGTTTTTGCATGTTCATATTTTTATATATTTTTATGACAGCCTGGCCAAAGATGATGTCAACACAATTTGCTTTGTCAATGCATTATTATTGCAAATTAAAACTATTGACTCAAACACTACTCAATATACTCAATATACAACACATTTTTTAATAATATTTGAATCAATGGTTATAGGCCAGACATCCCTTTCGGCCACTGCATGCAACAATTTTAGACAGTATTATGCAATTGTTGTCAAATAATTAATTTATAATTCTTTAAATTCCACAAGATTCTTAAATGCACTAATTTTAAAACATAACCCTTTCCCGATGTGAGCAAATAAAAGTGTGTGGTTTGAGACTTGCCTCCTTTATTTCCAGGGTGAAACTGGACCTGGACACGAGAATTTCACCCCAAAGGGCTTTAAATGCTCCTCTGAACACATTGTTTTCTATAGGATGAAGATCTAATTAAAGTATTTTAGTCCTTTAAATCACATTTGATAGATCAGCAACCAATGTTTAATAATGGATCATTGCCGTATTAGTTCTCAAACATGCTTTAAACGCACGTTCCAATTCTCAAGATGCATCTCAGAAAGTTTTCCCTCAAGATTCTTAAATGCATTCATTTTAAAACATGAACTTTGCTATGTGAGTAAATGTTGAGTGGTTTTATATTGTGTTATTTCAGACTTTCACCTCCTCCTATATTTATCAGGAACATATTTTGCCACATAGAGGATGTGTCCTCAGAAACAAGAGAGATCCAGCCACAGGTGAGGGAGTTAATATCATGTGTATTTCATTAAATAAAATAAAATGAATAAGCATCTGTAAGTTGATAAGTCATGATCCACAGCTTTATTATCACTGAACCCAATGAACAGGCCTGTTTAGAGTCCAAAACTAGTGGTTTTTGACACTGATTGAAGTCTTAAATATGTTTCAGGTATTGGATGTCTGGATATTTAGCAGCAACATTCACTCAAATATTTTATATGCTTTAGCTTTTGAGAAAAAAAACAATACTAAAAATGACACTAATAGAAATCTGATAAAAGACACTGTGAGAAAAATTCTGTAGCTATAAATGATGACCGTTTATAGGCCTGATTCTTCCACCAGCCATTACTGTAACCCAAAGCTATTACTGTTAGCTACTGTAATAGTTCAGTCTGATCAAATAATGAAGAATGTAAAAAGGTAACTAATTAAACTATTCATTGTTTTGTCCAACAAATATAATTTTCTTTCATATATTAAACACATGACAGTCTGCCCCAAAAATAATATCCAAACTGCCCCAATCTACCATCATCATAATCCACTGCCTCAAGTCAATGCCTGTTTTTGTAAACCCAATTAACAGGGAAAGTTCTCACAACTTCCATAACGTTTCTCTCAAATTTATGAACAAACATTTCACCAGTAACATTAATAGAACTATTGGTCAGAGTTATTAATCACAATGTTAGCACAAAAACATTAGGCTATAGGCTAGCATATGACATCGTTTCCCCCTGAATCGTTGTAGTTTGACGTTCGTCCATAGACTGCGTTCGTCTAATGTTTTTAAATGTTTCAGAATGTTAAGAGAACGTTCAAAAGTAACGTTTCCATGTTTGCAAAATGATAAAATGGAACGTTCTCCTTTTTAACCAATCAAAACAGACTATTTGATTGAGCTGTGAAAAAAACTGGGAAACTGAGGTGGAGCTTTTAGACCACATAAAACATGGCGATAAACAACACTAGCAAACTAAACTGCATTTTACTTGCTAACAAATTGGGAACACATTTGTATTTTATTATTGTAGCCTATTATAATTATCAGTTTACCATGTTCTTATCTTATTTAAAGTACCAAATGAGGCATACAACATGAATGGTTTATCCTAAAATGGGTTAGCAAAATGTTCTTTGAATGAAACAGCTGTTCTTTACCAATTAAGCGAAGTATTTAGATTCAAAACGAAGCACTGCATTAGTTGCGATGTGGCGCCGCCGTGTGGTGAAAGCTGAGTTGTGCTGACAGGAACTACACAGAAAACAGGCACGAGGCGGCATTTTAATTTTATTATGAAGAGCAGCAAAAATATGAAAAGTCAGAATTCTATTCTTTTTGAAAAAGTAATGTTGTGATAAAAGGTATAAACTTGTTCTTTTCTCAGTAAAAACCCTGTTTTCAAGAAGCACAGTTGCTGATAGTGCTGTCATTATGGCTGTTCTATAACTACTTTTTAAACAGATGGTTTAACTTTTGTATGTAATTTATACTCGACCAAGCTCTTTAACAGTATACACTTGCCTTCCCTGAACAATCAACGGAAACTAAGAATCTTCATTTCCTAGATAAACACAAATTATTTCCCTTTAGCATACAGTACATCTTTTTATCCCCTAAAATATTTAGCATTGTCCTTTAGTTCAGCCATATAAACACTGATTTAGGTTTCTAAACACTGATGATGCATCACAGACTTTTATTCAACACACAAAGGTTTGGCTTCACCCAGAGGCACTTGGGTCACATGCTTCTTTTCTTTCTTTTTTTTTTTGTTAAGAGCCCTTGAATTTTTACTGAAAATTTCCTATAATCCCTTGATTCTGTTCAAGCATAAATCGTGGTCAAAGGAGTCCAGAAACAAGGTGAAGTTCTCCAGTATTCACTGAATATCACATTCAACCACAGGAATGTTCCAGAAGAGCAGGAGACACTTGTCACTGTCACTATTTTGGTAGAGGTCTTCTAAACAGCAGAATATGTGGTTCTGGAAAAATAAATACAAAAGCAAATGTTATATATATATATTTTTGCATTTATTTGATCAAAACTTAAAGGGATAGTTCAGCCTAAAACGAAAACTCTTTCATTAATTACTCACCCTCATGTCGTTCCAAACCCATAAGACTTTTGTTCATTTTCTAAACACAAATTAATATATTTTTAATGAAATCTGAGAGCTTTCTGTTCCTCCATTTACAGCTACGCAACTACCACTCTAGTGCTTCAAAAAGTTCATAAAGAGATCGTAAAACTAATCCATTTGAATTGAGCGGTTTAGTCCACAATTTTCTTAAGAGACTTTATGATGAACAGATTTAATTTAGGATTTTATTCACATATAAACATTGATCAGCGAATACAAACAGAAACTCAACCAAACCTGCTTGGCATGCGAGAATGAACCTCATTGGTTCTTACTGAAGCTCAAACGTGATGCGTAACACGAGAATGAACCTCATTGGTTCTTACTGAAGCTCAAACGTGATGCGTAACACGAGAATGAACCTCATTGGCTCTTGCTGAAGCTCTAACGTGATGCGTAACACGAGAATGAACCTCATTGGTTCTTACTGAAGCTCAAACGTGATGCGTAACACGAGAATGAACCTCATTGGTTCTTACTGAAGCTCAAACGTGATGCGTAACACGAGAATGAACCTCATTGGTTCTTGCACGTCAAGCAAACATGCTTGAATTTCCGTTTACCACAACTGATGTGCGAGTTGAATGTTTATGTAAATAAAAGCCTATATTCAGTCTGTTCATCATAAAAAACGATCGTGTCTCTTCAGAAATTTGGACTAAACTGCTCGAATCATATGGATTAGTTTTACGATCTCTTTATGAACTTTTTGAAGCACTAGAGTGGTAGTTGCGTAGCTGTCAATGAAGGAACAGAAAGCTCTCAGATTTCATCCAAAAGATCTTAATTTGTGTTCTGAAGATGAACTAAAGTCGTATGGGTTTAGAACGACATGAGTGAGAGTAATTAATTAAAGAGTTTTCATTTTACGGTTGAACTATCCCTTTAAGTAGATTAATTTAAGTAACAGAATTGGGTTATATGTAGGGTGACCAGACGTCCCGTTTTTCCCGGGACAGTCCCGTATTTCAACTCTAATTTGAGTGTCCCGACTTATTATGAAAAAATCATGTTTTGTCCCGTATTTCATCGTTAATATATATATATATACATTTTTTGATATATATTATTGTTTTCGTTGAATACGCGCACGACAGAGAGGCAGAGAGAGAGCGAAAGACCTTGCGTGTGTGTGCTAGATCACGCATTAATTACATGCGCACACGACCGAGAGAAGGAGAGCGCGAGAGACCTTGCGTGTGTTCCTACGCATTAATACGCACGCGTCAAACCCCCGTCGTCGAAATAGATGGATAAAGCAAAAAAGCGGCCAGGGGCTAAAATAGAAATAGCCCATTCGTTTTGTTTTGTTTTGCTTAATCGGCGGCGCTGGGTTAGTGCTGGTGTAATGCATTGGTCAAAAAAAAGTCTGCGTTTTTTTTCTGACACCGCATGAAACCATAGATAGACAGTATGCATGAAACGCGTAGATCAGCGGCCCATTGGTTGTTTTCTTGATTGACACTGGGCTGGCCCAATCACATCTTTAATGTGAAGTATAGAAAATACTCTTTCTATTAGTATAGAAATTAGTACAAAACTTATGAAAGTTTCCTTTATTTTTCAGTGCATTGTTTTACAATATATGAGTATTATCATGGGATTAATATTATAACTATTATTATGTAATGTAGACCGACACTAACTAAAAGAGGTTTGAATTTTTTCTTTGTTTAATTTGAACACTGAATATGGGTTGGAGCTTTTCATTTTGAACTCTCAAAGTGCACCAAATTGATGAATTTAACATTAAAATGCACAAAATTTTCTTACAGGGGAGCATGCCCCCGAACCCCTCTAGCCTTGTAGCAGCCTAATAGATTAGTAATAATAGATAAAAGATAAAATAATGCAACTATGTAGGATGATTGAAATATCCTTGCACGTTCTTTGTAGCATTTGTATAAACAATTTATTACAGTTTAAGTCATAATTTGCTTGTTTAATTATAATTTCTCCACCCCCTGGGTTCTGTGTCAGTGTCCCGTATTCAACTCCGAGAAATCTGGTCACCCTAGTTATATGGCTCTTGAGATCACATGGTCAGAGATCAGCTGACTCTGGATCAGAGCAAACACACACACACACACACCTCAGCACTGATTAATATGTGTGTGTTTGTATACAGACCTGGTTCATGGATCATGTAATGCACCCATCCCAGTGACTGCTGCACACCCAGCCTCCTCCACTCATCCTCCGACATCAGGTGAGATTTGGGCACTTGTTTGGCCAGTTCTCGCGGTAACACCACATGTCTGCCATCACAAATGACAACATTCAAATAACAAACACCGTGAATGACATGAACATGCCGCTTGAAAAGTGACGTCACTAGCCTAAAAGCACATAACAGACAATCAAATCCATGGCTTTGTGTATACGTTAAAACATGCCGCCCAAATATATTACCTAACTGTATTAAGCAATTCACAAGGAGTACGTTTAACATTAATGTGAAATTAAATGAATTATATTTAAACGAAAACGCCGCAACGAGGCCTTGAAGCAGTTCAAACCTCCTTACCTGTATTCATAGTGCTCATCTGTGTATTTATCCGAGTAGTAGATCTGTTTATGAGCCATATTAGATTGATAAATGTAGACTGCTATAACACTATTCGGATTTATTGAACCGTAAAAGAAGGATTCGATCAAACTCTCACAACTTTGTTACAAATTTAACCGATACAGTTTTAAACCTGAAACTCAACCGGAGCAGCCGCTTCTGATTGGCTGAGAGAGATCATGTGATTGCAGCCAGCGTGAGCACGTCGAAATGGCGGGGGCGCAGGAAAGGGCGGGCGGTTGTCCTGGAAACAGATCAGCGATGAGGAGATAGATTGTGAAAATTGATTATTATATGCGTCTGTAAATATAGAAATGTTGCAGTTTTTTTTGCCTCAGAAACCCGCAAAAGGTAAAGTGTGCAAGGTTACTGCGTCATTATCATGCTATTTTGACCCAGGCTTTACCAGAGAGCTTAACACCTTTAAAGTTTAGTGACATATTTAATCTATCGTTGAAAGAAAACAAAAAAAATTATAACGATAGATTACATTTTCTTTATAAAATTGTTTGTTTTGACGATAGATTTCATTTTTAGTAGGCCTACATCATAGCATTTACAGTTCTTGATCATAATTTTATCATACAAAGACATTTAATCGAAAAAAAAGTTTAGATGGTTGAGACTTGATGATGAAATAGAAATAACGTTACAGGGTTTAAAATTGAATTTGCTAACTAGGCTACTTCAAATTAGTGTATTTAAGAAACAAAAAAAGGATAATCTAACATAAAAGTTTGTAAATGTATATATTTGTGTCTATGCATGTATGCACATACACATATATTTACAAACGTTTATGATAGATGCAAATAATTAGCAATTAAGTTAACTAACTAACTAACTATGTTGAGTCTCCTGCAATAAAACGCCTAACTAAAAGTTAATGCAACAATTAATAATTTTATATACTTATTATATACACTCATTTTTTAAGTCATAAGATAAAAATAATAATAATTTGTCACAGTAGAGGACTATTTTAGTGAGCTGCAAAAAGACAAAAGGTTGATTTTATATGGGTTGAAAACGTGCTAATGCTAAAAAAATACACTCCTTCATATATAAAAATTAATCAAAAACCTTGATGTAGAATTCCATGTCCATATTATGTGTCAACTACACATCAGAATATGTCACTTCTAATAAGAGTAACACTTCATCCTGAAATCAAATATTTTCCGACTGTAATGTTAACAGAGTCCGGATACTTTTCACCTACTGTTTTATGAGTACTGTGAATTCAGACATTAAGTAGTATGTCATACTACAGTCAGACAGCATAATTAGTCTGAATTCACAGTACTCATAAAACAGTAGGTGAAAAGTATTCGGATGACCTATTATTTCCGGTGAGGTTCTGAAGTGTGCATACGGTAGACTCTTTACTGTCCCATGAGGCCACGGGAGAGGATTTGTGAATGGCAGTGAAGCGACACAACTGACGCTGGTGGGTCACATGGCAGTAACAACATGGTGGATGTAGTAAGTTACGCATTCATACTACCCATATTAAAGTAACACCAAGTAACTTTTCGTCTTCGGTCTCCCTACTGGTTGGAAACGAAATTGCCGCTGTCGTAAATAATTTAGCCTACCGTCGCACGCACGCTCGCTGTTTACCCAGCACCGGCTTTAGAATGAACGATGTCCACAGACAAGGTAGAGTATGTTACATGATTTCATGAAAGGATGATGTATTGCGACATCAGAAACGAAGAAAAACGAAATAATGACTATTGTAGCGCTTGACGTAAAGCAGTCGAGTTTTGTAGTTCTTTTTGTGCACGGGTTCCTACCCGAAACCCGAAGTTACATAGTGCCAGTAAAAGCGATACAGACCCCGTCAGGCGATGGCAGACGTGTCATTTAACTTATTTAAAGTCGATGTACCATCACAAGGGTCTTCGAAATATATTATGAAGGTTGAAAAACTACTTAGTGTTACTTTAATACTTTATAGAGCTTACTTTTTTAACGGTCGCGAAAGTAAATTCAAATATAGTACCTATTCGGACAATATACTATTTCAGACGCAGCTTTATTGTACAGTATAGAGTGCATTATAGTGGCCGTCCCTTTTTTCAGCGGCATCGGTTCTGGAAGATTTTAAAATAGTCTTTGTGAAAGACTTATAAGCCATGAACCACAAATATAATCACAACACTTCAAACTGATTTGAAGGAAAAAAGTTTTTGTCCGATACAAAAAGACAAAGGTACAAGACTGTGTACTTGATGGTTTTAGTGAGGGAAAGAACTACAATCCCATGAAGCATGGCGAACAGCATAATCAAATTAAAAATTATAGAGAAGTATAAAAATTTGAGTGTAGGGATACTTAATTACTTTTCTATTTGCACTGCTTCATGGGAGTGGGCGGAGATAAAGAGCTATTTTGTCGCATGTTGCTTTTTATGATTCTGATTGGTGGAATTTTCAGTACAGCATCATGGGTAATGTAGTTTATCACCAGGAATTCTTCTATTAAACACGATTATTTAAAGCTACACTGTGTAACTTTTTTAGTTTATTCTTAGCTAAAAACACTTAGTTCTTTCAAAAATATATGTGCTCATTAATGTATATTTACTTCGTTCAAGTAATAAAGTATTCTCGTGAGTGTATAATATGCCATTGAAAATACATACGGGTAAGGGGTTCTAATGTCGGTCGCCATGTTGCCCCTCCATCTTGAAAGTACATTAGTCAAAGTAGGGACATAGCCGTTAATTCAAGCTTTGCCTTTCGCGTTTTAACACTCGGTGGCACCGTGTCGAATGTGGACGAGGTCGAACTGTGAAGCCATGTTAATCTTGGACTACATTGGCCACCGTAGGAGTTAAAACGAAATCGGAATTGAGAAGAACAGAAACTAATATTCACTGGATGGTCATATACCTTTTCACCGCTAGATGGGGGTAAAAATCACACAGTGTAGCTTTAAAAAAATAAGCTGAAATAATGTGGGCTGATGTCTTCAGCGTCGATTAACAACCTCGTAGCTCACTGTACGGCTGTCTTTAAAGGTTTACAAGTTATCGTTCAAAATCAATTTCTTTATGGAGAAAATGAATGTTTTTACTTCTGAAACCGGACTGTTACACTCTATGTGCCATTGCAGCTGCTTGAGATGATGAGTATTTCATCTTCACGCTCCTAAATGCAGCAGAATTTAAAAACATGAATCAATATTGTTCATGATTCAGTTATAGTGACTCACACTCGGGTATTTGCATTATAGATTGTTTGCACAAAAACAAATGTTTATCTTATGTAGTGGTATCCTAGTAACACCTGATTTCCATCTTCCTGCTAACACATGTAGTGGCATGTACACCAGAATATGCGGTGCTACACCGGAAAACACTCACTCACAGCAGCCAATGGCATCCACCGGATGTGAGCTGCCAATCACTATGGCCGGCCCCCTCACCTCATTCCTGTTGCTATGCTGTCTTTGAAACTATGGTTACAGTAAAGGTTCCTGTAGGCAGCGTCTCTCTCTCTGTATGGATTTATCGCATGTGTCTCTGGATGCATTCGCTACGTTTACTCTGCTAAATGCTGTGTAGTGTTACACTGAATTTTAATCTATATGTTGTGGATATTACTTATTTAATCTGTTACATTGTTCTACATATACATGCACATTCAAATTTTTAGGGATCACAAACATAGTATTATAATGTACAATGTAGTTAAACAAATGCTCCTAGGTCGCTAAACCTCACTATTAGTCACTGGACTAAAACTGGTCTTGTTTTAGCCTGCGTTTAAGAGTGACGTACCTGATGTGTCCCAACAGACATGTGATGTGATTTTTGGACTTTGAAAAGGAAAAGCCTTCTGTGTTCTCTGTCTCTGTCTCTTCTAGTTTCTATACTTCCTGCTGTTTTAATGAGCATGTGTAGGAGTGAACCCGACACACTTCAGTCACGACTATGAAGATCACCACACTCAACACACACGCGCGCGCAGTCCACCACCCACTATCTCTTCTCTCTCTATGTGTATAAATATAAACATGTAGAATGTCTAAAGCGCAATACACACATTTACAGTGAAGCAGTTTCATTTCCTGTTTGTTTGTAATAGATTTTCTGTATTTTTTATGCTTCAGGACATTCAGGTGTGTTATGAGAGGAAGATAAACCCGATGAACTCTTTTCCACGGTGAGTAAACTGCCTAAGAACCTGTGTGGTGTTCAGAGAGATAGATAAATCAAATCCTGATCCAGACAGATGTGCTTAACTCAAGCTTATTCATTATTCAAGCTTATTGACCAGCTTTTTATATTGAATATTGAAAGTCAGCATGAAGTAATTGAATCCCCAATACATGTTCTTGGTCTTATTTTTCTTTAATAAGTGCACACTATTCCAACAAATGCTCTATGTGACTTCATTCTGGGATGTAATGGCGAATTATTGTAAAATTAAAATATAAGTCCTGTCCTACATTTGAATAGAGTGCATTAGTGCACTCTTTTTCAGCACGGTTGGTTTCGTAATCATTTTTTTGTTTATTTTTCCAATTTTCATTTTTACCAATAGCAATTTTAAAATAATCTTTGGTAAAGAGTTATAAGCCATGAACTGAACCAAACCAACCAGCTTTGAGGTGAATCACAACATTACTTTGATTTGAAGCAAGAAAGTTTCTGAAAATCTGACAAAAATACAAAGGCACAAGACTATGTACTTAACGGCTTTAGTGAAGGAAAGAACTGCAATCCCATGAAGCATTGCAAACAACATAATCAAATAAAAAATTATGGATAATTTAGAAATGTTGATTATAGGTATAAAAACAATAGATTTTAAGTTTATTGCAAAATAAGCATATACAAAAATCTAAGTATTTTGAGAGTGTAGGGAGACTCGATTACATTATTCGCAGTGCTTTATAGGAGTGGGAGGAGCTAAAGAGCTATTTTTAGCTTTTTCCGACTTGATTGGTGGAATTTTCAGTACAGCATCATGGGTAATGTAGTTTATCACCAGGAATTCCACTGTTAAACATGATTATTTTAAAACTAAGCTGAAATAATGTGGGCTGACTGCTTCAGCATCGATTAACAACCTCATAGCTCACTGTACGGCTGTCTTTAAAGGTTTATAAGTTATCGTTCAAAATCAATTTCCTTATGGAGAAAACTAATGTAGTTTTTATTTCTGGAACCGGACCATTACGCTCTATGACTAGTTTTCTTAAAGTCATCACATTATGGCAAAATGAGAAGTAAAATGGGTTGCAAACAGCATTTTATGATGACTTTAAGGATGCATTCATGGGCTCCAAGCTACACAATGTCATAGATTTGTGGATCTAACTGTCTTGTTGAGGAGAGGTGTGCTGTTACTTTACTAAGTGATCAGATTTAATATTTCCACCTGCTGGAGGATGAAACAGGTGAAACAAATACCACTAAAAAACACCACTCACATCAGCCTCGCATCCTGGAGGAAGCACTAACATTTTCTGCAACAAATGTACAAATCCAGTTCATTTTATTTGTTTGTTATTTTATTTCCAGAACTGTCTCGGCTAGCATACTGCATGTAAACGGCTCTGCTGGGCAGAATGCATCCGATAATTCAGTTGATTCAGTTCAGCATATGTTCTTTGATCACCCTTCATTCATATGAATGCACTCAGGAGGACACACGGAGGGGCCAGTTTATTGGAGTGTGCAATTGATCGTTGTTATTCTTTTCCAAAACAGGCCATGCATCCTGCCAGGAGATATTTTAGAAGAGGACAACATGGATTCAGGAGTTTAGATGCGACGCAGCGAGCAGTATGCAGTGCTGTAGGATGAGAATGGTTTCTCCCTTCACCTGTGCTTCAAGTGGTTTGCCCCACTATTCAGCCAGCCTACCCTGAATGAGTCATCCTGCTCTTCCCTGATTGGCCGGTCGGGATCCATCCCGAGGGATTGCCGTGCAGAAAGCTGCCGAGGCCTGACTTCATTCACAGAAACGTCGGTATGCCCGTCTGCCTTTCCATTCACAGGCAGCCCAAAACATTTTCCCTCCACAGCTCCTCAGCATCCTCTCTTCCTCTCCTCAGCATCTCTTCTTCTGCATCTCCGTGACAACACCGAGCGAGGAGCACTTATAACGCTTTTTTTTTTTTTTTCTTGTTTGCTTTTGTCTCAGTGGAGAAGACAAACCCCTTGCTCTCTCTCTCTCTCTCTCTCTCTCTCTCGTCTTTTCTTCTTTCTTTTTTTCAATCGCAGGCAGGCAGGAAAGCGAGACGCTGGGAGGGACTGCAGTGCGTTAGCCGCAGCGTTACAGAAGCTTGTGAATGACTGCCGCTTCCCTGTCACAAGCTCTACTGGACATTTTACATGAATGGCTCCTTTTCCGCTGCCTTAATGTCATGGGCTTCATCCCGTTGGATGCTTTTTAATGGGGCTGGGAGAGATCTGACATCACTATTTACGGTTGTATCCTTGCTGAATCCGGATGGCGTTTTAGTGAGATCGAATCTCGACATTGTGTATTTGAGAGGGATGTTTAATTATTCAACAAAGCTCATTCAGAAGCATAGCTTGGCTTGTTTTGCCTTCTGTAGGGGATATTCGAGTGCCCGTGTGGATAGATTCATGCCGATGTTTCGTAGTATGTAAGAAAGAACGAACGTGACAAACAAAGAGATAAAGCCGTATTGGTCTTGTGATTTAAATTTGTGCACATTTTAAACTTGCCGTTAACAAAAGCTAGGTAGAACGCGGTTGTGGGCGAAAGGTGAACGCATTCAAATGTATTTAACCCTGATGTCATTTAGGTAATTTGCTTGATTTTTATTTCTTTTTTATGTCACAGTCATGTGCAATCGTTATGCTTACTTTTCATTAGAGCACCTTGCTTCTGAATTAAAGTAAAACCACAATTGTACGTATGAAAAATCAGCGATCGCCATGCACACCGACTCAAGTTTCATTCTATGTGGCGTACATGTGATCCGACAACATGCACGGTACTCTAATGTGATTTTTGCATTAAATTATGACTGTTTTTGCATAATTTTGAGTAGTTTGATTCAAAGATTCTCATTCATTTTGACTGAGCTCGGATTTCACTCTTCTCAGTGAACTCTTTATTGCATCTTTTTCATTCTATTTATCCGTTTTCACACGAACTGAATCAAAGCAGGAGGCGTTCCTATAGACAGGGCAAATTTTGCGAATTGATTGGTTCGACCGAGCAGTAAGTGGGAGTTTTTTTGTAACGGAAAGTGCTCTGCAGTGTAGAGTGAGTCTTTTGTTGAGAAGGGTCTCTCTCTCTCTCTCTCTCTCTCTCTCTCTCTCTCTCTCTCTCTCTCTCTCTCTCTCTCTCTCTCTCTCCCTCTCTCAGAGTGAGTCATGCATGTTCAGGGATCTGCCAGGATGCGGGGAGAGAGAGAGACATCTCTTCACTAGAGATCTGTCTCTCTCTCTGCCATCTCTGGCCCTCTGTAGAGGAGTGACCTCGCGCTGCTTTTCTCTTATCGTCCTCTGTCTCCATGGATTCCGCGTTTTGTGGTTTATTTTTGGTCCCGAGTCGCTGCTGCGTGGCGTCGGATTTTCCTGACGACCACCCGCTCTCCCTTTCTTCAAACCCCTTCGAGGACGCTTTCTCAGCTCTCCAGCATGCAAGAGATGTGGACGGTCAGCTGGGAGTTGGATGTGTCCGTTCGTGTGTAGGCTGGCATACCGAGGGGAATGCTTCACCGTGCTAAATACAACCGATTCCGGAATGAGTCAGTGACGTCCGTCGATGAGCTTCTGCACGGTCTCTCCATGAACGCCAAGGTCTCGGCCGTCCCGCCGTCGCCGCCCGTGGGCGACCCTCCGTACGCCCCTCCAGCCGACCCCGAACCCTCGGAAGAGTCGGGAACCTTGTGCACTCTCATCAACAAAGTCTCCAACCTCAAATTCGCCAACTCCTCCGGTCTGCTGGGCATCAAGGGCCTGCCGTCTGCCGTGAAGGACCTGGCCGTGTCCAAACTCCAGGGAGGAGCATCGGGAGGCGGATCCGGCAGCCCAGGCTCGTCTTCAGCGCCTCACGCCCCGCTGGAGCCCGGCTGCTTCGTGAGCTTGGGGAAGAAGTGCAGGATGGAGGAGTCTCAGCCTGGAGGAGGAGAGGGATGGAGTCTGGGCGGGACGGGCGGGCTGGTGAACAAGCCGTCTCGTGGATGGCTGCACTCCAGCGAAAAGATTTCCGGACCTGGAGTGACGTACGTCGTTAAGGTAAGATCCGAATCCTTTCTCTCTTCTTGCATTTCCCTCATCAGCGTGCAGCGTCGTCGTGTCCGTGTGCTGGCACAGAGGGATTATGTGTACGCTTTGGAATAGTGTAGGTCGCCAGTTACGTTCACAGCTGACCACTAAAGCACAGGCTGTTCCGCCACATACAGTACCGTGCATGTTTACATGGCATCTGTTGAATTAATCTTGCATGCATGTGGAGGTGGGCGGTATGAATGAAATCGTGTTATTTAATTTATATCACAGAACATAGAGTGATTTATAAATAAATAAATATATCTATGCTTTCACTCTCTGTTGTAGCTTGCACTATTCTGGACAATGTTTGAAAAAACTTTGTATTGTTAGTGTTTCTGCCTATTATCTAATCATGCAGTAATGTCTTTAAATAATCCAAAGAATTTAGAATCTCATTTGATTTGTTTTCTTTGTTCTAGAATTATTTGTTACTAAATGGACTCAAATCAAAAGATGATTATGCATAACATATGGTTGACGCTTTTATAACACTTGAGTTGAGAACAAAAATGTCAGACTAATATTATCAACACACTTGATTTTGCATCAGTTGTCAAAAAATGGCTAGTTGCAAGTGTAATGTTGCCCAAACTTGAGATATTTTTCAGTATTCCTCATTGTATGTTATATTTATTTATAAAGCGCTTTATACAATACAGATGTTTCAAAGCAGCTTCACAGTAATAAACAGGAAAATAACAGTGTTAATGTTAATTCATAAATTATATAACAACTGTAAAGCAGCTCTACAGAAGACAATAGTCTCATTATTTAGCTCAACTCAGTTCATTGTTGATCCAATAGCAGTGTTGATGTTGTATGTAAATAAGATAAATCAGTACTGTCCGATCATAGCCGTGAAACTCTATTTAACTCGGTATATACAATATAGCATGTAGCCACATTTCACATAGCATGTGTTCTTGATGGTATTATATATTGACGGTGTTCCGGTTGTCCGTGCGACCACTTTTTTTCTTACCTCCACTGATTTGATCTATTCAAATTAACTGCAAGTTTATCACATCAAAAGGGAAGTGCATGCAAATTGCGTAACCACGGCGACCAGTTACCAGACCAGGGGATGTTGTTCCGCTACGGTTCTGTTACTGTATCGTCTCCGGGGGCCGTGACGCGCTGGTATTCTTGTCCACATCTATATGCAAAGACAAACATGATAACTGATCTCGGATTTGTGCACGTACCCACACGTCTCCAGTGCATGTGCACCTGTGCATTTGATTTGAAACGCTCTCATATATATATTAATCCAGGGTTGCAATGGTCAACAACCCTGGAAATATAATTTTGAATTAGTGATTCCTGGCCTGCAATGAGCAAACTCTTTCTGTAGTGCATGTACATTTTTCTTGTATACATTAGCTTTAGAAATACAGACATCATTGCCTCCTTTTCGGGTTATTTTCAGACATTTTTTTTTAGATGTTTGTGCATTAATAAGTGCATTTGATCATGCATATTTGTGCACTGACCTCAGGTCTTACAGTATGATGTATTTTCAGCGTATCATCTAATGTGTTTGTGATCATATAAGCGTGTTCTCAGCCTCATTGAGCTAAAGGTGACTCTGATTCGTGCGGGATGAATCATACATTATTCCCTTCTAGCTTTTTTTCCCTTCTGAATTGTCAGTTGCTGTCGAGGCAAAACACGAACCGTCAACACCATTGAATTAGATGATGCAAACCAATGTGCAATGGAAGGGAACTAAATGTGTTTTATTTGCTTTATTATCATTGACCAAGGTCTCTCGAAGCATTTAACAGAAGAGAGTGACGGAGGAAGAAAAGGACCGTTATTTCTAGTTTGTAGTGCATTTTGTAAGAGTTAGTTGGTAAAAGTTGGCAGCTTCATTAACAAACCCTTCCGGCGTCTCTTTGCAGGCTGAATGTGTGTTATTCTTTACAGTTCACTTATTGAGTGACCCTGTGCATGAACACACACACACACACACACACACACACACACACACACACACACACACACACACACACACACACACACACACACACACCACACACACACCATGCTCCATTTCACTAAAAGGACAGCTGCTGACATTGACTGGACAGGCTGCTTCTCAAACACACACACTACAGCGTTCTGACAGACTACAGGCTTTAGATGCGGCCCTTGCTTGATTTATGGGTTTAAGTGAAAATTTGTGCACTTAATTTATATCTATTAAAAGCAAGTAGGCACTTGGGTTATGCCTAACAGTAAATATACAGTGCGTGTTCAAGATTGTTGGCAGTTTAGTGTGCCAATATGTGTGTGTGTTTGTGTTATTAGCTTTGTTGGTATTTATTAAGAGCCGGTTTCATTCTCAAGTGTGAATTTGAATGTCACAGAGCAATATATACGAGATAGCAAGTCTCGGCTGCATCGGCATGATTGTTAATATCCTCACAAAAATGTAAACTGCGTTATCGCATGGCTATATATATATATTATATATATATGTATGTGTATTAGATCCACCGTAATCCGCATACACACAGTATACTCATGTAAAGCAATATTTTTTTTTATTTCGTTGCATATTGTAACTATATTAACGCCCAGCACTTTATATAAAGATAGTTATGTGAGAATTTCCAACTGTATCTGGCGCATACATACAGTATGTACTCGTGTAACTTGATATATATACTTATAGCAAATCTCACGCTTGATTGTTTATATCATCACAAATTCTCGCCCACCTCTAATCTGCTAAATGTGAATATAAGGCATGAAGATAAACATTTTATTAAGCTGCTTTGAAATTTGTATTGTGAAAAGTGCTTTATAAATACATTTGATTTGGCTTGATTATCTTGGCATGTTACTATATAATAGCCACTTTGTCTAATACGATCAGTCCATCAGCTTCCGTCATTGTTTTTAGCCAAATACTGCTTTCCAAAACATTGCTCTGACTCATCGTCCGTTTCCGGCCTCATTTCCTGTCTGCGCTTTGAATCGTGCACCAGTGAGTTAATCTGGACTGTTAAAAAACCCACTGGAGTAATCTTAACTACCCAGCATTGACAGCGTCCTGGGAGAAGCCGGATCTGACGCTCCTCAGGTGTGTGACTGCAGGTGAGTCACTCGTTTAGTCAAGGAAAGTTGTAGTGAGACTCTCAGCGAGTGAGTCATACGGCTTCGAGAGATCGCTGAGGTGACGGCCTGAGAGAAAGCAGAGATGTGCTGATGCATGATGTCACTGTTTATGCATGATGTCATCGACTGGAGAGGAAGTCACTCTGTTCTCCATGAACACCTCGTGCTTTTATTCACAGCTGAAGTAATGCCTGCTGTTTTTGTACTATAATTATATAAGGGTTTTATTTATTTGCAATGTTATTAATGTTATTTGAGAATTTCTTATATAGTCCATGCAAGGGTTAGGATTTTTGTGTTTGAGATGGATCCTTAAAGCTGCCTTTTTTTCTTTCTTTTTTTTGTCTTTTATAGTTTTTCACATTTTATTTATTTTATTCTTTTTTATTTTTGTCCATGTAGGGTTAGGGTTTTGAGTTTTTTTATAGTTAAAATTTAAAATGAGGTACATCCTTTGAAGTGTTTTTTTTCTATTTAATTTTTTGCTTTTGTATTTAATCACTTTTTTATTTTATTTAATTTTTTATTTTATTGAATACGGTCAAGGGTTTTGAGCTTTTTATAGATAAAAGAATATCAGATGATTCCTTAAAGTTTCGATTGTGTCGATTTAGTTTTGATCTAAAGTTAATTTTAATTTAGTTGATCACTTTTTTATTTTATTTTATTTCACTTATTGAATACTTTCTTATATAGTTCATGCAGGGTTAGGGTTTTGAAGTTTTTATAAATTAAACAATATGATTTGAAGGGTGTAATATTTCAGTGTCAAAATACTTTTGTGAAAACGTTTTCTTTTGCAGTTAATCTATTTTATTTTAGCAGAAAATGAATGAAACATGACTCTTTTAATGCTAAAATAAAAAATTACAACAAATCCATTCACTCCTTATCCAACAAATGTGTTGAAGTGAGTTTGTGAAGTCATGTGATCAGATCAGACGAGTATATCACATCTGATGAGGGACATTTTGTGAAATAACAGTCTGTGATTTTGAGAAATTATGGAATTTGTTGTTTTCCTGAAGAACATTTTTGATTGTGTGTCTGCATATGTGAACTTGCTGTGTCTGTGTGTTTTTTTGTATGTGGATATGTGACATTATCCATATATGAGACGTGTGTGTGTGCTCTTGTTTTTGTGATATATGAGGACACAAATGTGTATAATGACATGCATATTGCACTGGTATTACAACTTACACGTGATATATGAGGACATTGCATGAGTCCTCATATTTCAAATAGCTTAAAAAACATAAAAACAATGTTTTTTTAAAAATGTAAAAATGCAGAATGTCTCCTGTGATGGGTAGGTTTATGGACAGGGTTAGTGTAGGAGGATATAATATATAGTTTGTACAGTATAAAAGTCATTACGCCTATGGAGAGTCCCCACAAAGATAGCGAACCAGACGTGTGTGTGTGTGTGTGTGTGTGTGTGTGTGTGTGTGTGTGTGTGTGTGTGTGTGTGTGAGAGAAATGAAAATGCTGTCATTAATTACCCTCATGTCGTTCACAAAATGTATTTATTAATATTATTATTATTTGCTGTAATTTTATTGAATGCATAAAGGGAGTTTTTGAAGAATCTTCATCTCCACAGACCATAGACTGTAAAAAAAAAAAAAAAATTGGATGACACATTTCCGCTTCCTTCGAAAAATGAAGCCAAAATATCCCAGAAGCCACCTTCTAATCTCCACGTCTAGCACAGAGAGGCCAACATGAGCAGTGTTAAATGTTTTCTGAATATTTAAACAGGAAAAATATAAGACTAAGAGCATGTATGAAGAAATTAAATAGGCTTTATTTTGATATCATGTTAAGTTTAAAGTGATCATCACTAGCCATGTTTCCATCCACCTACTTTTATATGAATACGTGATGGAAAAAAATGCTGAAAGGAAACTCCCAAGATGCAAGAAAATCGGCTCTCTCAATTGAGTCAATTAATTTTTTTAATCTGATAAGAAGACATGCGCATAAACTACGATGGAAACACATTTACTGGATGCACTTTGCCTCAACAGAAGGTCATTGGATAACTGGACTAACCAGTGGACCAATCGCATCGCACAGCTTCTCAAATATTGGTTTGGTGGTTCTGAAATGCCTGATCCAAAGTCTGTCATCAGAATGATTCGGTTTAATCCCCTCCTTCATACGACTGTGATCCCAAACACCCGCATCCAAACGCAAGATATGACAGCGTTTATTGTGTTTCATCTGCCGTAAGTCATTCATGATGCATGTAAACCGCCACAGTGGCTTCCTCCGATTGCAGCAACTTCCATTTTTATTACAGATATTTTGTGCCAGGAAGTGATGTTGTTGTTCTCTTGAACACATGCAAACGTTGCTTCATTCTAAAGGTTTTATGCGATATTCAAATTTTGCAGAAAAGTTAAATTTGCAATGTTGCATACAGTTGGTTTGAATATTACTATGACACTTTATCACACACGGGCAATGACAATATCTAGTTTTGAAGAAAAATGATTATCAGCTGTTCTAATCTCATTTGTGTCTTCTTTTTTCAGTATCTGGGCTGCATTGAAGTCCTCCGGTCCATGAGATCCCTGGACTTCACCACACGATCACAAATCACACGGTACAACAACTCTCTGTCTTTCTACAAATGAAGAAGTATAAAATAGCCACAAACTCTTCCTCTTATGTTGTACAAGGAATAGTGGGTAATATTAGCTGAATAGCATGCATGCATCACACACTTCCAAAGAATAAAGTTTATCATATCATACCATATATCATACTGGCACCTTTCGTAATATTTGTAATGTATTATGAATGGCATTGACTGCCAATTGTAATCCATCCAGCTTTAAAGAGTTTGAGCATTTAAAGCGGCAGATGACAAACTGCGTCTGTGTGGAGCGCACATTAATATAGTCATCGCTATCTTTATAGTTATTGTTCTTGGTGTTAAAAACTAGTAATTAACAGTAGTGTTTACTGTTTAGCTTAAGATTTTGCTATAGAAAATGTGATAAAACTACTGTGCTCTATCAACTTAGGGTGCAAATATAAATGAATATTAATAATCACAAAAGAAAAAAATATATGCACTCATTTTCCTCAATTATTTTAAAATATATTTTATTTTACAATGAATTCATTTATTTTATTAATAAAATTATGAAAAAGTATTGACAAAAAAGAGTGCATCATTTATATTTTTCATATATATTTTTTACTACAACCTAAGGTAAGATTAATATGCAAATATTAATCACAAAATTAAAAAAAATATGATCTGCACTCATTTTCCTCTCTTTTTAAATATATTTTATTTTGCAATTTAGTTATTTATTTAAAAAATAAGATTATGTAAAAGATTGACAAAAAATGAGTGCATCATTATATTTTTATATATATATATATATATAATATATATATATATATATATATATATATATATATATATATATAATATATACATATATATATATATATATTTTTTTTTTTTTTTTTTTTTTTTTGACTACAACCTAAGGTATTGATTATTTTACTAGTTTTTGTCCAAATGAATCCGACCTCTCCAATGCTATACATAAAATTATGTCTATTGAAGACAATAGAAGGGGGACAGCATTTCAGTTGAGCGTGTTTGCAATGTTTAGTTTTCTCTTTTATATTATTTTTCTTATGTTTATGTATTTATAAGTATTCATGTTCTTGTTGTTTTGCTACTAAATCACAGTTAATGGCTTTTGTACGCTGCTTTTTAGTTGCTTTAACGGTTACATCACAGTTAATGGCTCCCGTGTGGCGTTACATGACTGTTATCAGCTCTTTTATGGCACTTTTATGTTGTTTTTTCTTTATTTGCACCCGCTGCCAAACACTCATTTATTGTTGCTAAAATGAGCGCATGAGATGTGAATGTAACCCATCCATGTGTGCTGCTGATGAGTCATTGCGTAACATTAGTGTAGAGGCAGCAGATCGGATCCCAGCGGACGCTGCTTGTTTATTGAACGCTGGGCTGTGTGGGCCGATCCTCATGCAAACGCTGGAGATGACATGTCATATCCTCTTTTCTGCCTGACTTCCTGCTCTCTCTGCTGTAGCGCTCGCACGAACACACAACACATTCCCATCCCGACTGCTCTCTGGACACAAAGAGGACTGTTTATGCCTTTTGTAAAACATCTCATCAAATGTGTGGAGAAAAACTGTTTTAGCCTGCATTTATATTTCTTGCATTTTAAAATTCTCATTACTGTAATTTTTTTAATCCCAATTTCATTACTATAATACAAAAATGATATATATATGAATGGATGTAAAGTATTTATACATCATGGTAGTATTTGCTGCATTGCATTTAATTTAATTTATGCTGACTTAAATAAATCTAATGAAAATCAGCATTAATTTGAGAATTATTTAAAACAACTTGTCAGAACGCATTACAGAAATAGGAAAATGGATAGAAATGCGCTTAATTGCTCTGAAAATAATGTCATTGTGCAAAATAATCTTTTTGGTCTTAAATAGGCTTAATTTTCTTTATACAAAATTCCTGTATAATTTATGATTTATATAATTTATTTTGTGGTAAATATGAACATTTTTTAAAAATATAAACCTTATATACAGTATATTATTTTTTGGAAATGTTTTTTTATTTAAAATTGTAATATTTCTTAGATTTTTATTTAGATTTTATGTGAGTTTTATATAGGTTTTTTGTTTATATAATTATTATTTTTATATTATTATTATTACTCATCAACAAAGTATTTATCAAAAATAGTATATTTCCTTTCAACCTTGTCTCAATATATATATAGTATTTTTAGCATTTTTTATATATATATATATTTAAAATATTATATTTATTATATAATATATATATATATTTAAAATATTATATATATAATATATAATATATATTATATATATATATATATATATATATATATATATATATATATATATATGCATTTATGTCATTTTCTAGTTTATGTTTATAGTATTATGATTTATATTTGCATTATTTAATATCAACCATCGGCAAGCCTAGATATTATCATGAAAATCTATTGAAATCCAGGCCGGATTGACAGAAACGGATCCGATGTATCCCAGAATGCACCGGTTTGCTTTGCCGCTACAGTCTGGCTGTTTTCACAGAGCTTCATTAACAGTTTGCTCTCTCTATACTTACTCTTACTCATGTCTTTATATTTTTTGTAATTTCTCTCCACAGGGAGGCGATCAGTCTGGTGTGTGAAGCCGTCCCTGGTGCCAAAGGAGCTCTGCGCAAGAGAAAGGTAATGAGAGAAAAGATGCTTTGTGAGGAGAAACATGTTAAAGGTGTCATCGATGCCCATTTTAGTTGGAATGATTCTTTAGGGTCTTCGTGTAAAGTTTGTAACATTCTTTGGTTAAACTTCCTCAATGGTTGTGTAAAACATCACCCTTTGACCTCCTCAGAAACAGCTCTGTTCACAGCGACCCGTTTCGCTGCATGTCTCTTTAAATGATGTAAATATGCTAATATGGGACAGTCCGACAGTGGTCGTGGGCGGAGCATGAGCAATATGACATCATATTGCTCAGAAAATCCAAACGGCTTGATTATTGAGAGTGTTTAGACTTTTTGAAGATTTAAAAAAAAGGAGTGAATGTATTTTTTTTCATGGTATGGTGGTTGTGTGTACACACACTGCAAAGACACATTTATATGCAATCACCATGTAAAAGTGAATTTTGCATCCGATGACCCATTTAAAGGAAGTAACTAAATAAGATGAACTATTATACTGGATTCCAGTCAGTTTCAAAGAAGTAACAACTCCATTCATGATCTCCATAGGAACATTTATTTTGAACGATTAAACCTTTAAAGACAGCCGTACAGTGAGCTATGAGGTTGTTAATCAATGGTATTTGCTTCTGTTAAAGGCGTCAGCTCACATTATTTCAGCTTAGTTTTAAAATGATTGTTTTTAACAGTGGAATTTGTGGTGGGAAAACTACATTACCCATAATGCTGTACTGAACATTCCGATATTAAATCAGAGAGTCGAAAATAGCAACACGCCAAAAGATCAGTTTTTAAAATACACCCTACTCTTTTAAAATACAAAAAAAAAATTACAAATCATTTTTAATTAGATTATACGGTTCGCAGTGCTTCATGGGATTGTAGTTCTTTCCCTCACTAAAGCCGTTAAGGACACAGTCTTGTGCCTTTGTATATTTGTCTGATTTTCAAATACTTGCTTCAAATCAAAGTTTTGAAATCCCTATGGGAGAAATAAATGGGGAAAAATACTTCCGGAACAAACGCAGCTGAAAAAGTGGGCGGCCACTGTTGCACAAAGCCTCTTAAAGTCGGACTTCCAACTTGGAAACTTGTGCAACAATCCACAAGCCCGGTTCCTTTTTTTTGTTGCAATTATTAAGTATTTTGGCAAATGTGATGATGCTTTCATCTGCAGGAAGAGTGTAGTACTCTCAGCGCATGACATTTCTAAATCTATTCCACTTAAATATCCATATTTTCCCTGAAAGATCAGCTCAGAAAAGTCTGCAGATTCAGTCTGAGCATATGCCCATTGTTGTCGTAGGAAATGTTCAGTTTTCATGGAAAATAATGTGTTGATGGTGCAAACATGATGTTAAAGGCATGTCAGGATGAAGCAAACTGAATTACATACCATAGACAAACATAGAGTTATGGATTATTGTACATGACAGCAGGAAGTGGAGGTTATAGATCAGATCAAGAAAGATAAGATGCAAAAAAAAAGACCAAAAGTGGGGCATCAGAAGGTCTGGAGTGAGATAAAGACAGTTAGAGATCAAATAAAGGCTGGAGAAAGAGAAGCGGCATGCTGCAGTGTGTGTGTGTGTGTGTGTGTGTGTGTGTGTGTGTGTGTGTGTGTGTGTGTGTGTGTGTGTGTGTGTGGGCATACTGTTAGCACGGTGACTCATTCTGTGCTGAGCAGCAATAATCAGGCCTCCTGCTGTGTGTGTGTGTGTGTGTGTGTGTGTGTGTGTGTGTGTGTGTGTGTGTGTGTGTGGTGTGTGTGTGTGTGTGTGTGTGTGTTGTGTGTGTGTGTGTGTGTGTGTGTGTGTGTGTGTGTGTGTTGTGTGTGTTGTGTGTGTGATGCACGTTTACTGTGAGGATTGCAGCCATGGAAAGGGACGTGTCCGCTCTCAAATGAACAGACGTGTGTGTGTGTGTGTGTGTGTGTGTGTGTGTGTGTGTGTGTGTGTGTGTGTGTGTGTGTGTGTGTGAGGATTTTAGGAAACTTTAAAGTGTGCTGTGCTGTATGTCCCGATTTAATGAAGCCACATTGGATCAGTTTAACACACAAACACAGAATAATGCAATTAATGTGTGTTTTTTTTATTTTTTCCAGTTTCTTCCATTAAGTAATATGAATGAAGATTGGAGTGATTTGAATTTAATTAATTTTAAAAAGATAGGCATTTAATAGGCAAAGCATTTAAAGCTAAATTAATTAGTAAAATCAATTAAAGTAACACTAGTACAAATGGAATATCAATATAATTAAAATTAATCAAATATTAAATAAATATATCAAATTAAATAACAATTCAGAACATATTTAAATAAAAATGTATATTAACAATAAATCAAATGAAATGATATATATATATATATATATATATATATATATATAATATATATATATATATATATATATATATATTTAAATCATTCCAGTGTTATTATACAATGAAATACTATTGTAGTTTTTATTAATAATTCGATTTTTTAAAATATTTTTAAATATATTTTCCATTTTCATTTTAGTTCAAATTTTAATAATTTTGTGTTTTTGTCATTATTTTTTTAACAAAAGTTTTAAAATATATTCTATAGTTTTTGTTAATTTTTATTTCAGTGTTAGTTATTTTAGTCCTTCAAAAATATATTTTTTAAATATTTTATTTTAGTTAACATTTTTTATTTCAAACAACAACAATATAATATAATATAATGTAATATAATTAGAGGTGGGCATAGATTAATTTTTTTAATCTAGATTAATCTAGATTAAAATGGCTTATTTGAATTCTCCCGAAGGCATTTATAATATGTGTGCTACCCAAATAATGACTAAAAGTAAGTCTTTGAGAATAGTTCACCTCGCATAGGGATGTGCATTTCTGCCAAAAATGCCATTTGACAATCGAGGAGCAAAAATCGAATATCGTAAAAAAAAAAAAAAAAAAAAACGCAATGACAGAAAGGGAGGCCAATTTCATCTTTAGCGATTTGTCATCAAACAAACTGTTTGTTAATTGAACAAGTAACATGTTTTCTTCAGGTTTTTTTAACATAGTAATTGGAAGAAAAAAAAAACAATGCGCGCGACAGTCCGTTTTTGCATCGCCAATGCTCGCTAGATCAAAAAATAATGTCATCATATGTCATAATGATTTTATGTGAACCTGCCTTGTTACTGCAATAGCCTCCTTTTTAAACAAATTAGTTTCAATCAATGTAAACTATTTGTGTGATTATGCCACTGCGCAATAACACACACATTACCGCGGGATGGCGGGTGTTCATTTCATAAACTGTGGACAATGGTAGCTTATTTAAACCTGTTAACCAGTGCGCCGACGCCCTGAAGCGTTTTTTTGTAGCCTATAAATTAATGTAACTGTTATGTCCAAAAACCGGATAATGTCATACTTTTTAGTAGTGCTATCGTGGCGTAATAATCTGTTTGGTTGTAAAATGTATTACCTGAATAAAATGAACTCGAATGTATCGTCCTGTGGAATCATTCATTCACGGACAGTTTACGAAGATGTTCAACTAAAGATCTTCATCGCTGGCAAAGATATGATGCATTTACAGATTTGCTTTCACTAAACTGTAGATCCACGGCCACTTCATCCAACGCTCTTGATGTTCTTAAATCTTCCTACTTACGACTCCTCGAGTGTGAATTGAAAGCGCTTCAGACGATTCAGTGCGTGAGGAACTGAACAGATCAACTGATTCGCGAACCGATTTAACAGATCTGACAACTTGTTTGATGAAGTCTTTGAACAGAAACGACTCAAAAGAGTGATTCATTTGTAAATGAGCATCGCTCATGCCCATACAAAGGATACAGCGCACTTGGAATGAACTCATTTAAAGTGTAAATTGCAGGTAAAAATTTTCACGAAGATAATGCAGTGTGCTTACTAAATAGAAAGAAAAGAACCGCCCACCATTGTTTTTTTGTATATTTTTTATACCAAATGCTGAATATAATGAAAAGTTGGTTCGTTTTACAGTGCTTTTAACCACGCCCCCTCCTTCCACTAGGCTGGGCGTGATGTCATAACAGGGACTCCAAGCTTTTACTGTCTATGCTACAAGCCTAGAGTTACGTTATATTGGAGACCTAGCTAGCGAAAATGGTTAACTATTGTGCTTGTGCGGGATGTACGAATACATCAAAAACGGGGAGAGGCTCCACAAGTTCCCAAGGACAAACGGCTGATTCGTGCCTGTAAGTGTTCGCATAACTTACCCGAGGTAGAGCTTAGATCGGCCCAAAACATCAAGCAAGACCCTAACGTTACCCGAGCCCGCTGTGTCCGAGTCCGGCCCGACACATAAACTGTAATTATGAGCCCAAGCCCGGTTTAAACCCGGCTATTTTTGAATACGTGTGTCGTTATAACTGACGTGCTCAACTACTTTCTTATATTACTTTCTCCCGACCGCAACATTCATGTTTTGTCCCGCTCCCGCCCGCAAAAATACTTTTTTTCTGTACCTCCAAATACTTTCAAGTTAGCCTACGTGTTAGCCCACCATACACATCAGCATACATGCTCCTGATCAATTGTTTGTTGCATTAACACACAAACCACTGTTATAACATAAAAGCAAGCGGGCTACTGCGTGCATGGTTTGGCATGACTGCGCGCAAAGTGCGATCCCATAATAATTCCTAAAGCTGACATCAGTTCACAGAGATCTCGCACATCTGTTATTATCAATGAAGCTTCCATAATATATAACGTTACACTAGTTTGTTATAATTAGAGGATTTGCCAGCATACAGAATTCAGCACTGAACAAAAAGTCTGTTTTGAGCGGTGAGGGGAATCTATCGTAAATGCTTCTGATTGGCCATTATTGCGTTCAAGAAATCAACACATATGTCTGTGATTGGCTACATCGCTCCTTGCTGCTGACATGTTAGAAATAGAAACTCTACCTGTAAACCGTTTCTATTTTGTTTTAGATGTTCTTATTGATTTTCTGCAACAGATGAATAAAAATGTATTAGTTTTTACGTTTTATTCAGATATTTCTAGTTTGCGGGAGTTCCGCAAATCGTTTTATTCTCCCTCAAACAGCACACACAGAGTGAGTGCATTACTGCCCGCAGCTCCCTGTTATGACATCATCACCCAGTTACGGTAAAAAACACGCTACCTTTGAAGAAACCCCAATAAATGCTATTTTAACGCATTTTAAGACAGAAATGTTTAAATATATCCATATTGTGCACTTTAATGTACACATTAATCAGTTGTGGTGGTTAACCTGCAATTTACACTTTAACAACGTATTGCATTAACATAAAGTAACGAGAGGAACGTCGCCCAACATAACAAAGTAAAAGTACACCTTGTGTCCCTGATAGGAAAATACCCTGCTGCGCGATCTGTGACAGTATGCGCGGCGTCAAGTATGTATGTCATACTACACACTAGAATTGCGCGAAAATAACGATATTCGAAAATGCTATTTATGATCCCAACCCAACTTAGATTAACGGCGATATTTTTTTTTATCGCGCGATAAGAGTCTCACGTTAACGCAGCACGTTAACGCCGATAACGGCCCAGCACTAAATATAATATAATATAATATAATATAACTATAATAACCCTGAATCATTCAGAAAATATTTAAATAAAAATGTATGATAAAAACTATAGAGAGCCTAAGTCCCGCCCCTCCGCTTCCGGTTCACGGGACCTTATTTCGGAAAAAATATGTATGGTAGTCAATGGCGAGAGACAAGTTATCTTTTTATTCTGTCTGAACTGTGCCCTGAATTACACATATGATGTTTGTCAATTTAAAAGATAATTATGAAAGTCAAGAAAGTCGCAGTTTGTCATAAAACAGAAGAGTAACATTTAGTTTTATGTGAAAATCGCTCAATGAACTACATCTCCCGGGAAGCGAAACCACGAGCAAGATCCGTTGCTCGTATGTGTGCAGTCTGGAACAAAACACTCAGGCATGACGGCGTAAAGTTACGATTATAACGTAAGAATATAGAAAAAATGACAGACTTTAGCTTCAGTAAAGTTAGCTTCATTCATTGAGAGAAAATGTGGCGCCTTTTGGGTTTGTAGTCTTTGTAATTACGTATCTTCTCAGTCTTATACCTCAACAGTTTTACATCAAACTGCGACTTTCTTGACTTTAAAATGTATCTTTTAAATTGATAAACATCATATGTGTAATTCAGGGCACAATTCAAACGAGATCAAAATATTTGTTGTCATTCGCCATTGACTACCATACAATATTTTTCCGAATTAAGGTCCCATGGTGGTCGACCGGAAGGGGAGGGACTTAGGCTCTCTATTGCAGCGGTCACGTTGTCACTTCCGGTGTAGACGGTGTAAGAAATTAGTGATCATCACATATTGCAATAAGGTAATTAAGAAACAATTAAGAAGGATAGTCTGATGTCGCTCTCTCTTTCAGACTCCCTCGAAACTTCTCTCCAGTATTTTGGGCAAGAGTAACCTGCAGTTTGCTGGTATGAGTATCAATCTCAACATCTCCACCAGCAGCTTAAACCTGATGACACCGGACTCCAAACAGGTACAAAACACACCTCTCTCTCTCTCTCTCTCTCTCTCTCTCTCTCTGTCTCTCTCTCTCTCTCTCTCTCTCTCTCTCTCTCTCTCTCTCTCTCTCTCTCTCTCTCCTCTCTCTCTCTCTCTCTCTCTCTCTCTCTGCTCTCTCTCTCTACTCTCTCCTCTACTCTCTATCTCTCTCTCTCTCTCTCTCTCTCTCTCTCTCTCTCTCTCTCTCTCTCTCTCTCTCTCTCTGTCTCTCTCTCTCTCTCTCTCTCTCTCTCTCTCTCTCATCTCTCTCTCTCTATCTCTCTCTCTCTCTCTCTCTCTCTCTCTCTCTCTCTCTCTCTCTCTCTCTCTCTCCTCTCCTCTCTCTCTCTCTTCTCTCTCTGTCTCTCTCTCTCTCTCTCTCTCTCTCTCTCTGTCTCTCTCTCTCTATCTCTCTCTCCTCTCTCTCTCTCTATCTCTCTCTCTCTATCTCTCTCTCTCTATCTCCTCTCTATCTCTCTCTGTCTCTCTCTCTATCTCCTCTCTCTCTCTCTCTCTCTCTCTCTCTCTCTCTCTTCTCTGTCTCTCTCTCTCTCTCTCTATCTCTCTCTCTCTCTCTCTCTATCTCTCTCTATCTCCTCTCTCTCTCTCTCTCTCTCTCTCTCTCTCTCTATCTCTCTCTCTCTATCTCTCTCTATCTCCTCTCTCTCTCCTCTCTCTCTCTCTCTCTCTCTCTCTCTCTCTCTCTCTCTCTCTCTCTCTCTCTCTCTCTCTCTCTCTCTCTCTCAAGATTCAAGATTCAAATAGCTTTATTGGCATGGTGAAAGAAATATTTACATTGCCAAAGCATTCACAACACTATACAATAGAAATAAGTATAAATAATTGTAAAAATAAATAAATAAAAATAAAGTATTTTTGTTTGTTTTGTTCTCTCTCTCTCTCTCTCTCTCTCTCTATCTCCTCTCTCTCTCTCTCTCTCTCTCTCTCTTTTCTCTCTCTCTCTCTCTCTCTCTCTCTCTCTCTCTTATCTATCTCCTCTCTCTCTCTCTCTCTCTCTATCTCCTCCTCTCTCTCTCTCTCTCTCTCTCTCTCTCTCTCTCTCTCTCTCTCTCTCTTTCTCTCTATCTCTCTATCTCTCTCTCTCTCTCTCTCTGAAGTGTTTTATTGCAGATGAATGATGCTCCTTCCTGTTTCCACAGATAATAGCCAATCATCACATGCAGTCCATATCCTTTGCCTCCGGTGGAGATCCGGTAAGACTTCACAACATCACACCAATGATTCATTCTTCAGCTGACGTTCAGTCTCACGACACTTTATGGCAAATCTCAGAGCGCTCGGAGGGAAATGAAGGTGTTTAGCTTTTAATGATTATTTTCCGCCCCTTTAAGACTTCTGTTCATAAATGACCTCATGACTGGATAGTCTCGGTATACTAGTAGTTCTGCTGATTATTGAATACATATTGATATGTTAATATGGATCATGTGTTAATTAGCTCATAATCATCATGTCATAATCATAAAAAAAATAATGAATTAGACATTTTAGCCATTGTTAATGCGTAAATGTGGGCGATCAAATGTGAATAAACTCATAGATATAATGTCATAATAATGACAAGTTTTTTTAGTATGTAAATGTGGGAGCTCATGTGTACTTGTGATGTCATAATCATGACATTTAAATGAATTAGAAATGTTTCCATTTTTAATGCGTACATGTGGGCGGTCAAATGTGAGTGAGCTCGTAGATATGATGTCATTACCATGACAATTGACAAATCAGTCATTTTTGCTGTTTAGTTTCAATCTGCGCAGACTTGGGAGGGGATGAGATGTACAAATACATCAAACTCATATTTCAAAAGAGCAAGAAATAATATCCTGTTCTCCATTATAAGACACCTTTGAAGAAACATGCTCATAAAAGCATTAGCTCAGTTCAGGTTTGAATCATTCTCTGTCTTCTGTCAACAGGACACGACTGATTACGTCGCTTATGTGGCGAAAGATCCTGTTAACCGGAGAGGTATTACTCCCGTCTTTTCCTTTGCTGATGATTTGTTTGGATGTTAAAATACTTTCTGATGTCCATGTTAATGTTGGGAGACAAGTAATCACTTCTTATGTTTGTTTGAGAGTGTGTGACCTGTCAACGTCAGAACTGAACTACCCGTTTGACCAGTAGAAAATAATTATCACCTTAAATTTCATAATAGTTCCATTAGGGCTGGGCGATAAATCGATTTTATCGATTAACTCGAATGTGTAGTTTACGCGAGTTTACGCCGATTTTTTTGAATGAAAATCGGTTTTCTCTTTAACAACCGCCGACGCGCCCATATGGGCTCCCGTAGTTCCGACCGCGCTCAGCGCTTGCCATGATAGAGATACACAAACAACATGGCAAATGAACAAGACCGCGGCAGCAGAAGCACACCCGCCGAAAACATTTACAAACTGAATCTGCAGGGCCGCCAACTCTCACGAGTTCACTGAGAGACACGCAATTGTCACTTTTTACACGCTCTCTCACACACACATCCATTTCCTCACGCAGAGAAACATCGCGAAGCAAAGAGGACACTGACACCGACATACAAGACAGAGCAGGTTACTGTTGATATGAAACAGATTCTCGGCTCTCAGATTCTGTTAATTTTATTACGAAATTCCAACAATAAACACCGTTTTGGCGCTTGTAAATGTGACGTGAAAGATCGCTGACAGATCTCAGTTCAAGCGGCACATGAACCGATCATCTGTTACTCTTCACTACTAACTTACCCAAATGTAGCTAATAAAATCAATCCATCAGTGTTTTTCAACCGCGGAAAGATGTCCATAAAACAGCTGGAGAACAACATGTGTCACGTAACGTTACATTTACCTCAGGATGCCTTTTAATGACCCATAGCACGCATGTTAGTTGGACTTAAAATAATTGCTATAGAGAGGAGTATTTGGCTAAATATGATAACTATATTACACATTTATTATATTTTACCTATATCATTAAAATATTATAACGTAGTTTGTTATTATAAAAAACGCATTATGTTTAATTTGAGTTAGTTTTAACCTTTAATAATACCAGCTGACAGGGCTCTCTGTTTACAGCATTAGGTGATTTATTTTTGGAGAACAATTAACATAACACATTAACATATCTACTGTACCTAATATTTATCCAAAGGAATTGATATTGAATCAATATCAGAATCAAAATCACATGAATTGAATTGAAATTGTGAAATTTGTGTTAAGCAATAATAAAAACAGTAGCATACCAGTCTTTGTGCATGTAAACATTGTGTTTACATAGTTAATAAACTTGATAAAATGATGTTTAGTTACCAAATAATTTGACAATCACAATAAACTTCTTGTGATGCAAGTTTTTTTTTTCTTTACACATCCCCCCCAATCCACCCATTTTATGTTATGTTACATTTACACTAGGCTATTTACAATGACAGGACCCTCTGGTCTTTTTGGCTTGTTGTTTCTGATTGCACTTTAATCCAGATAATATCCCAGAAGGGAATATCAAAACAAAATAAAGTAAAAACTTGTTTTGAACAATTTCTTTGTCATCAGAGGATTGATTTTAAGTAGGGAGAGAAAAAAATCGATTTAAATCGTAAATCGGATTTTTTGTCAAAAAATCGGGGATTTTTTTTTTAGGCCATATCGCCCAGCCCTAAGTTCCATAACATTCACAATAGCCAAGTTTCCATCCACTTGTCAATCGAATTATCTGAAGTTCGGTAAAAAAAACGTCATGCGAATAAAGCTGGTGAAAGTGTGTTTCCATCAAACGGCTTTAAAGCGGATAAAAACCTGTGTGTAATGATGTCACATGCTGTTTTGCGATCAGATTGGTATATGGAATTGATTTGAGACATTTAAGGTGTTTCCATTCATTTTCTCACCGAATAGCACAACATTGAAGCAAACAAAGTTTTGCTAGACAAAATGGATCGCGCCATAATAACGTTTCCATCAGCGTTTATCGCATAAGCCGTATATCCATCAAGATAAAATCCGATGTCATTTGAGTCGATATTCATGAAATTTAATCGAATTTTACTGTTTCCATAAGGCATTTTTCATTCGATATCACTTAATGCGGATAAAAACGTGTGGTTGGAAACATGGCTAATGATGGTTGGTGCAGAATTGGTTGATCAACCACAGTTTTATCTCTACGGCTCCTGAGGGCCATTTGATTGTGTTTGCCACACTGGGCCGCTACATCCACAAACAAGCGTGATTGATCAGTCCACCACGGCTGCATTTAGCATCAAAAAATCAATTTCTGTGGCTGTTATATCTTCCTCTCTTTTCATTTCATGGATCTTTTAACTTCCTGTCAGCGCAGAGGCCACGTTTTAAAACTCTTGCCGTACTTTCTAATGCATTTTTGATATTGTCAGAGGAAAGATCCTGTAATGAACACTTCACAGCGGAGTGAGTCAGCAGATCCCCATCCGTTTCGCCATCTGCTGATTTTAAAACTTCAGCATGTGTGCGTGTCTTATGTTTGTGTGTGGTGTGTGTGGCTGTATGTCAGATCGATTGGTGCTTCATTTTTGTGTTTCATGTATTCTGATGAAAAAAAACATCTTCATGTCACAGTTCACCCTAAAATTAAAAGAGGTAAATTTAGAAATTGTATTTGCATAAGGACAATGAAGTCTGTTTTCTGACAGTTAAACAAATTTTCACTCCAAATTCTCATTATAATAATGCAGGGTTTCTCAAACTCGTGAAAGAACTGCAGGTGGTTTGTGAGTACATGAAAAACTAGTTAATTTAATAACTATTAGCTTAATTATTGAATAATAATTCATTTAATCACGATTTATTTCAATTTAATAAAACGCTTACTAAGAAAGATGAAATATTTTTTGTTAGCTTGCATGCCATATGACAAATAACCAACATCGGAGAACCCAGAACATGCAAATGTGTTGTTAAATTATTGAAATATTTAAAAAAAAAAAAAAAAAATATATATATATATATATATATATATATATATATATATATATATATATAAAAGTTGGAATTCGAGTAAATATCTCAAATTAAAAAGGCTTTATATATACATACACATATATACAGCCTTTTTGATTTTTTAATGTGTGTTATTGTAAAAGTATTTAAAAAAATGTTTTACTGCTATACAATTATTTTTTAATGAACATATAGGCAGTACAACAAATGCAACCATGATGAACAAAAGCATCACAATTTAAAAAGCATAATTTTTTTCCACATTAAACTAATGAGAATTTAGAGGGTTAAATGTGCTATTGTCATTCATTTTTTGGGGAGGTGAAATATGACCCATACGTGTCCTTGACAGGTTTGCTGAGACTCATCCTGACTGTGTGTTGATTTCTAGCGTGTCATATTCTGGAGTGCTCTGACGGCCTGGCTCAGGATGTGATCAGTACGATCGGTCAGGCGTTCGACCTGCGCTTTCAGCTCTATTTGCAGTGTCCATCCAGCAAACCCTCATCCATGCACGACAAGTGAGTCCACCACACAAACGCCTTCAGGACTCTGAGCCTGAGGCTGCTTCTACATGTCACTTGTCCTCTCTTCAGGGTCATGAGTACGGACGAGCCCCCGTGGACAGAGGAAGGGGAGGAGTCCGCCGATCATCACTACTACAACAGCATTCCCGGGAAGATGCCTCCACCAGGAGGATTCATTGATGCTAGACTGACCAATCAGACGCAAGACAGCAGCCAGGTCTGCAGCACTAATCACTCACACACACTCATGCGCCGCTGTTTATACCAGCTGACAGGAAGTGACCTCACCGGGGAGCAACAGTCACTCAAGCTCAGTTCGTTCTGTAAATGCAGTACATGTGTTTTGGTAAATACTGATGATGAAGTTCCCATAAAACATAATATTTACTTCTGTAGATAAAAGAAATCAGGTCACTAAAATTAATCAAGGGAATAATTTAAATTGAGGGAACTAAACATATCTGATATTAATGGTAATAATATTTACTTAAATTTAAATTCTATTTTCATACAATTTTGTTATAATATTAAAAATGACTGACCCAAAATACAAAGCAAATACAACTTTACCACTCCATATATAGTAATTAAATTAAAATATTATATTTTGTTAAAATATTAAAGGAAATGACACAAAATATAGAACATTTCAAACTCTAAATATATAAGAATTCAATTAAAATAATAATTAAGTAAAAATTAAATATTGTTATAATATTGAAACCAGCAACACAAAATATAGAACAATTCCAACTGTCCCACTCCAAAATATATAATAATTTAATTAAAATTATAAAAAAGTGAATATTAAACATTGTTATAATATCGAAACTAGCAACACAAAGTACAGAACAATTTCAACTTTCCCACTCCAACATATATAATTAAAGTAAAATAAATAAATAAACATTTTGTTTTAATATCAAAAGAAACAACACCATATACAGAACAATTCCAACTGTCTCACTTCAACATATAATAATTATATTCAAATATTAAATATTGTTAAAATACCGAAACCAGCAACACAAAATACAGAACTATTCCAACGTCCAATACAAATAAAATAAAAACTTAACATAAGAAAATTACTTGAGTTACAGTTATCAGCACAGTATTACTTAGTGTTTAAAAAAACTCACATTCCACTTGATCTGCTTCTTAACAACTTGTATAAACGTTGACATTAGTGAATGACTTCCTGTTTCCTGTGTGTCAGTGAATGTGACTCCTGCCAGTCAGAGATGAGAAGGTGTTTTATTATTGTTGTTGATAACTCATATGCTGTCCACACAGGGCGCTGGAGTCGACCAGACATACTACCAGGGCCGACCCATGTTCTTCCAGCAAGGTACAATTCACTTTTACACAGAGTTAACGAAAAACCCTCATGTCCTGGCAAACCTGTACAAAAGACCATATTTTGAAGAATGTTACCACTGTTTTTTTTTTCCTCTTGAAAAAAATATTTATTTTTCTGTCTGTGCTTCTCATTTAGGGTCCTGTGACATATACAGTCTCCCTGAGGTCAAAGGTCAAGCCCCTAAAGCAGGAGAAGTCCCCACGTATGTGAACACGCAGCACATTGACACGCAGGTGTTGGCCGCCCTGCAGGGAGAGTCAGAGGCGGCGTCCGATTCGGGCACGACCGGGACAGCTAAAGACAGCCCGAGGAAGGACCTCTTTGACATGAGTAAGACTGGAGCTTTCAATGTTGCAGCTATAGCCTCAGATTGTAAAAATAAATAAAAATTGTGCAAATGATTTGGTTAAAAGCAGAGAACAACACAGCCGTTCCTTTCAACAACTAAAGAGTCGGGGTTGAACGGACTAGTTGACTTTAATGCTTTAAGCTTGACGTCGACGAGTCACTGATCATTCATGGCCTATAGAGGGCGCAACAGGTTAATAAATCTGTAAATAACACTTTTACACTCCGCTTCCTTTAAAATGACTAATAAAAACGCTCCACAAGATTTGTTTGATTACACATCTGGATGCTTAACATTTATCATGTGAATGCACGTTTTAAACAGCTTATTGTACACGCAAGATAATCGCCGTTATCATTAGGGCTGTTCGATTCCGGATTTTTTGGAATCGATAACGATTCCGATTCCTGTTTCTGGAATCGAAAAGAATCGATTCCAAGAATCGATTCCACACTGTTATTTTCGATTCTTTTTTTTTTTAAATACCAACACCGTGTCAAACATTGTCACGTCTTTTACCGTGCCACGGTGCCACACAGCGAGAAACTTTGTACACCTGGCGTGACAAGCGAGACGTATTGCGTGCTGTTCTGTCATAAATAAAACGAGGCATTTACTTCGGGGATTTGTCACGCGTGCTTCCTGCGTCAGGTGTAGACAGACACAGTGTAAAGACTATGAATATGTTCACCATATAGCTACATGGTAGATTCTATTTACATACATAGGCCTACCTACACACACGTACACACGAGAGAAACCGAAGTGTCCGAGCATTAGAAATTAATTGGTACATGGTAATATATAATTACTATTTAAGAGGCACGGAAGTTCGATTTATGGACAACAGTTATCAGTAGGCTACAAATGTCTTATTTAATAAATATAAATAATTCGAACACATAAACATTCAAATGGTGGATTAAATAAGATTAGATTTATGTAGTAAGATTTTATAACTAATCACTGCACCACAACCAGGTTTTATAGTTCTTAAGCATAAAAAAAAACAATGACTCTGAATTTTATTCACTGACATCGGGATGTTGTCAGTGCAAGTCGGTATCACGAGAGCTGTGGAGATGATCATTCTGCAATTAACCAAGGCAGTGTTGGGAAAGTTCATTTTCTACATGAACTAGTTCAAAGTTCAGTTCACAAATTTTTAAATAAACTAGTTCAGTTCATAGTTCATATAGCCTACTTCAAAAAAAAAAGAACTATAGTTCATAGTTCTTTTTTTCCATATGTTGCTGCGAGCAATTATTATTGCCACAGCCCATATACAACCACAGAGCAATTATTTTATCGACTGGCAAAGTTTGCACAGAAATGTAAGATTTTTCCCATCCTCACCGACCTTGTCATAAAACTCGTTTAAATGCGACGCCTCCTCGCTCGCTGCTTTGTCGACGACATGCTGCTTTTTGTTTTGATGACGCATGCGGCGGTGCGCGACACTGGTGGCTGATGTTGCCAGATTGGGTGTTTTTTTCGCTACATATTAAGGCCTGTTTACGGTGTGTTTTAGCTGGGTTTTCGCCTGGAAGGCTCTAGAAATCTGGCACCCTATTGAACAAAGTTAAACAGAGAGCGCGCGTTCACAGACACCAGAATGAACGCGTTAACGTTCATCAGGCAGTAATTCAGTAAGTTCAGTTCACAGCACTGTTTGGTGGTTTGTAAAAGGCTGTGAACTAGCTGGCCTAATCATTTATTTAGTCTGAACTTTATTGCTTTACAGGTGACGTCTGAAGTGATTGTGTTGACAAATTTAACCGGCTACAGGCCGCGGTTTTTGTTAAAAAAAAAAAAATCTTAGAGAGGAGTCGATTCCTCTTAATGGAATCGATTCCAACCTTTGGAATCGATTCTCAATTCCCAACGCCTCGGAATCGAGGAATCGATTCTTTTTGGAATCGATTCCCAGCCCTAGTTATCATACCTGCCAACTTTTGAGTTCAGCTTTGCGTGAGACTTCGGGGGGGTTTGAAGGTGATCAACCCCCCCCCCCCCCCCCCCCCCCCTTGAAGCACAGTCTCTAGCTGCGTCCCAATGTGCATACTATCCATCCTCCTAAATAATATGTGACAATAGTAATTAGGGGGGGGGGGGGGGGGGGGAATGGGGGGGCGCACTTTTGAATTGAGCTCCGCGGCTGAAGCTCCGCGAACGGTGACGGACTTTAGACTTGAGCTCCGCGAATGGCGACGGACTTTGGACTTGAGCTCCGCGAACGGTGACGGACTTTAGACTTGAGCTCCGCGAATGGCGACGGACTTTGGACTTGAGCTCCGCGAACGGACTTTGGACTTGAGCTCCGTGAACGACGACGGACTTTGGACTTGAGCTCCGCGAATGGCGACGGACTTTGGACTTGAGCTCCGCGAATGGCGACGGACTTTGGACTTGAGCTCCGCGAACGGACTTTGGACTTGAGCTCCGCGAACGGACTTTGAACTTGAGCTCCGCGAACGGACTTTGGACTTGAGCTCCGTGAACGGACTTTGGACTTGAGCTCCGCGAATGGCGACGGACTTGAGCTCCGCGAACGGACTTTGGACTTGAGCTCCGTGAACGGACTTTGGACTTGAGCTCCGCGAACGGACTTTGGACTTGAGCTCCGCGAACGGACTTTGAACTTGAGCTCCGCGAACGGACTTTGGTGAACGGACTTTGGACTTGAGCTCCGCGAACGACGACGGACTTTGGAGCTCCGCGAACGGCAACGGACTTTGAACTTGAGCTTGGACTTGAGCTGCCGAGTAGCCTCGGGCCCTGGGTACTCGGTACCCTTTATCCCCCGGTACCACGCCCCTGTATGGCATCCTTTGGCGTCAATATGAGACGCAGAACCCAAGGCGTCATACAGGTGACGCTCGTCTAAATCCAAAGCACATGGCATCCTTTAGCGTGAGAAGCAGATCCCAAGGCGTCATAACTGTAACCCTGCTCCAGACCTAAACCTGCTACGTGTTATATTGACGCTAAAGGATGCCATGTGCGTAAGATTTCGACGAAATGTCATATGGCGTCACCTATATGATGCTAAAGGATGAGAATGCGTTGGATAAACTCATCTTTCAGGCATTTGAACGACCGGTTTGACTCTTCAGCGTGAGAAATCGGGGGTGTGGCGTGTGCACGTGTGAAATCATTCAAATGCGGGTGTCTCACGGCCAATGCGTGAGAGTTGGCAGCTATGCGTTATAAACAGCTGCTGATTGTAACACACAGACATATACGCGCACATATCACGTGAAGATCGCGCACACACAAAATCATTCAGTACTGCAGAAATGTATTGTAAACTTATTTTATCAATAAAAATACTAAGAAATAAATGCTAAAACATTTCAGATTCTAAGCTAACTAAAACCCACAGCTTCACTATTAATAAAGAGACGCTGCCAGGAGGAGTACACACGCAATCGCTCTCTCACTAATGCAATCATATAAATGTAATATAACTTTATCTATATCTGATTTAGAATGAGCAGAAATCTGTGAGAAATATCACGACCCAAAGACAAAAGAACTGATAAGAAGCTGTTCTGTAGGAGCGCTGTGTCAATACACCAGAGCTGAGCACAAGACAACCCGTGTTCGAGTCTCAGCTCGAGGTTCAGGCTTATTTGCTCATCAATGACATCATCAGCGACTAGTCGACATCGACTCTACTTTAAAGGGGGGGTGAAACACTCAGTTTCACTCAATCTCATGTTAATCTTGAGTACCTATAGAGTAGTATTGCATCCTTCATATCTCCAAAAAGTCTTTAGTTTTATTATATTTATAAAAGAAAGATAGGCTGTACCGAGTCTTTCCGGAAAAACCCGAGCGGGTGGAGGCGTGCCGTGTGGGCGGGAGCGCGCGAGGCTTTTGCATGTGTTGTAAACAGACAAACTTGTGGTTTATGAGGACATGATTTATTTTTACAATAAACAAACTGACACCTACAGTGGCCAGCTAAACAACTGTATTTAAACACACACACACACCATACATCGCATGCTCCATCGATACATTAACTGTACGTGATCATGTTGTTTACTTGCTGTGCTTAACTTACACGCCGATAGTTAACAACACACTGACATTTGAAGCAGTTTTACTCGCCGCCTGCGGTTCCGTGAACCTTTATCGTTGGGACTGCTCCATCTTTAAGTATTAGGCGATCTGCAAATCCGGCGTCGAACTGGGCTTTGTTTATACAACTATTACCGTCGAAATGAAGGGAACAAACAAGAACACTTGCACAACTCCATTGCTGCTCTGGAAAAACAAAATCCATCCACAGGTCCCTTAACGCTGGGTTCTTTGGAAATTTGTGCAGTGTTGTCTTGCCCTGGCAACCAAAAACACACTTTTTTGGTGCCATTTTTTTTATTGCAGCGCAGCCGAGCCCAGCGCTATGATCTCTCTGATCTCTCGCACGCACTACAGCTGCGCGCGCCCTTCCGGGAAAAGTGCACTTAAGACCCGTATAAGGAAATTCCGCCCCACCTGACGTCACACAGACCCATACTCGAAAAAAACTTTCCGAAACTTGTGACAAACCGGAAGGAGTATTTTTGGAACAGAAATACTCCATCAAACTTACAACTTAAGTTTTGAAACTTTGTCCATGTTTAGCATGGTAACCCAACTCTTTAACAGTGTAAAAAACTCACTATGCATGAAACAGCATTTCACCCCCCCTTTAAGGTCTACTTTATACGTCTCGATAAGTAAATGTGGTTGTTAATCCCAGAAACTGGCAGTGTGAATGTAGCCTGTGAGTAAAAAGTAAGATTTTGCAACGAAATAAAAAACTAGCACATGAGATAACAGGTTTTGTGTGCTCTCGCCCTCAGAGCCGTTTGAGGACGCCATCATGACTCAGTCTCCAGCTCCTCCAGCCTCAGAACTACATAAAGCGGCGTCCGTGGATAACTCCAGTCCGCTGCTGATGCGAGCGGCCGCCCTGAGAGCTCAAGAGGAGCTGGAGGACCACGCCTGGTATCACGGAGAGATGAGCCGGCGCCAGGCTGAGAAACTGCTGCTTCACGACGGAGACTTCCTGGTGCGCAAGAGCGCCACAAACCCGGGGTCATACGTGCTGACGGGGATGCACAACGGCCTGGCCAAACACCTGCTGCTGGTCGATCCTGAGGGAACGGTGAGAGCGGCACTACGGCTGACCCCTACACTCAAACCTGCATTATTCAGACGCTCTCAACATCTCTCAGTATCACAGTTTATTCACTAACGTTTAGAAAATGGTGATAAAATATGACAAGAAATCAGTTGATATTTCACTGGTTTTGCCATCCTTCTGTTAGACTCTCACAGATGAATGAGGTTGAATATCTGTCAGATGTTAAATTTAACTACACAATTAGATAATACCAATTTAGGTCAAACAATTACCAAGCAATGCTTCATTTTGTTCAGTCTGTGGTGTAAAAAGGTCGCATAAGCAATTAAAGAAAAAATACTTAAGCAAAACATGATCAGGTCAAATTTGGTCCCAAATTTTAATACATTTTACTGGTAGTCCACTGTATGAAAGTTTTTTGGGTATAATTTGTCAGTTAACTTTATTTTGCTATCCTCACTTACATAAATGAACTAAAGTGTCCTGCACACACTAGGGGCTAAAAGCTATATCTAGTGTCTGGTTTGACTGTATATGTTAGTCGATGAGAAGAGGCTTGGTCGACCAGATGTTAATTAGTTGGTTGGTCACAGAAAATAAAAAACTCACAGGAAGTGGTAAAGTCCGATGGACAGATCGTTTACACGGCTGATCCATGTGGCAGTTATTACAGGCGGGAAATCCAAACATTCATTAACTTATGACTTTTTAACACATTAGTAGTAGCCTAACGTTAGCCGCTCACTCTAATGGTGAGATAGTGATAAATGTGTGCTATTATTAGGCACATATCCAAGTGTTCATGAGGAGTGTGTGTGGAAGCTAAATTAGTACAGCGCTTACTGCGTGCCATTTTTAACTTAACATGCATTTCTCTCTGTAGGAAACGGCATATGTGTGGCGATCAGCCTCGTCCACTGCATTCAAATCTTTAAAATGTGCACTTCATTTATCTTTTACAGGCTCATTATGGTTTAGTACACTGCACAGACAAAATAAAGTCGCCAGCATGTTATATGTTTGGCAACAGTTACTCTAACCCAAACTGATGGAGTGTGTAGCTTTTCATTTCTTAAACACGCGTGTAGGAAAACACATCATGACCGTATTCCAGGAGGACAGTATCAAGATTCATCAGGCTCAAACTGTGAGAGAATGGTTGTTAGAATTGTCAATACTTGTTCTTGGCCAAAAATGAATGTACCTTTTGATGGAAATAATTAATGTAAATATATGTTGTGATGCATTTCATGTGTGAAAATGATTCTTCATGCTCCTCCCAACCATTCTCTCACAGTTTGAGCCTGATGAATTCATGATGTGTTTTCATACATGTGTGTTTAAGAAAGGAAAAGCTACACGCTACATGCAAACACATAACATGCTATAAACATAATAATCACTGCAATATTGACCCAATCATAGACTCCTAATAATTTGCCTGTTTAGCAAACTTTTTTTCCTTTTTTTTCCAATGTGATTAATGTAGGACAATGCAAGCAATGTTACATAAATACTGTCTCAGCCCTGAAACTCAAACCATGTTCTGATGCTTCCCACACACCCCCGCACCACCTCCATATATATATATATATTAAGTAGGTCTTGAGATATTTTTGATAATTGATTTCATAAACTTGCAACTATCTATTAATGTCTTTAATGAACGTCTACCAGTGGACTAGGACAATCTTGGGTCGGACGCAGCTCTAATATTCACCCATAGTTCATCTGACTACTTCCATAAAGCCTGTAAAAGATGTTGCTAAAGTGTCATTTTATCCATGAGAATGAGTTGAAAAATTGATATATATAGTATTTGTTAAAAATAACAAGTCTGCTCTGAGCATTGATGTTATAAATATCACATCTGAAAGCAGTGGCTTCAAACGTCTCAGAGCAAACGCTTCTATTTTCAGTTTGTTTGTACTTTAATCCAACACTGAAGTTGAATGTACAACATGTGGAGTGAAAAGTTGAGCATGAATTTAAGAAGTAAATGAGTCACATTAGAGTCACATGATCGATTTAATCAGTGCATAGAAATACTCATTTTTACATTTCTAAAAACATTTTAACTTTAGGTTTTAATGACAGAAATCCCATATTTCCTCAGGATAAATTGAGTCTCTTCTGCTCACTAAGGCTTCATTGATTTGATCAAAAACACAGTAAAAAAATTGGAAACATTATTACAATTTAAAATAGCTGTGAATATATTTTAAAACATAATTTATTCCTGTGATCAAAGCTGAATATTCAGTCTTCAGTGTCACACGATCCTTCAGAAATCATTCTAATATGATGATTTGCTGCTCAAGAAACATTTCTGATTATTATCAATGTAAACGGTTGTGCTGCGGAATATTTTTGTGATACATTTTTAAGGATTCTTCAAAAAACAGCAATATTTTGTAACATTATAAAATGTCTTTACTGTCACTTGATCAATTGAATGAATCCTTGCCGAATAACAGTATTAATTTCTTTAGTGAACATGCAAGCGTCTTTCAGTCCTGTGTGCTTAAACTTTCAAATCAAATGTCTCCTCAAGGTTCGGACGAAGGATCACATATTCGAGAGCATAAGCCACCTGATTGGCCATCACCGTGACAACAACCTGCCAATCGTCTCGGCAGGAAGCGAACTGTGTTTGAAGCAGCCGGTCGAGAGAAAACAGTGACGGCACGTGGGAGTTTTACCAAAACAAACTTTCCGTCGGTGAACACGTGACGGCTGTCAAACTGCTCGACTGTGACGACGGAGGACAGCGTTTTTAGAGGACGAAAGAGGAAGCGAACCCGATTTATAGAACTGATACAGTTATTTTATTGCGCTGGTTGAGAATCTATATTTTTGAAGAAGACGCTGATGGATTTCGTTGTAAAGTTGGGCGTTTGGAACTCGACTCCACGAGGGGATGAGAGATAAAGAAAAAGTATTTTAGAATAAAAAAGTTTTAGTTTTGTCTATCAAGCACAACCGGATTTTAATGTTCGTTGGTAAGAGATAGAAGGAAAACGAAAAACAAAAGCTGTTTATATTGACTATTTTAGGAGTGTGTCCTTTACTGCAGCTAGTGTGCCAGATCATTGGGTAGCTTCTATCGAATCACTGTATGCTTTTCAGAGGGAAGATGACGTGAATGTGTTTGCTTTGACAGAAACCACACTCCGACATGCTGCACGTACACACACACACGACCAAAACACACACACACACACACGGCTTTAAAGTACCTACATTTTGTATGACGTTGAAACCTGTGGCACTCGCATGACTTAACTTAACTGTACTTGTGCTGATTGTCGTAGCATCATCCAGAGCCCCCGCGGAGGGCTTTTGTGTATGCTCACAATGTGAAATATTTATGCTTCCCAGTATTCATTGAGCTTAGCTCCTTCTTTAAACGTGTCAGAGGTGTGTAGTCGCTCGGTTCGGGGCTTACTTTATACCTTGGGTGTTTCTATCGGTTATGACTTTCATGGTTTGACTGTGGGCTTCACAAACAGACACATCGGTATTATAATTCTTCTTCTGATGATTATTTTCAGTGAAACGGTTCTAAGTGAATAGCACAATCAACTATTTCCGGTCTGATGTGGTTTTGCACAGGCTAATTACTGGATGAACTGGAATATCACTGGGTTTTTCACTGTTTTAGCCACACGCTTTAAAAAAAAAAAGTCATGTTTATTATTAATTCGTTTTGTCTTTAAATCCACATTTCGGATGAATGAAATTTGCATCTGATACAGTAATTAGAAATTAGCACCAAGATAATATTAGGTGCATCTCATAAAAATGTCAATAATTGACATCAAAATCAACAAAAATTATATTTTTGTCAGAGAAAATTAAGCTTGGTGTCAAAAAAGTTTTTTATGTTGAATATATATATTTCTTTTTTTTGGGGCAAAATGAAATAGGACCTATCTTTGTGAGATTCACCCTTAAATTCACTTAAATTGTGATTTGCATTGCTATTAAATAGGTTTTGTAGCCTAGAATCAATGATGTGAAGACCTGTGTGCAGTTTCAGATATGCTCAACTGTGGATCTTCTTTCTTTTCGAAATAGGCCCATTTTAATGATTGTTGTTATTGTTTGCATCACTTTAAATATTGTCACTCTCACACAAACACAACACATGATATTTATGTATTGACATTTGTCACATTAAACTCATGGAGGCGCAGGATGAATTATATATATTATCTCATATATTTAGTTTTAAATAATTTGCATTATTTACATGTAATTTAATTATTTTTACAAATTAAAATGAGAAAATAAACTCAGTTTTAACTTTTTTTATTTTACATTTATTTTAAATTATTTACATTTAATTATTAAAATGAGAAAATAATCTCATATATGTGGGTGTAATGTAATTTTTTATTATTTTTACCATTTATTTTAAAGATTAAAATGAGAAAGAAATCTCATACTTCATAGTTTCATTGAAAATTTACAGCACAAAATAAAATCATTACTTTTACGTGTGCATATGTTTTGTTGATAAATATTATATCACCTTCTATTTTGCGAGTCAAAGTTGCATTATTGTGGTCAAAACTGAAGTGCAGCTCGTGATAAATCACCAGGTTTAGAAAACTTCAACTGCTTCATGACACACACGCGCTGGACACTGCGGGACGATTGTATATCAGTGAGAAATCTGCTTTTCAAACTCCTGAACACAACATGCATTCACAGAAATGACCCAAGGATTTTTCCAGTGGTGGAAACTTTCCCCATTTAAACTGCCAAATCCCAGCAGATTTCCACTGAACTTTGCCGAGTCTGTTTCACATGTTTATCTAAATGACTAATGTTAGGGAAAGATGTTCTGTTACATTATACACATTAAACTGACTCCAACTAAACAGTGGTGGTCTTGCTGTTCTTATAATGCTGTTATAACACACACTATCTTAACTAGAAGTCATTCATTATAGAATTTCACAATCGATTGGCAAAAAAAGTTACAGAAAACGTGCCTTTTATTAGTCCTCTAATGCTGTTCTCTTTAAAGGTCAGTGGTCAACGCTCATGTGTGTGTTCTGGTCTCATCCCCTTCAGCGGTGAGCGTTTCCTCTGATGCTCAGATCACATCACACACACTTCAACATACGAAAGCCCAAACTGTTTACAGAAATTATCTTTGCTTGTATGACTTATTCCTATTCTTTAAGATTGGTGGCAATAAAACAATCAATGTGTGTTACTCTGGTTACTCGACTGAATCTCACAGAACCTGTAAAGAATCATAGTTCAAATTCAGAAGAAATAAACAAGAAATTATGTTTTACATCAAGAAAATGTATCCCATTTTTAGGAGCAGTTTTTTTTTTTTTTCATTAAAGCTACACTGTGTGATTTTTACCCCCATCTAGCGGTGAAAAGGTATATGACCATCCAGTGAATATTAGTTTCTGTTCTTCTCAATTCCGATTTCGGTTTAACTCCTACGGTGGCCAATGTAGTCCAAGATTAACATGGCTTCCAGTTCGAGTGTTAGGCAGTTCGAGTGCTAACCCACGCATGTTAAAACGCGAAAGGGTATGTCCCTCTTTGACTAATGTACTTTCAAGATGGAGGGGCAACATGGCGACCGACATAAGAACCCCTTACCCGTATGTATTTTCAATGGCATATTATACACTCACGAGAATACTTTATTACTTGAACGAAGTAAATATACATTAATGAGCACATATATTTTTGAAAGAACTAAGTGTTTTTAGCTAAGAATAAACTAAAAAAGTTACACAGTGTAGCTTTAAGATAATAACGAGCACTGCTCTAGCATAACAATTCTCTTTATTGTAAAGTGAATGTAATCAAAGACTAAATTTTTTATGCTAATTTCAATTCTTATATGTACTGATGCTTTCTTGTGTACTTTAGTATGCACTAATGTTTTAAAGTGCACTTAAAAACTAAATATAAAGTTGTATAAGTCGTATAGCATGCACTAATGCTGTAGTGAGACGCTCATTCAGTGATCATGAGCGTTGGAGTGTATGTTGTGCTGGATGTGTGTGTCCAGCAGATGGCACAAGTGCAATTTATTATCAAACCTACACAGACACACACACACACTTGGAACGACATGCTTTACCATAAACAGCTGCGTTGGTTTAAGACATTACGCTTTTAATCTTAAAATAACTTTACAGAGGCCCACATTTACAGACAGATTATGTTCTTTTTAGTCCTTTGGTAAAAGTTTAGATATGTTACAATTAAGTTATTAACAACCTATATACAAGACTAAAACATGCTAGTATACAATATCAACAACTGGCATAAAAGGCGTTGGGTATACAGATCATTAAACATTGCACAATATAAATAGTCAATATTGATATAATTGTCAAATTAGTTTGGTATGAGAGCTTATCTAAGAACCTGAACTGAGAGCATCTGTTTTGTTATACACTATCTGTGTACATTAGAACTGCTAGCTGACTTTGGGTCAATATGCACTTAACATGTGCTGATGCTTTATTGTGCACTTTAGTATGCAACAATGTTTTTAAAGTGCACTTAAAAAGTGCATACTAAAGTTGTATATCATGCACTAATGCTGTGTTTTAGTAAACACATTGAGTGCTTTAGGTTTTGTTAAGACTCGGTTGATTTTTGTGTGCTGTGTATAACCAGTTTTCATGTGATGTCACACCTGGAGGGCAGAACAAGGCTTTCTTATCAGGTTTGTACTGTATTAAGTATTAAGACAGTGATATTAAAAGACCAAACTCAGTATACACTTTACAGATGATGCACAGGCGAACACATGATGAATGCAGTACATTTCCCCATACAAGATGCTTATTGTGGCTTAAAGTCGCCATGAATCTTAGTTTTTAATGGAATATTGCAGTATTTATTAATTATTCATCCATGCACATCATTATTATTTTTTGATGCATGTGTCTTGTTACATTTAATTAAAATCCCTTCCTTCTCTGATGACGAGGGCCCTGCGTGTGTTCTAGCCGTTTCACTCGGATATACGTCACAGTGGGAAAGAAAATATTGCAACTTCCGTTTCATGCCGACTTGAATAGTATGATAATAAATACTAGTTTGTAATATCAAGAAGCACAACACGCTGTTTTATCTAGCTAAAAATAACTAGAAGCCTCGCACATTCAAGCTACAGATAAGGAGTACCATACATGTTGGTGCATTATGTCACGTCATGATAACGGCCAGATTTACTAACAGTGCAAACCATCTTTCGGTGTTAAAAAACTACCGTCAGGATTTACTAAAGACACGCAGTGAAAAATGATCGCTGAAAATGCGTGGACGTGGTTATTTTTGCGACGGAGATTGCATGCAATTGTAGGAGTTTACTTACAGACGCAACATTTATGGGATTAGAGTATTTAAATGAATCATACTTTATACTAAAGTTTGTGCTTGTCAAATTACTGGTATTTGCGATATTATTTACGACCAATAAAAGCATGCCATAAACCAGACGCTCGTTTGGAAAGTCATTAGGAAAATGATCCGCTCTCACGCTAATTTGCCCAGTTTAGTAAATACTAAATTTGGATCTTCGTGCTTTAATTAGAATGTCCTGTTGTTTTTAGCCATACTTCGGGATATGGATCGCAAGTGCCCATAACTTCACATATCTTTGTGAAATAAATATTTAAAACAATATGTAAATCTGATAGGCTGTGCGCAGTATTTTAGCCTGGGAAAACCCAAACCCAGAATCTAAAAATTTTTATTTGCCCTGCAAGTAAGTCTGGCAAAGAGCTCATTCAAGCCCATTTTTCAATCTGTCGATATCGAGGCACCAATCAGAAACATTGGGGCGGGCTTTACACGATGGCGACGGTGAAGCAGATTTTGTAGCCTACATTACAAAGATGGATGCTGCGTGGAACATCACTCGTTCGAATCAGCTATCGTGTCTGTTTTAAGCGATTTGAACGTTTCCTTTTGTTTAAAACCCGAGCAAAGAACAACACTCGGAGATGTTTCTCCGTCGCTCTGCATACATACGTCATCTCCTTCATCGCTCTGATTGATTTTAGGTCTATCCAATTGCGCCCAGAGGCATTTGAGCGACGTCCGTTGGTGACGCCCCTTTGCAAATGATTTGTCTATGAAGCTTTGCCAGACCATAACTCAGTTACTACTGAGATTGCTCTGGTTATAACCAGGCTAGCAGTATTTGCCCTCCAGGTCATGTGACTGAGAACTATGACTTGGCGTCTGGGTTTTCTTCTTCAGCCGCCCGTGGGCCGTTGGAGCTGGATTTGCTCCTGCTCTGGTCCATGTTCTGCTTACACCCCCCGATGCCGTCCCCCACCAAACACCCGCATACGAGCTTGTAAAACGCCCTTCGCATTTCCCTGCTGGCCAGCGTGTAGATGACGGGATTCATGGCGGAGTTCATGAGGGCCAGGGCGATGAACCAATCGGGTTTGAGCAGAACCGGGCAACTTTTGGGCCCGCAGGCCACGTCGACGAGGAAGAGCACGAAGAGGGGCGTCCAGCAGGCGATGAAGACGCCCACCACGATGCTGACGGTGCGCAGGAGGGCCATGGAGCGCTCACAGTTGCTGTGCTTGGTGACTTTACGGCTGCTGCTCTTCACCAGGATGTAAATGCGGGCGTAGAGGATGGAGATGGCCAGCAGGAGAGAGATGAAGATGGTGATGCAGAACGCCACGTAGTACTTGCTGTAGAGAGGAAAGATGGTGGAGCACTGAGGAAGATTACCCAGACAGTTCCAGCCCAAAATGGGCAGAGCTCCCAGTGTGAGGGCGATCAACCAACACGTGCCTATTAGCAGAAACACACGGTACTTTTTGTTTGCATCATAAAGCCTCATTTTTATCATAGTGAGATGCCGCTCGATCGCAATCGCCAACAAGCTGAAGATAGAAGCGCTTAGAGCTACAAACATACTTCCTTCTCGAACAAACCACTCGGCTGGAGACAAGTGTAACGTCCGCTGTCCCGACATGAACAAGTTTACGATGTAGACAACTCCGGCCAATAAGTCACATAACGCCAGGTTGGCAATAAAAAAGTACATTCGGTTGTGAAATTTGTGGGTTTTCAAAATCGCCACCAGCACTATTAAGTTCTCCAAGATGATGAAGCTGCAAATGACCAAAAACACCACCATTTGGGGGTCCGTTGGGGCCCCTTGGGTTTCATTGCGATTGTCTAGTTTCCCAGTGAAATTGTAATGCAGGAAAATGTGTTGATTAATCATGGCAGCGCCTCCAGCAGATGAGGATGATCATGAAAATGAAGACGGGTCACGGCTGGGTGTTGGTGAGTGAGTTTACTGTGTTCTTCACCCCTGTACTGTCATGTCGGTGGCACACATCTCCCTGTGGAGTGAACCAGATGTGCATTAAACTCAGCTTCAACTCAAAATTACTCTGGTCTTAAAGGGATAGTTCACCCATGTCATTAAACCCCTTTGAAACACAAATGAAGATCTTTTGGATGAAATCGGAGAGGTTTCTGTTCCTCCATTGACAGTCTACGCAATTGATGCTTCAAAAGGTTCATAAAGAGATCGTAAAACTAATCCATATGAAATTGAGCGGTAGTCCAAATTTTCTGAAGAGACTCGATCGCTGTATATGATGAACAGATTGAATTTAGGATTAGTTTTGCAATCTCTTTATGAACTTTTTGAAGCGTCAAAGTGTTAGTTGCGTAGACTGTCAATTGAGGAAGAGAAAGCTCTCAGATTTCATTTAAATATCTTCATTTGTGCATCCCTTTAATGTGAATTATTCCTTGTATAGGCTCATTTTATCGATCTCTCTTAGGCTACGTTCACACTGCAGGGCTTAATGCTCAATTCCGATTTTTGAAAAAATCCGATTTTTTTGCAAGGCCGTTCACATTTCCAATTAAATGCGACCTTTAGTGATCTCCTGTGTGAACGTGAAATGACCCAGAAGTGACCCGCATGCGCAGAAGAGTACTCAACGGTCAACGACGTCACTTGCTGTTTGCGGAAGTACCTAAACATGAATGTCAACAGTGGAGCTCGTTTAGCAATATTAAAGTTATTTTCCCAACAGAGCCAGCACAATTACAATCTTTTCGTTATAAGAAGAAAATTAAGAAGGAGGAGAGCGTTTGAGCGCCTTCGATTAACTCACGGGAAGAGACACGTCTGTGGCGGACCATAACAGTGCAACGCGTTGGAGTGTATTGACAGGTGCGTGCTATCGGTGCTATCGTATGATAGCTAACTTGTTTATCTTCTCATTCCTGCCTACTTCAACGCAGAATTATGACGTTTGTCGCATATCAACGGCGTGCGGGTCGGATACATGCGACCTGGCCGTTCAGATTGAGGTCGCATTTCAAAAGATCGGATACGTATCGGATTTGGACCACATACCCAAGTGGCCTGGGTCGCATTTGAAAAAATCGGATCTGTGTCGTTCAGACTGTCATGAAAAGATCGGATACAGGTCGCATAGGGGCAAAAAAATCGGAATTGGGTCGTTGACTCGTTTCAGCCTGCAGTGTGAACGTAGCCTTATTTCAAGAGCATCACTTTCATGATTCAGTCAGTTGCTGATGGATCTGCTCTTTATTTTGTTTCACTCACATGTTTTTCTTGAAAACCATGTTGACTTTAACAAGGCTAGAATATCTGAGATGTTTCCATGATGCTTATAGTCCATGATGACAAGAATTAAGATGACTATCAAGCATAAATTAAGATTGTAGCTGTACAAAAAGTATGGTGGTACTACTCGGATATACTGTGCTAAATTATAGAAATGTACCACCGCCTTACTTCAATGTACTACCATTCAAGTTTGGACTGTATTTTTTAATGTTTTTGAAAGAAGTCTATTCTGCTATATCAAAAACACAATAAAACAGTAATATTGTGAAATATCATTACAATTTAAAATTACTTTTCTATTGTATTATTTAATTTATCTCTGTGATCAAAGCTGAATTTTCAGCATCATTACTCCAGTCTTCAGTGTCACATCCTACAGAAATCAGTATAATATGATGATTTGTGCTCAAATCAAACATTTCTCATTATCAATATGCTGCTGCATATTTTTGTGGAAACCGTGATACTTTTTCAGGATTCTTTGATGAATAAAAAAGTTTTTAAAAAAAGAACAGCAATAGTTTGATATATTTTGTAAAAGACAAATATTAATTAAATTACTTCACTGTCACGCTTGATGTGTTCTTACTGACCAGTCCTGACCCCAAACTTTTGAACGGTATCATTTGAACATATTTCAAATAAAACAATGGTACTACCCTTTTAGAAAGTCCATCTTAAACTCATAGTTGCTTGGAACATCAACATATAGCTAGTAGTTGGTTTACTGGTCATTAGTAAATGGTTCTTGATTTAAGAATTGTTAGATATTTGGACTGGAAACAAGACAAAAATACTGAGTAAGAAAAGCATTTTTTGCAGTGTAGTAGTTGGTTTACTGGTCATTAGCTGGTGCAGCAGGTTATATGGTGTGTGTGGTTCACCAGTTATCATGATCCCAGCTCCATAACATCAACCATCATAAGCGGAATTTCCCAACAGGCTACTGTTTTTTATTATTGTAATATAACATGTATTGCATGCACATAACATTTAATATCATAATATGATCAGGATTATTCGATATAACTTTTTGTGGTTTGCACTGAGCTCGTCGTGGTGTGCATGATTAGCACGGTGATTGACCGCAAATAATATGAAGAGTTTTTAAAAGGTAATATTCAGCATAACAAAATACATTCCCAAAAAAGTTGTTTAAATATCTAAAAGTCTTTCAGACATGCACCTGACAAGTAGTTTAAGACGAGTTTGATCCTGTTTACATATCTAAAAGTCTTTCAGACATGCACTTGACAAGTAGCCAAGTTTAAGACGAGTTTGATCCTGTCTTTGAGTAGGTAAGTTACTCACCATCAGATATCACGAACCGCAGAGTTTCTTCACTGAGACCCATCCGTGTCTTGTTTAGTTATATTTCCATATTTATTCATCATGTTGTGCAGAAGTTCAGAGCTCAGTAAAGTGACTGTGCGCGTGCACATCGACATCACTGACTGCCCGTAATGGAAGAAAGTCCTTTATCACAGCCGCATGTCTGCTGCGCTTTTCCTGCGGTGTGTGTGTGTGTGTGTGTGTGTGTGACAGACAGCCCAGAGCCCAGCCCACGACGACACACACACCTCCACACACTCCACAAGAGGAGAGCCTTTCTGATATAGGAAACAAGATGTAGGCTATTCTTCTAGCATTCTAGCATTTCCTCTTTAAAAAACGTTCACTACTGAAGAAGGGAATAAACAAATATGCCTATATTTAAAATAATGAACAGTTTTGTTGTTGTTTTTTTTTTTTTTTTGCTTAATTTGCTTAGGCTATACTTTCAAAAAACACTTGCTGTTTAGAGGAGGTCAAGTTTCCAAGTTTCCGATAGACAGACCACAAATGCAGTGTAGCCTATGGGCTAACCCCTCAGAGTGTGGAAACATATGGTTGTGTATTGTTTGTCTTCGATGCAATATAGCCTACTATTAAAAGAGGATATTAGCTATCTATTCCGATAAGCAACTGTATAATAGGGAGATCAATTTCTGTACAGGTCAGTCTGAACCTTGGACTCAGACCTCCTTCGCAACCTGTCTTTTATAGCTCTGAATCTTAAACTCGAGGCCCACTGAGACGGAAATGAATAGTTGAATAAAGTTGTTATTTTTGTTTGTTTGTTGCACACACAAAGTATTCTCGTCACTTGATAAACTTAAGATTGAGCCACTCTGGAAAAAAATGTTATGTTGACTTTACTTAATTTTATTATGTCAAGGGGTTGCACAAACTAAATTTATCTAAATCCAGATATATTTTTTTTAAGTTGAGTGTACTTATATTTTGTAAATTGGTTGTACTTATATTTTATAAGTAATTTCAGATTAATTATATTCATAAGTTTAGCTAAACTATTTTGAGTTGAATTTACTCAATTTTTTCAAGAATCAGCCTGTGAGTCTCAACAATAGTCGCGTTTCCACTGCCGGGGCAGGGCCGAGCCATGCTAGTTTCCGCTATGCTAGTTTCGCATTTCCACTGTCACTTCCGGGGATTGATCGGGGCTTACTCGGGGCCAACGGCCAGGATTTCTGGCCCGTCGAATACCTTGGGCCAAAGCGGGCCAGCTCGGGCTAGAGGCGTGCTCAAGGTAAAAGGCGGAGTTTATCGGTGTTATGGAACGTTATGATCTCAAGCAAGATGCACATTTCACTTTTTTATATCTCGTAAAATAACCGCTGCTCGAAATGGAGAATCGCCTGTACTGGTCTGCCAAAGATACCAAAGCTCTTCTGAGCATTTGGGCAGAAGAAAGGGTACATGACGGCGTGTGAAGAAACAAGGACGTTATAAAATACATCGATGCTGAACAAGCTAAGCATTCAGCGAGCAACGCTTCAAGTTCGGGAAAAACTAAAAAAGTTGCGGGCGCAGTATTGTACAAGGTGATTCAAATGCACAATGGACAATGCGGAGCTCAAAAAGGATTTTTCCATGGTTCGACTTGATGGACAGTGTGCTGGGTCACCATCCCTCTGTTAGTGGTGACTCGCGAGACAATCGGGACACTATTGCAGCCATGGCCGGTGAGTTAATATACACTATCTTCCTAACTTAAAAAATAAATAAATTCATAATACCCGCTGAAATGGGTTGGGTTGTATGACGTTTGATCCAGAAAGGCGTGTTAGGGGCGGGGTTTAGGGCAGCGCTCCGGGCTACTGGCCCGGCAGTGGAAACGCAAGCCTGGTGCTTGAGGCCCGAGGCCACTGGCTCGGCTCGCTGTTAGCCCTGGCCCGGCAGTGGAAACGCGGCTAATGGTGACACTAAAGCATGTTGCAGTGCATTCTGGGTGCCACCAATCAAAACACATTCATAGCCCCCATTATGCAGGCCAGTGCTGCTATATATAATAAAGTAAACCTAACTCAGAAATTAGGCTCTATATGAATTCAATGATTCAGGTCAAATGATTGTGAAATAATGATTGTTAAATAACAACTAACACCATCAGATCACCTTTTCTATGTGTTCATCTGGCTGTTACAGTATATGACTCATCAGCAGTCAAACAAAGTCTAAAGTTAATGATTTAAGGGTCAAGAGCCCAACTAAAACAAACAGAAAATCAGTGAAATTAACCAGATAAAAACATGTAACATTTACAAGGGGTCAGATTTATTTTTTTCAGTGACTATTTTAACGATGTCTTTAATAACTTTTCTGGGCTGGCAAGTTTCAATCCCTTAGAAGCCTATGGAGGAGTGATCCAGCTCTCAGATTTAATCAAAAATATCTTCATTTGTGTTCTGAAGATGAACGAAGGTCTTACGGGGTTGGAACGACATGAGGGAGAGTAATTTACTGACAGAATTTTCATTTTGGGGTGAACTAACCCTTTAATGGCTAACGTATGTTAGCCCTGCTGAGAAACAAATAAAAACATTTAAAAAGAACATAAATCTACAGTGAATAACCAGATTTTCCATTTGATCAGAATGGCAGCTCACACCAGATGTAAACTGGAGCTCACTGGGCTTAGCCGGCAGATTTGAGAGGTGAGTAATGGAACAGCGGAGAAGGAAACATCCCAGAAAAGAGTTGCCATGACCAGAGCAATAAACACAGTGAGCTGACGTCCAAATGAAGACGTTCGGTTCAGCGCTGCGGTGAAGGCCTGACGGCTGCTGACGTGTGTGTGTGTTCTGAAACTGTGGGTTTAGCATTTATACACTCCAGAATAAGTGAAAGTTGAGCGGTCTGCTGTTTTTCGTCTTGGTTTCACTGATCCTGGATCAGTCTGACTGCATGTCTAGTTTCATCACATAAAAAATACAGCCTTCAGTTTAACAGGTGAGTCTCATGAAAACGATTGTCCAGATTACATATCAGATCAAATTAAAAGGAAAAAATTTAAATTATGTTTAGGTTGTATACAGTATGTGCACGTACACACTATATATTTTCAACACAAGACACGTTTATGGACATTTTCTTTAACCCTAAAACACAACATAATACAATGCATAATTCAAAATACAGGTAAAAAGTGAAAAATCAATACTGGGGAAAAAATATTTTTTGGGATTCAAATGATATTTCTGTAATTCTCGTCCAAGATTATAGGTGTGTTATACTGTATATATATATGATTATGATTTATTAATAAGCTGTTTTCTTCATGAGGACCAAAGAAATTTCCCCACGAGGTAAAAGATTTTTGATATTACTATCCTTAGTTGTGGGGACATTTGGTCCTCCTCATAACGTTTACCAGGCCACACAACACACACACACACACACACACTTGTGTTTATAGCATGAGCACATTCGCTGAGCATTATCAACTCTGTTTGCACATTTCCCATTGGAACAGCAGGTGTATCTGTACAGAAATGATCCTCACTCATTTGATTTTACTGCAGCCAGCAAACCCACAGAGTCAAGAGATCTAAAAGTGTTATTGCTCAGAGGCTTAATGGAGATCTCACATGCGTTTCATTCACTATTGACTACTTTAGAAGTCACAAATGAGTCAGTACTTTTCATCCAGCTGTTATTCAGTCGCATATAAAGTCAGATAATGTCTTGAGAATATGCTAGACTGAACATAATTCATTTGTGGCTGACCTACAAATAAGCAGAAGTTAATGGTGCGTCATTCACACATTCATGGTGTTTGCTTTCCTTAGTTAGCAGGAATTGTTGTGTTGTTCATAGTAATTTAAGTGTGTGGAATTACATGGAGATTCTCAGATGTTTCTCAACATTTTCAGAAGAACGTTGCAAGAAAAAAATAATAATGAATTGAATATATATATGGTATTACATTTATGTACATTTCCTTTAACCCTAAAATGCAATGCAATGCGTAATTCAAAATATGGGTAAAACAACAATATAACAATCAATATAGAAAAGATTGGCATATTAACACTGCACATTGTGGTCTATCTTTATAGACTTTTCTTGGAGTCAATGTCTCAAACTGTACTCAGATTAAAGTCTTAAATTTTATTTGAACTATTGGCACATTTGTGTCCGTTTTTAATTTCTCCTATAAGGATTTTAGGAGGAGCATTATTGAAGGTCCTCAATCCTGCATAAATCTGCTGTTTTCCTCGTGCTGGATTCACTGCCGGCCTCAGAAAGCAGGATCTGGAGGAGTTCAGAAGAAAAGCCCACATTTAGAGGAACTCACAGGTAATTACAGTGAGTCAAAGCTTCTCATTTACTCTCATTCGCTCCTACAGTTCTCAGTTCTCATCTCCATTTGCAAAAAAAAACTGTATTCAAGTATATAATCATTACTAGTAGAATCTTTTTGCTTTTAAATATAATTAATATTTAAAAATACTGTCTGTTCACGTTTTAGAATGGTATAATAAGCCTTTTTGGTTGCTATATGTAACAAGAAATCATAAAACAGGAAATGACATCAGTGGCGTGCATGTCAAGGTTAACCCCACTTTTAGACGCACTTGCAACTTCCCTAAGCACTTCCCCATCGCGGTAATCCCCAATGCCATTTTGAAGTGTGGTCAACTTTGTCAAGTGGGCGAGGGACGTTTATTTGGACAGACCCTCGACTCCTGGATGTTGACCGAGGGAGTGAGTCTACTCAACATGTACGCTTCAGTCAGATCCATAGACCACAATGCATCATGATTGTGACGTCACAGCATAACGCTTAACAGCATCTCTCCTGCGGTTAGTCTGGGGTTTACAGCGGTAACATTAGTTAACTACATTAGTTAAAAATACTTTGAATACTTTTTGTATTAATCTTAGTTAAGTTTAAATTCAGCAGTTACTAATACATTTAATAAAAATAAAAGTTAAATCATATATTATCTAACCTCTCATGCATGAATTATGATAACCTCAGTCAGAATTTTTTCCTATGTGTTCTTATTGCTCTCAGGGCATGAAAAACGAAATGTATTTTTTTGACACATATTTTTCAAATGTCCACTTGAGTGTTATTATTAAACATAATACACTCTAAAAAATGCTGGGTTGTTTTAACCCAACTTTAGGTCAAATATGGACAAACCCAAACGTTGGGTTGTAAAAATCGAACCCAACGGCTGTATTTGTCCATATTTGACCCAAAGTTGGGTTGAAACAACCCAGCAGTTTTTAGAGTGCAGAATATCTGCTGAGAAATATATAATAATAATACATGTTTCTGTGGGGATTTCACTGTGAAAAGTCATTTAATTTAGGTTTCAGCAGAATATTGCAGAATGTCTTGCGTCCCAAAGAGGAATGACCCAATGTTATTTTATACCCAATCTGGGAAGATAAGCAAGAAGTGGCTTGAGAACAAGTCAAGTCTCCTTCAGTTATAAAGCGCTTTAATAATATAGAGTTTCACAGCGGCTTTACAGTGATAATGAGATTACAGTGACAGAGATTGTTTAGGGTTTACAGCAGATCACTCTAAAAAATGTTGGGTTGTTTCAACCCGAATTTGGGTCAAATATGGACAAACCCAACCAATTAAGTTTTATATTTACATTTTTAACCCAACGGTTGGGTTTGTCCATATTTGACCCAACTTTGGGCTGAAACAACCCAGCATTTTTTTAGAGTGTACAGTAATAATAGCAATATTGTGTGTTTTTATCTCTAAAACCTCGAGATAAGGTGTTTTCAATCTCTTCTGAAATGAGCAGTGATTGGGGAAACGCATTGCTTTTTTGATGTAAGGAGTAAAGTAACGCATTAAAAGTAACATGCATTATTTAATCAGATTGCTTGCAGATGTTTCGAGTAATGCATTAAAAGTAACATGCGTTACGTAATCAGATTTGACAGTTAATGAAGTTCAGAGAACGTTTTAAGCAACGTTATGCTAACCCTTATATAACATTTCTCCGTTCCCACAATTTGCATGTCAGACACTCACCCAACTGATCTGGATCTGTCCCACATCAGCCCTGTGTCGGTCAAATCCCAGCATGCTCTGCTCCACGTCACACTGGGGCATTTTTCCATTCGCTGCTTATTTACTTGTTCATTCTTTGTTGCCACAAATCAGGCAGTGCTCCTAAACCAGTGCCGGCTGAAGATTGTTTCGTGCAGTGTTTGTCCGGTTTATTCCGGAGCAGACAAACATTTGTGCTTCTGCTTTTAATTGATTAGATCCTGATGCTTTCTCCCAGTCTGATAGACGTCCGCTATTGATCATATTGATCGGGCAGACAGTGAGAGTATACATGGCATGGTTGACTATTTGATTTTAGTTTAATAATCATGTTTTCAAAATGCATTTATTCAAATTGCTTAGAAACGGTGTTAAATCTGTTCATTGTGATTAAGTTAAAAAGTATGAACATGGTTAAAATATATCTGTTGAACAAGCAATATTCAATAAGTGTATGAGATTGAAAGAAATTAGATTTATTGATGATGATAATAATATACAAACCTGGTTATTGTGTATTTAAAACGCATTTAGTTTATTAGCACTATTATAGCAATCTGGCCTGTATCTTTTGTCTATTGCTGACAAATATGCATCACATTATGTATGTTCCAATTATGTAATCCAAATCCATAGAAATATTATATGCAACTCAAATTCATAAATCTTAAGTTAAGGCAATTTTTTTGTTCTTTTTGAGTGTTGCAGGTGGAAAAGTGGAAACATTGGAAAGTTGACAAATGAGATTTCTTTAATATCTCAATTACGTCTTCTAGACAGAAATATAATATTTTTGTCATTTTTTACAGTGAAAGATGATTCATTAGTTTAATTTTCATTTCTCATTTTACGCAATATCAGAAGAAACATCTGAGAATAATGATTAATAAAACTAAACTGATTAATGAAAGAGGAACATGCACTCGACACTCAATTGTTTTTCTCCCACTTTTAAGATGAAGTCACACATGTTTCCATGTGGCGACCACAGCTAAAGGAAGTCTGAGCTATTAATGTAAAAGTGGTTTGAATTTTGTAGCACAGAGGTCTTGCACTGTGTGCATGAGCTAAAATTACAGTTGTTTCTCTGTTTTCTGCCCACGACATGAATGATTTGTTGAGCAGAAGTGATCAGATGAATCATTTTAACCTGCGGGACCAGAAAGCAGATTAAAGTCATTAAAGGAGGAATCTGAATCATATCGAGACAGCTGAAGATCACTGAGAGACTTTTGAGCCTCATATTTCCTCCAGAACGTGTAGAAATGTTGCTCTGGTCATTAGTTATTGTTTGGCTGAAGAGAGTCTGGTTATAGTGTGTAGTGATAGTAAAGGTGTATTGCATCGGCGTGAGTTTAATATCTTTAAATGCATATTGATCATGCACTTATGTCTCAACTTCCTGTCTGTGCGTGCGGGTGTCTGCTGGAAAAGAAAGAAAGAAAGAATTTGGCCTTTTCACTTTGGACTGTGGTGATTTAGACCAACAGTTTAACATCCAACAGTAACACTAGATAACTGATGGTTGTCTCTGGTTAATGGGGTCTCTCTCTCTCTCTCTCTCTCTCTCTCTCTCTCTCTCTCTCTCTCTCTCTCTCTCTCTCTCTCTCTCTCTCTCTCTCTCTCTCTCTCTTCAAGATGTGATATGATGTGAAGTGATGTGATGTGTGGTGGTCACCGACTCAAACGTTAACTCTATAGTGTTCCTGTTAAGACCAGCCTCTTTCTCACTATTTATTTCCCGCTACTGCATTTTATTTATTTATTTAAAATTATTTCTGTTACTAATTTTATGAATTATTTCATTGATGTTAGTCAGTTTTTTTATTGATTCATAAGATTTAAAATATTATTTTTTTTGATACATTTTTACCAGATTTATTTATTTACTTATTTATATATAAGTAAACTCCTAATTACTGCTTATTAATAGTTAGTAAGGTAGTTGTTAAGTTTATGTATTAAGAGATGTAGAATATGCTCATGAAGTATAAGGCATTAATATGTGCTTTATAAGTGCTTATAATCATCCAAAATCCTAGTAATAAGAAGCAATATATATATATATATATATATATATATATATATATATATATATATATATATATATATATATATATATATATATATATATATATATATATATATATATATATATATATATTAGGGCCGGGACTTTAACGCGTTAATTAAGATTAAATAATTACAGACTTTAACGCGTTAATTAAGATTAATTAATTACAGACTTTAGACTTTGCACCGCGGAACGTTTCTCACTGGATGAGTTTCGGCGGACCGATTATACTGGAGCACCAACTAGCGTCAGAAGAGCTGACGGGATCGCGCTTCATAGAGCGCCTCAGTCGAACTAAATTAAGTTATTTTGTATTTAGTCCTACAAATGTGACTCACACCTCCACTCTCAAAGAGGTTATTTTTTATTATGAAAATCCAAAGTTGCTTTCCCTTGAGTATGTTGTTAACTTCTTTATCTTGTATGCAAAATTCTTCATCCACAAGCAAAAATGGCTTAAATCTCCTTTGAGCTTTCCTCTTTTTCTGGCTGATTTTGACTCTTATTTCGTCCCTTAGACTTATAAATAAATAACAAGAATAGTGAAAATGTTTTGATGCATTATGATGATTTATTCAAAGACATGACTTGACATTATTATGCTTTTCTTTCTTTTGTATGTATTACATAATTTGATGTATGCAAACCCAGGATATTTATTTTCTGTTAGGTACCTTTGTTTGTTTGTTTGTACACCTTGCTTAACTTCCCTGAGTTGGTAGTTATGTATAAATTCTGCAATAAGAAAAATAGATCGCCTCGATCGCTTTGGTTGGCCCCGTGGATGGGAAATTTTGTTATAAAAAATGAACGGATGGAAGCGTCGATAAGAGCATGGTTGTGTGCAAGCTGCAACAAGGAATTCGCTATTGCTATTAGTGTAATGTTGCAATATGCTATTGCTACACTTAATGGCAAAAATTGCACTGGTCTGTTGGACTTTGTTGAACAAAAATAAACAATATGTTGTTGCTTAAGCTTATGTAGGCCTATTCAGTCATTATTCAATGGTATACTAAAAATCCATGTGAAAAAAATGACTTTCACTGTTCTCAGGTCAAATATTTATGCGATTAAAATGCGATTAATTTCGATTAATTAATTACAAAGCTCTAATTAATTAGATTAATTTTTTTTAATCGAGTCCCGGCCCTAATATATATATATATATATTATATATATATATATATATATATATATATATATATATATATTATATATATATATATATAAAACCAGGTTTAATTATATATATTTGTAGTGTTTAAAATGTTTTATTATAAATTTTATTATTAGGCTAATATTTTTATTTATTTGTTTATTTATGAATGTATTATTTTGTTTTAAAATAATTTATAATTAATTTATATAATTTTAAAAATAGTCTATTATTCTAAAAAATGTTTTAACCACGTTTTAAAAACATAAAACAAATGACAGCCTTGAAACCACACCATCTTAACATAGACAAAACTTTTTTTTACAAAACATCTTTACCTTCCTTAAGGGGGGGGGGGGGGGGGGGGGGGGGGGGTGAAACACTCAGTTTCACTCAATCTCATGTTAATCTTGAGTACCTATAGTAGTATTGCATCCTTCATATCTCCAAAAGTCTTTAGTTTTATTATATTTATAAAAGAAAAATAGTCTGTACCGAGTCTTTCCGGAAAAACCCGAGCGGGTGGAGGCGTGCCGTGTGGGCGGGAGCGCGCGAGGCTTTTGCGTGTGTTGTAAACAGACAGACTCGTGGTTTATGAGGACATGATTTATTTTTACAATAAACAAACTGACACCTACAGTGGCCAGCTAAACAAATGTATTTAAACACACACACACACCATACATCGCATGCTCCATCGATACATTAACTGTACGTGATCATGTTGTTTACTTGCTGTGCTTAACTTACACGCCGATAGTTAACAACACACTGACATTTGAAGCAGTTTTACTCACCGCCTGCGGATCCAACGCACGACCGTGAACCTTTATCGTTGGGACTGCTCCATCTTTAAGTATTAGGCGATCTGCAAATCGTCGAACTGTGCCTCGTTTATAAAACTATTAGCAGCTACCGTCGAAATGAAGGGAACAAACAAGAACACTTGCACAACTCCGTTGCTGCTCTGGAAAAACAAAATCCATCCACAGGTTACTTAACTCTGGGTTCTTTGGACATTTGTGCAGTGTTGTCTTGCCCTGGCAACCAAAAACACACTTTTTGGTGCCATTTTTTTGATTGCAGCGCAGCAGAGCACAGCGGTCTGATGGACGCTCTCGTACGCTCTAGGCTACAGATGCGCGCGCGCACTTCCGGGAGTAGTGCCTTAAGACCCGTATAAGGAAATTCCGCACACTCTGACGTCACGTAGTTACGTATTCGAAAAAAACTTTCCGAAACTTGTGACAAACCGGAAGGAGTATTTTTGGAACAGAAATACTCCATCAAACTTACAACTTCATTTTTGAAACTTTGTCCATGTTTGCCATGGTAATCCAACTCTTTAACAGTGTAAAAAACTCACTATGCATGAAACAGCATTTCACCCCCCCTTTAATCATTATTTCAAGCACAAACTTAATTTCTCAGAAAGTTCATAAATGGATGTCAAATGACTTCAAAAACTGTATTGATCTTCCATAATGTAGATTATTTTCTCCACTGAAATATTTTTTTCCAAACATCTGTCCATGCTAATTCTCTGTGTTTTCTTAGCACAACAAAATACATTATTATGTGCTAATCTTAGACTTAAATTCTAAAATAAGTCTGTCGTTTATGATGTCAATATAGCAGAGTGTGTATTGATTTATTGTTACATCTGTGAATCTATGAGTGCATCATTAAAACAATCAAACAACACAAGATGGTTTCCAGATGCAGGTCATCAATTTTTTATTTATATAAATGACAACAGAGTTCATATATAAATCTGGACCATAGTCATATGCTATAGGATATTGACAAATATATGAAAGGCATAAATAAAACATCTTCCTTCCATCATTCCCCACTCATCATCTTCCCTGCATGCATGTTACCTGTGTGTGTGTGTTTAGATGGAGAGCACGAGTACAGCTGGCGTCAGAGTCTGCATGCGACTGAAGTAAAAGCATCTGAATATAATGGAGATAACCCAGCGTCTTCAATTACACTGACCCTGAAAAGGGCCCTTCCTGTAGTGCTTTTGCGTATAGAGCCGCATTAACACACTTTCTGACCCTCGAGAGGACGTCCACATCTAATGTGAAGCTGCACTGTAAGTTCAGGAATGCGAACTTGTTAAACATCTTTGTTGAAGCAGATTGAATCTTATGAAAACATGTCCAGGTCATTTGTCATTCCTAAATCAAAAGGGGGGACATTTTTTTATTTATTGATTGATGATTAAGAAGGGCCATTAAGATTTCTTATATTTTAAATATGACAATTAAAATTTGCATTACTGTATTTGAGCCCAGAATTTGTTATTTGTGCCTGTGTGTATACACACACACACACACACACACACGCACGCACGCACGCACGCACGCACACACACACACACACATAAAACGTTTCCGATATATTTATATATATATGTATAATATATTTCTTGCTCCTGCCTAAAGATTTATTATATATTTTTATATTTTATAGATTTATATATTACTGTATATATATTACTCCAATTTTATATTTATTTTTTCATTTAAATAAGCAAATAAATTAAGGCACCACAACCCTTTATGAATAATTATATAATATATATATATATATATATATATATATATATATATATATATATATACACACATACATAGTAAGTAATATGGTAGTATATATAATACGTTTAATGCTAATGAGAATTTGGGAAGTAAATGTGCTTAATTCTCCTGAAAATAAAAATGATGCAAAATATCTTACAGTTTTTTACAGTCGCTAGGACACATTTCTCAATACTTAGGTCACTTTTTCAAAACTCTTCACACAGTGAGCACAACAGAAGTATATGTGGGCTAAACTGTGGCTCATTTATCATTGCTTTGGCACAAAATGCAGTCAATGACTACATCTTTCAAATTACATTAATTCTTTTCTCACTTCAACACAACAACCGCCACAACTCTGTGTACCTACAGGCCGATTTGCACACGCTTACACACTGATTTCAAAACTGTTAAACTCAAGTTCAAAACAAGAACATAATACAAAACTGAATAAGACAGCATTTTGCAACATTTCTACAGTAATATTGTAATGAAATATATTTAGAATCTAAAAATGAAATGGCATAAAAACAATTGGACCAACCACAGCTGATTCCTATTGTATCTGTATCGGTGGATGGTGTGTATACAAATTTTTGTACTTTGGAATTACTCCAAAAACATAAAATATAATAACTGCATGATGTCTGATTTATTCTAGTATTGCAGTGAATTCTAAACAGAGAGGTAGAAGAAAGAAAGCATTTACATAGGAAAACATTGTATAAAGTTACCTGTTGTTAGTGTTTTTTATGTTACAGTTTTTCTCGATTGTTTACACACATTTTCTGAAAGAATGCCTCATATTCTCAGAACTCTACACACAAATCAAAACACACACACACAACGGGCAAAACCCCTCAATTCTCCTGCAAAATGAAACTTTACATTCAAAACAATGTTATTTCTTCTCAAAATGGTATTTTGTTTTCAAATGACACACACAAACCATCATATGAATAGACGTTTATAAGAACCAGTTGAACACTGATGTGCTCAATGTAAAACACTTCTTCTCCATTCATCATGATGACTCAGGCCTTTTTTGTTCTGTGTTACACTTACCACAGACAGTACATACATAAGTGTGTTGTAAAATATTTGAGAATATAGTTTTATACCCAGAACACACAAATACACAGCAACAAATATATTTTATTTTTCCCACAAAAACAATGGGAGATAGATTGCACATTTCGTACATCCCAACCAATACAAAGTTGCACATACAGTGGTCTACATAAACAACAGAAAAATGTACTGTATGCAGTTACAGTAAAAAAAAATTAAAAAAATAACTATGCTGCATCTTCTCTTAGCAATTAGAGCTTTAGCGTAAAAGACCGAAGCAGAATTGTAAAACTGTGTGACGTGTTTGCCCATGTGACGAGTCAGTGTGCAGATCTGAATGGCAGTGTGTTCCTTGTGAAAACAAGAGTTCTCTTACGAGAGGTTCTCTCGTATTGCGTAAGCTAGCTTACGCTACGGAAAGATTCCATCTTTCTGAGAAATTGAAGCCAAAAATTATCCTATAATTTTGTATCCATTGTCAACGCAGTTCAGCTGCAGCAGACCATGAGAGGGCTAGCTAGCCGCTCATTGGTTCGCTCACGGAGAACTGCTCAAGCCTATGAGGGAGCGCGGATGAACCCGCGACCAATGAGAGTCTGACTCGCTCTCATTACGTCACCGCCCCCGAAGCGGGCGTGGACGAGGCTATAAATACCCCGAATAGGCTGAATAAATCTGATTTTTCATCCTTCAGCGACGCACCTGCATCTGCTGATCCTGAGAGAGAAGCCGCCGTCGTCGAAAAGGCACCTTCTAGCGAGCGTTTGGGAGACTGAGGAAGCCGGCCGTCTTCGCCACCTTCAGCCGTCCTGTGAGCTAGCGCCATCCGACGGATTGTATCCTTTTTACAAAAATGCTTCCTATATATTGTCGTATCTAAAAGAGCGAGCGTCTTTTTCAAGATGTCTCGTAAATTTTCTGGCGGCTCTTGCCGCGCTCCCCTCGAGGCTGGGGACCGCCACCTCTTCTGCGCTCTCTGCCTCGGATTGGAGCACGCCGATCTCGCCCCCGCTGTGGCGGCTGCGAGCTCTGCGAAACTATGCCATTGTTGACCCCGCGGGCTCGACTTCGGCCACTAAGATGCTTCCGTGCCGCCTCTGACTTCGCCGCGGAGAAAGAAACGCCGCTCTCAGAGGCCGCCGGACCCCCAGCCGGAAGCGTTCATCCCGCCGGAGCCTCTCGCTCCCGCTCTCCATCTCCGCCGCTTCCGGACATACAGCTGCCGCCGAGTGGCCGCTCTGTTGCCTCCGTTGACGCCGCGGACACCAAGGAGACATGTTCGCTTCTCACTTCAGACGGTGAGGATTGGTCCGATTCTCACGCCTCCTCGGCCCGAGAATCACCGGGACCCGCGCAGCTACTTCCACCAGCGTTCGACTCCCGCCGCTAAACGGGCTGCGCCCTTTCTGCCTGATCTGCACGCAGAACTCACGAAGTCCTGGAACGCCCCGCTCTCTGCTAGAACTCGCTCTGACTCTTCCACCCCGCGTCGCGTTGTGGACGGAGCCGCAGAGAAGGGCTTTATCTCCATTTTCCCTGTAGAGGACCTGGTCGCCGCACGTCTATGCCGCCCTCCGCGAGATGGCGCTCATCACCTGTGCTACCCGCTAAAGCCTGCAGTCCGACTTCAAGCTTTCAGCCGCCGGCCAAGCAGCTTATGCACCCCATGTCTACTACAGAGTGATGTACTTCGTGAATGGGACGAGAGCGGGGGGAAAAATCCCCCTTCAGCCGCGGATTGAGGATCTCCTGCGAATTTTGTTCTGCCTCGTCGCGCTAGCTCCTCTGCAGGCCGCTCACGTGACCAGCCTCCTGCACGAGCCCCACCCTAGCGCCTAGCTAAACACAGTCAGACTTCTCAGCGACACCAGGGCGGCCGCCCTCGCTCGCTCTGACAGCCGCCACAGACCGCCGCCTCCCCGGGGGCCTCGGCAGAGGATCGCGCTGAAAACTGATTACTCGAAGTCTGCCTAGCGTGGTGAAAAGGACGGCGCTCTCCCGCCGCGGCCGGATCGCCGTCAAAGTTTCGCCCTCTGTTAGTCCCCGCTCACGCGGCTACTACAGCAGTGTACCCCGCCATTACCAAGCCGGTATCCCTTCCCGCTTGCATGAGCACAAACGCCGTGTTTACGGCGTCCCAGAGAACTCTCAAAAAGAGCGTAAAAGCCTCTTGTGTAGAAAATGTGCCCACAACACTGTGTTCACTCATACACAAAACGCCGTGTTTACGGCGTCCCAGAGAAATCTCAAAAAGAGCGTAAAAGCCTCTTGTGTAGAAAATGTGCCCACAACACTGTGTTCACTCGTACACAAAACGCCGTGTTTACGGCGTCCCAGAGAAATCTCAAAAGAGAGTAAAAGCCTCTTGTGTAGAAAATGTGCCCACAACACTGTGTTCACTCATACACAAAGACACTCCTGTTCCCGTGTCTCACACAGGGTCCACTCTCATAAAGCGGTCCCAACCCGCTCGAGTTTCAGAGTACATAAGCGCGCCCACGAACCCGTGCGCGCGTCCCACCTCTGTTACACGGTCCATAAACTTGTGTAGAGAATGTGCCCACAACACTGTGTTCACTCATACACAAAGACACTCCAGTTCCCCTGTCTCACACAGAGTCCACTCTCATAAAGCGGGCCAAGCCCGCTCGAGTCTCAGAGTGTATAAGCGCGCCCACAAGCCCTGTGCGCGTCTTACTTCTGTTCACTCTGTTACAGGGCCCATAAACTCCCCTCCGAGTGTACGTCCCGCTGTTGTAAACACTATCAGCGCGCTCACGCAGCCCGCGAAGTGCAGCGACGGGGACCATGTAGCCATTCACCCCCTAGCGTCACGCTTCAAAGCGTGGGAAGCAGTGGGTGTTAAACACAATAAAGCTAGGCTATCGCTTACAGTTTTGCCGCCGCCCTCCTCGCTTCCGAGCGCGGCTAGAAACTACTGTGAACCCAGAAGCAGTGACGCGCTGCTCCGTTCAGAGATAGCAATTCTGTTGTGCAAAAAGGCTATAGAGAGGGTGCCTCTGGCTATGAGCGAGTCGGGGTTTTACGGCCGTTATTTTCTTGTCCCCAAGAAAGACGGCGGTCTCAGACCAATATTAGACCTCAGATCGCTGAACAAAGTTCTCATGAAGAGACCGTTCAAAATGCTCACTATCAGAAAACTCCTCGCGCACGTGCGCCAGGGGGACTGGTTCATATCACTAGATCTGAAAGATGCATACTTTCAGATCCAGATAAATCCCCTTCACAGGCCATTCTTACGTTTCGCCTCGAAGGCCAGGTTTATCAATACACCGCCCTACCGTTCGGCCTATCCCTAGCACCCCGTACGTTCACGAAGTGCATGGATACGGCGCTCGCCCCCCTGCGGAGTCAGGGGCTGCGAATACTGAACTACTTGGACGACTGGCTGATTTTGGCACAATCTCAGAGAGAGTTACTGTCTCATCGTACAGTTCTCCTCGACCATCTGAAAGTTTTGGGCCTCTCTGTCAACTGGACAAAGAGCGTACTACAACCCAGTCAGACTATCTCCTTCTTGGGTATAGAGCTGGACTCGGTCACGATGACGGCGCGTCTGTCAACGCAGCGCGCGCACCGTGTGCAGCGTTTCGCCGCATCTTTTCAGATGAACAGACTCACGCCTTTGAAAACATTTCAGAGAGCGTTGGGCTGTATGGCCTCAGCCTCCGCGGTGCTCCAGCTGGGGTTACTGCGCATGCGCCCGCTTCAGCTTTGGTTGAGGAGCCGTGTGTCTCACAGAGCGTGGACCACGGGCCACCAGCTGATAAAAGTAACGCAGACCTGTATCACAGCTCTGCAGCCATGGTCAGTGGTAGAATGGTTTCAGCGGGGCGTTTCCATGGGGACAGTTTCACGCCGAAAAGTCATCTCGACAGACGCCTCCAACACGGGTTGGGGAGCGGTCTGCGAGGGCTCACCGGCCTTCGGCCCCGGTCAGCTCAAGAGAGCCTCCTACACATAAACTGTTGGGAGAGGTTGGCGGTCGAGAACGCGCTCATGCGCTTTCTCCCGTGCATTCAGGGCCACCACGTGCTGATCCGTTCGGACAATATAGCCGTGGTCTCTTATATAAACCGTCAGGGCGGAGTCAGATCCAGGAATCTTTTCCAGCTGACAGAACGCATCTTAGTTTGGTCTCAGTGTCACCTGCTCTCGCTCAGGGCGACGCACGTGCCGGGACATCTGAACGACGGTCTAGACAGCCTGTCCAGGAACCCATTCCCCCCGGGGATTGGTCCCTGCATCCTCTTACAGTCCAGAAACTGTGGCGTCTATTCGGCAGAGCAGAGGTGGACCTCTTTGCCTCGGCGGAGAACACCCACTGCCCAATATTTTTCTCAAGGAGCGAGGACGCGCTAGCCCAAACCTGGCCCAGCCGCCCGCTTTATGCCTTCCCTCCGGTCTCTCTGTTACCACAGGTGCTTCAGAGAATCAGAGAAGCGCAGCACTCGGCGCTCCTCATAGCCCCGCACTGGGAGGGTCAGACTTGGTTTCCGGAGCTCACGCAGCTGTCACAGACAGCGCCGTGGCCCATTCCAGTCAGAGCAGATCTCCTCTCCCAAGCTCGCGGCTCGATCTGGCATCCCCACCCAGAGCGCTGGGCGCTTCACGCGTGGGTGATCAACAACTACCCGTTGCTTTGCCAGAGGGAGTGTTAAACACGATCATACAGGCTAGAGCGGCTTCTACCAGAAGGCTCTATGCGTCAAAATGGTCTGTGTTCTCGAAGTGGTACACAGATAGGGGTCTGGACCCGCGGTTATGCGAGGTTCCCTCCTTACTAAATTTTCTCCAAGAGATGCTGGACAAGGGCAGATCCCCGTCCACTCTTAAGGTACATGTGGCAGCCGTCGCGGCGTTTGCTGAACCCCGACGCGGCCAGTCACTGGGCAAAGACGGGCTGGTAGTCCGCTTCCTCAGGGGAGCTAGAAGGATGAATCCCCCGCGCCCCCCTTCGGTGCCGATTTGGGACCTTTCCATAGTTCTTGATGCTATGAAAGCTCCCCCATTCGAACCGCGAAGCACCGTGGACCTAAAATACCTGTCGCTAAAGACCGTTTTTTTACTCGCGCTCGCGTCAGTAAAACGGGTGGGAGACCTGCACGCGCTGTCGACCAGCGCGTCCTGTCTTGAGTTTGGACCTAATGACTCATTAGTCGTTCTCAAACCTAGGCATGGCTATGTTCCCAAGGCGATTGGCACCCCGTTCAGGGCACAAGTTATATCCCTATCGGCTCTGCCTGCTTCCGATAGCGAATCAGATTCTAATCTCCTATGCCCGGTCAGGGCTCTGAGATTATATGTCACTCGCACAGCTCCGATCAGACGATCCGAGCAGCTTTTTGTTTCGTTCGGCGGGCGCACCAGGGGGTTGGCCGCCTCGAAACAGTCCCTATCCAGATGGATTGTTGATGCCATTGCAGCAGCATACGCATCGAAAGACCTGCCATGCCCTTTGGGCATCAGGGCTCATTTCACTAGAGGCATGGCCTCATCGTGGGCATGGTCCAGTGGGATTTCCATTCACGACATTTGCGTGGCAGCGGGATGGGCTTCCCCCTCCACCTTTGTCAGATTTTACAATCTGGAAGTACCCGCTTTGCAGGCTAAACTACTAGCAGTCTAGTATGTTTCAGCTCTTCTGGTTGAGCTGCACTATAGGGGGTTAATTCACACAGACCGAGTTCGCTCTGTCCCTCTCTTTTATGTGCTTATGTACTACACAATCACCGGCCCGCTCCGCTGGCCGTTTGTCACAGATACATATATTCATTCCCACTTTCGGTGTTCCCCGGGATGCCCCGCGGGACTAATAGTGGATGCTTAGCACGCACGGCGTTGACCATGGGTTCCCGTAGCGTAAGCTAGCTTACGCAATACGAGAGAACCTCTCGTAAGAGAACGAATCGGTTACCTAACGTAACCTCGGTTCTCTCTAGATGAGGGAACGAGTATTGCGTTCCTGGCCGTGCTTGTGCTACTGGCGATGTTCGCTTCAGAATTGAAAAAAACAGATTTATTCAGCCTATTCGGGGTATTTATAGCCTCGTCCACGCCCGCTTCGGGGGCGGTGACGTAATGAGAGCGAGTCAGACTCTCATTGGTCGCGGGTTCATCCGCGCTCCCTCATAGGCTTGAGCAGTTCTCCGTGAGCGAACCAATGAGCGGCTAGCTAGCCCTCTCATGGTCTGCTGCAGCTGAACTGCGTTGACAATGGATACAAAATTATAGGATAATTTTTGGCTTCAATTTCTCAGAAAGATGGAATCTTTCCGTAGCGTAAGCTAGCTTACGCAATACTCGTTCCCTCATCTAGAGAGAACCGAGGTTACGTTAGGTAACCGATTCGATTTTGTGCATTACAGTTTTTTACAGTCGCTAGGACCCATTTCTCAATACTTAAGTCACTTTTTCAAAACTCTTCACACAGTTCTCCTAACCAACTTTCAGCTCGGCACAGCAGTTCATTTCCCATTCAAAATGCACTAAAACTACCAAATCACTTCATACATATCTCAAATCAACACATTCTTCCATAACACTAGCAAAGGTTGACAGCTAACAAACACACTTTGTCACCCACCCCAAGAGCTTGTGAAATCTATACTTCTGCTCTTTTGAAGGAAATATCAACACATTGCTAGAGAAGATTTGTGGGTGTGATGTGCTCATTTGTCTTGCTTAACTCGTATGATGAATGATATACTGTATTCCCACTGTCTGTGACACTGATCGTCTTTCAGAGCGACACACTCCTGTGTGAACGGCTGGTGTTCTTCAACAAGCGACCTTCTGGCTGATTTGTTATCATCATGTTCTGAAACAATAGAGGGTGTTGAATATTTTCTATCCTGAGTTGAAGCAGGAAATGTGCTGTTGGGCCCGGGACAGATCCAAACTAATAATTAACCCCACTGGGATCTTCTCTTCCACCCCTTCCCTGCCTGAAAGAAAGAAGTAAGACTCGGGATCAAACCAAAGTGTATTTGGTGTGAGTTGATAAGATTACAAAGGCCATTGTAAGGGAGTTTCCTGTGGCGGTCTTCAGCCCGTCATCCCCATGACGACAGTGTCACCGACTGATGATGTCACAATGGGCCGAAGCCCTCGGAGCGCTTCATTGTTTCCTCAGGTTCCTCAGCGGATGCGAGCGATGAACTCAGGAAATCTTTTTTTAATTTAGAGAAGTTGATTGATTCAGTAGTAGTTCACAGCCACTCTACTGCGAAATAATATCCGTGTGAACATGGTTCAAAGTGATAACATGAAATCTATCAATAAATCAATCTATCTATCTATCTATCTATCTATCTATCTATCTATCTATCTATCTATCTATCTATCTATCTATCTATCTATCTATCTATCTATCTATCTGTCTATCTGTCTGTCTGTCTGTCTGTCTGTCTGTCTGTCTGAGAATTATTCTCAGGATTATTCTGATAGCATTTTATCCGTACAGAGGTAAAGGGAAGGAGGCCTTCACAAGGGAGAGACTAGTTGACATTTCATCAGCATAACAGTGAAAACTAATGCCATGCTTCCTAATGATATCTCCTAAGGGTAGCATGTACAGAGTGAACAGCAGCGGTCCTAGTACTGAGCCTTGAGGTACACCATACTGAACTTGTGATCGATAAGACATCTCTTCATTTTCTGCCACAAACTGATAACTGTCAGATAAGTATTTAAACCAAGCTAGTGCAATTCCACTAATGCCAACATAGTTTTTGAGTCTATTTAAAACAGTGTTGTGGTCGACAGTGTCAAATGCAGCACAAAGATCGAGTAACACTAATAGCGAGATACAACCACGATCGGATGATCAATCAATCAATGAGCAAATCATTTGTGACTCTGACGAGAGCTATTTCAGTACTATGGTACGGTCTAAATCCTGATTGAAAATCCTCGCAGATATTATTTCTTTCTAAAAAAGAACATAGTTGTGAGGATACTGGCTTTTCTAGTATCTTTGACAGAAAAGGCAGATTCGAGATTGGCCTGTAATTGACTAATTCTGTAAGATCAAGTTGCGTTTTTTTAACAAGCGGTTAAATTATAGCCAGCTTAAAAGTTTTTGGTACGTATCCTTGAGACAAAGACGAATTAATGATATTGAGAAGAGGATCTATGACCTCTGGAAGCATCTCTTCAATAGCTTAGTCGGTATAGGGTCTAACATACATGTTGTCGATGATCATACTCTGTCTGATACTCTGTCTGTCTGTCTGATAGTCTGTGTGTCTGTCTGATAGTCTGACTCTGGTTTCATCTCGCCTTGTTAGCTCTATTGTTCGTGCTGTTTCAGAAGCGTAATGTTTTCAGAGAGCATGTTTGACTCCCACTCTCTGTCTCCACAAGTTACACTGACACAATGGAGATGAGTTATGAGTCTGGAGGGAGGGAGGATTCGGGAGTTTGCGAGTGGGAACTAGAAGACGTTGGAATAGCATACTAACATGTATTATTTCTGCATACTTCTTCTATCTCTTCCAATCAAAGGTTTGGGGTCAGTAAGATTTGTTTGTTGAAAGAAATTAATATATTTATTCTGCAAGGAATTGATTTTAAATTGATCAAAAGTGACAATATAAGAAATGTATAGAAAAATATTATTTCAAATAAATGCTGTTCTTTTGAGCTTTCTATTAATCAAAGAATCCTGAATAAAATTTATCACGTTTTCCTCAAAATCTGAAGCAGCACAACAGTGCCTCAGATGGGCAATAATCAGAAATGTTTCTTTAGCACAAATCATCATATTAGAAATATTTCTGAAGGATCATGTGACACTGAAGACTGGAGTAATGATGCTGAAAATCAGCTTTACATCACAGGAAAAAATGACAGTTTAATATATATTCACATTAAGGAACACTGATATTTTAAATGGTAATAATATTTCACAATATTAATATTTCTTCTGTATTTTTAATCAAATAAATGCAACCTTGTTGAGCAGAATAGACTTATTTTAAAAACATTCAACATTTGTACTGACTTTAGATTTTTAAAATGTTCTTCACACTAAGAAAAAAAAACAGTTCTTTCAAGAACTTTTTACAGAAAGGTTCTTTTGGAACCCCAAATGCTTCTTGACATCACTGCAGAAAAAGAACACTTTTGGAACCTTTGTGTACATGAGCTTTTATGAAACTGGGTTTCACTCAGCAAATATATTCAATCGAGACTTAAAACATGTGCTACAGATGTCCCGAGTCTCCAGCCTTCATCATCTGTGTGAGAAACAGCAGTTTTCCACTGTGGTCTGATGAACGGGTGGAGAGATTCAGCGTCCAGTCAACCTCTCCTGAACTCTAGTGCACTTTTGAGATTTGAATGTGACTGGAGTGGCTTTACTTTTCAGAGTTAATTTTATGGTAAAATACATGTAACTGTATCAACATAAGTTTTTTGTTGCTATAGAATGCACCAGTGTTATTTTAGTATTATTAATAGAGTTTTTTAAAGTTCCCATGAAATCAAAACCACCCTATATTTGATCTTGTTTGAGAAGAAAAGGCGAGCGCAACTTCCACTTCATGTCGACTTTAATTTTATGTTAAAATGCACGCCACAGAAAAAACACAAAGATATGCATTTTGTTGTAGTTATTTAAGTATCATTGATATACTATTATAGGTTTCAAAAATATTTTAAATTGGAATTTATTTTTGTACCTGTTTTCATGTTCATTTTAGTTAAAGTTTTAATAATTTTGTTGTGTTTTTGTCATTTTTATTTGCTTTTAAAAAAAATGCCTATGTATTTTTAATTTCAGTTTTACTTTTAATTATTATAGCCATCAAGTTAAACTAAAATGTTGCCTTGGCAGCCAGTTGAAATCAAATCATTTAAAATTTCAAAGTAACTATAAATATAATAAAATAAAATAAAAATTAGTTGTCAAAACTTTCTGGGGGAAACAAACATTGGCAAACAATGCAATCTTACATGCAACATCTGTTAAGAGCTCAATGTCCCAGATGGCCTAGTAGTCAGAGAGTTTGACGTAAAACCAGTCGGAGTTTTTCTGGTATGAAAATAGAAAGCCAGAAAGAGGAGGAGAAGATCTCTGCGCGTTCGAGAAGGCCTGCGGCTGCAGTATATTAGTTCTCGAGGCAGGAGCCACCCTGAGCGGAGAGCTGGAGTCGGGAGCCAGACCAGCTCATGAAAGGGATGTGGCTTTGATTCAGGGGGGTCAAGAGACCCAAACTCTCCATCTGAACGCAGAGGTGCTGGCCTGGCTCTGCTTTGTTTCATGGGCAAAGACAAAAGCATCTCCCCAGAAACATTTATAGGCCAGCCTAATTATTTTAGGGCTGACTGGATATAAAAAGCTGCAAGAGGGGCCTTTATCTGATGGTGTGCTACACCATACTCTTCTTCGGTTTCGACATTTTATCATTTCAACCCCAACAATCTGCTTTTTTTATTATTTTTTTAGATGTTTTGCTTTAAATGTGTGCTCTTTAAAACATGTTTAGACATTTTATGTTTTATACAATGATGACATTGAAGACATTTTAAAAATAAATGTGACTGGATCGTCTAAGACTTTTTGGATTCGCTGTTGATCTTGAGCGACATCTTGTGGAATTTCGTTGAACTTCTGCATTCGTCGCTTATTTAATGACATGTACTTTCTGTCAGCCACCACTAGATGGAGACCTATCATAACAGATGCGAAAACTCAAAGCTCCGCAGTCTGAGCATCACGTCCACGCAGGTTTCCGTAGTGTAGTGGTTATCACGTTCGCCTCACACGCGAAAGGTCCCCGGTTCGAAACCGGGCGGAAACAACGAGTATCTTTTTCTGACCGTGTTTCTCACAAAATGGAAAACTTGAAAATAAGATTGGACAAAATGTGGACAAAAAAAGTGACATCACCAAAGAGTTCTGAATGTCATTTAATAGTAGAGGTGAATCATGTACATTGTTTTTTGATGATTTTGACCCCAGTCAGCTGTACACTATTTTATACAGTCTTTATATATATAGTATTATAAATTATAAAATTAAAATATATGTTTATTATCAAATTATTGTTATTATTATTTAAAATCGGCGATTTCAAATGTAATATTTATGGTATGTTTGCGAATAATTTATGTTGTGAAATAAACCTTCTATTTATATTATTTTTAGTGTTTTACTCCAAAAAATAAACGATTTCAATCTGCTGCATTCGCACTACAACTCCCACAAGGCAGTGCGCCGTCTCTGCCCAGGCATGAATATGTACTTCCGGCGTGGAGCCGGTCCTTTTCCTGTGCTGTTAACTTGAGTAAAGCGGCGTTTCAGTCCGTCCAACTCAATCTACAGCCATCGACCGGTACCGAGCGCCGAGATGACCGAGCAGATGACCGTGAGAGGGACCCTGAAGGGCCACAACGGCTGGGTGACCCAGATCGCCACGACCCCGCAGTTTCCAGACATGATTCTGTCCGCGTCCCGAGGTGACAGATACACACAGTTTACCGCTCAACCTCAGCTGTCTGACGGCACTCAGCGCGAATAACAAGAGCTGTGGTGATACCCTGTACAGTGATGATAATATCCGATGATAATACCATGGTCGTATATATATACGTCATTGTAAGATGCATATGGTGCTGCTGAATAACTACAATGTTCATTTACCATGGTGTGTGTTCAAAACATGGTATTACAAGGATACCATGACCCTAGTAGTACCATAGTACTTTTCAGTAAAGTTCTGCCTTTTCTACAAAAAAGTAACTGTACTGTGCTGATACCGTGGCTCAGTGAAGGATAATATCATGGGGTTGTCATTTTGTATGTGGTGTTATCATAATGCTGAATGATTACACTTAGTGTTCATTTACCATAGTATTTACATGATAGTCCAAGGTACTTAAACTGAAGTATGCCCAAAAATACGGTAGCACCATGGTACTTTCAGGAGAAGAAAGCGTCAAAAGTTTCACTGACAATAAAAGTAAAATGTAATGCCTCCCTTACAAAAAAAAGTACTGTGGTTGTACCATGGTAACTTACAGTGATGCTGTTTTTATAGTTTTGTAAGTATAGTGGTTCATCATGGTACTTTTTTTTTGTTTTCTGTGTGTGTGTAAAAAATAAATGTATTTTAAAGTGTGATTACACAAGTATTGGGTAGTATTTATTAAACGTGTTTACTGTTAATTGCTTGTAATTATGCATATTTTAATGTTATTATATGATATGTAAAAAATGAAGTTTACATTAAATGACAGTTCTGCCGTAAATGTGTTCATTAAAAATGTTCATCCGGCATTAAACTCGTTAATAATTGCATTAAAATGCATGATATCTGGCATTAGTTATAGTTGGTTATTATTAATGGAAATGCTGTTAATGATGCGTTTTGATTTTTGAGGGATGTTTGACTACTAACTAGTTTGTAACGCCACGATAGCCCTCGCTGTTAATCTTCATGTGTGTTTCCTGCTCTTGTTCCTCTAGATAAGACCGTCATCATGTGGAAACTCACCCGTGATGAGACCAACTACGGTATTCCTCAGCGAGCCCTGCGCGGACACTCACACTTCGTGAGCGATGTGGTCATCTCATCCGATGGTCAGTTTGCGCTGTCCGGCTCGTGGGACGGGACGCTGCGTCTGTGGGACCTCACCACGTGAGTACAGGGGTGTCGAGATGCACTGATGTATCGGCTGATGATCAGGGCAGATTATATCCTGTCAATCAAAAGTGGGCATAAAACGTGTCACTGTGTGAATAAAATCTCTCGTGTGTTGAATTTAGGGCAGTTTAACTGGACAATAATGCATTATAGGTCCTTGCACACCGAGTCCGAATTTTTCGTATCCGTCATTCGTTGGCTTTGAGTTTGCTTTCTACGGATGCGGAAAACGTTAAAGTTTCAGAGGCAGTGTGTAAATGTGATTGACACAATGTGTGGTCGTATTTATTTTTTAACGTGTGAAAATTTCGGATGAGAATGCAAGGACTTTAACAGTTAAAAAAATACCAATATCATACACTTAACATTTTTACACACACTTATCTTGGCTGTTAGTATGTTTGTTTGTTTATTTTGTATTTGGAACATTTATATAGTGTCACTATTTGTGTTTAGCCTGGCTAACGTCAGACCTCGTCTCATTGCGATTGGGTCTAGGAACCACATGTTCATTTTCTCGTATTTGAGGCGTGGTTTACGAATGCCCAGAGCCGTTTATTGAGTGCTACGAATGTCTATCAAATGCTGCTGTACGTAGCTCACAGCCAATCGTTTTAACTATACCGGATGACGTATGTAGAGCGACAGAAATTAGATGAGGAAGAAGACGATGGGTCAGAGATTTATTTGTACACGATGGCGTGTATCTAAGGCGGCATGGAAAGGTAACTTGGCGTCTGCTGCCATGTTGGATCCATAGGTATAAACAAACTGCTTCGGTGTGTCGCACAGACGTCATCATCGTCTTGCTGCTCCCTCCCCGCTCTGTGATTGGTCCCCTCGCTGAGGCGAAAATCTGGTCCATGGAATCCGTGAATAAAATCGCGCAAGGCAGCATGGGGAAACCCAGGCTAATTTGTGTTTGCAAATAAAAAATATATCTCTGTTAAAGCAGGCTGAATTGGGCCTTGTGAATCACCGGTAGTTCAAGCTAGGGTTGCCAGGTCTTCGTGTATTCCCGTCCAATAATCTCAAAGAGTTTGTGCCTTGTTTCTTCTGATATGAAACAAGTCTCAGCTTTTAAATTCCGTCCATTTTATTTTGAAATTCAAACAACTTATGGTGTTTTGACAGATCCTGAACTAAATCTGTCTCCATACCGGCGTGATGAATCTGATCTTCACCCAGAAGGAACTGGATTAAATATTTTGAATGTTCTGATCCAATCTGACTTACTATAATGCTTTCTGAATCATAATCATACACTGTGACTGAGAGTTTGGGTTTCTTGCCACTCGCTATTGCTTGCTCCGTTGTGGACACTTTATATGCAACAATATTATTGAGACTGCCTACATTGGATAGCTCTTATGTTTGTGACGTTTTGCTCTTCGAATGTTTTTGTAGTGGAACCACGACCCGTCGTTTTGTGGGCCACACCAAAGATGTGCTGAGCGTGGCGTTCTCCGCTGATAACCGTCAGATCGTGTCCGGCTCTCGGGACAAGACCATCAAGCTGTGGAACACCCTGGGCGTCTGCAAGTACACCATCCAGGTGAGATGACCCGAGTGTTAGTCTGGGTTAGCAGTGATCTCTCAGCCTGATCACAGTGACTTAACCCTATAAAGCCTAATGCATTATATTTCAAATGCATTTAACTAAGGCCTATAAATGATCAACATGATCAAACTTTGCTGAAAAACCTGTTGCACACAATCTACTACATGCCTTCTGTCGTACGGTTAAAGCCCTATTCGCACGGGATTAGTATTACCTGGTGACCTCTAGTAATTTGTAATAATTGCGGAGTTTGTCTGAGATCTTAATCCCGTGCGAATCGACCATGTCTGTAATTTGTAAAGTAAAAATTCCCCCGCAAATAACCTACTATATTTCGCCGAACACCGAGGTCCTGTGATAATATTAGTCCCGTGCGAATCGGCATCTCTGTGATTTGGCTGGATCGTATATCATTTTTTCAAGGTTTTTGTTTCATGTGCGCCTTTTTATCCATCTTTCGCGAATAATGGAGGCTGGTTTGGAGTGTTTTGATAGTATTTTGGGTGCTGAGTCATATCGCTTCACACAACTACACAATTTGCAGAAAGTGAAAGCTGAAGATCATCGGAAGAGCAAAACAAAAAGAATGATTAAATGGAGATGAATTGGCATGTATAGCAGCGTGCGGTAAGGAACTTTATTCTGTTTAGGCTATTTCATAATATATCATACAGCTAGACCTAACGAAAAGAAATTTCCAAGCAATAGCCTGACGCCATATCCGGGAGATAAGTCAGTAAATTTGAGTAAAATCACAGGCTTCGGTTATCCCGTGCGAATGCGCCACACGAAATTCAGATGTGGCGGGGTAATTTCTAAATCACACGAGGTCCCCAGATAATACTAATCCAGTGCGAATAGGGCTTAAGACTTTTTTTGGTCTTTTTTTTTTTTTTTTTTTTTTTTTTTTTAGATTTTTAGCAAAAGTCCTTTTTTACACTAAAAATTACTTTAGTGTTATTGTAAAAACATCCACTTTCAGCTCATGGTTCTTTTTGCTGTGAACATAAACAACTTTTATATTAGTAACATTTCTAGATGAACACTTACTGGACTGAAGCAACGTTGGTTTCACTTATTATCCATTTAAAAAGAAAATTGAGTCTCAAATATGATCATCAGGCTTTTGAGGAAGGTTATTTCTTCATCTCTCAATCTTCATTGTAAAACATTGCATTGATTTAAAACTACCAAGCTTCAATCATAAAACTAACCATTTAAAATGAGCTTACTAAGACATATTGGCAGATACAGATTAATAACTGATATTTATATGCAATTTATGTAAGTCTTTTATACTGTAATAAGAATCTCACTGATTTACATTATAAGCTATCAGACTTTATGGCCATTTAAATATCAGCATCTGCACCAAACTGCATATTTTTGCTCAGTTTGAGCATCTTAACAAACTGATACAAGCTATAAATGTGTGATGCATCAAATATGATGCTCAATAAAACACTTTTTTAAAATTTAGTTTAAAGGTTTAATAAATGGCTCCATTTTAAAAAAGAAGAGCTTTTTTTAGGCTTTTATTTCATATGTCAGGCTTGACAGGGTTAAATCTGATGCCTGATCGACCCACACTGAGATGTTTGTGTTGTTCCTCAGGACGAGAGTCACACCGAGTGGGTGTCCTGTGTCCGTTTCTCCCCGAACAGCAGTAACCCCATCATCGTCTCCTGCGGCTGGGACAAGATGGTGAAGGTGAGAGCTAAGCAGCGTTTAGGTCACGTTAGTTTCAATTATATAGAGCTTTTCACAATGCACATTGTTTTTAAAGCAGCTTTAAATCTGGCTGTAATAACGGCATATTTTCAGCTTATATTTTCTGCCTTTTTTTAACTTAAACTTTTTTTGACTGAATTTCGGTGCATCCCTAATTTTTCTTTTCTCTCGCATCTCATATTTGTTTCCATGTCCCTTTAGGGGCTCCATATGAGTGACTTTTGTTTTGTTTGTTTCAGGTGTGGAATCTGGCCAACTGCAAGCTGAAGACCAATCACATCGGTCACACGGGATTCCTGAACACCGTCACTGTGTCCCCCGATGGCTCCCTCTGTGCATCTGGAGGAAAGGTCCGTTTCACTGTTTATGGTCCAAATCTGATCGTAGGGCCTTGTTGAACTTCATCAAAATGTATAGACAAGGGGTTTTCAAACGGGTCCAGTGACGCCCAGGGGACAGAGAGGGAGTTTAGTGAACACCCGTGTAAAACATTTACAAAAATACATAAATAATAATGTTTCAAATAAATACATTTTTATATGACCGTGAGAGGGACCCTGAAGGGCCACAACGGCTGGGTAACCCAGATCACCACAACCCCGCAGTTTCCAGACATGATTCTTTTCATTTAAATGAGTGAAAAAACATAATCTAGCATAACAGAAACCAAATATTTTCCATTGATATATCTATTTTTTTTTAAATTGGGTCTTTTTGCATATAAAAATAAATGCATAATAAAAAATAAGCTGAAAATAATAAATGGATTAAAATAAATTTATTTAAATTAATAAAAAATGTAATGTAGCATAACATAAACTAAATATTTTACACATTTATAATATAGATTTTTTTGGTTTACAGTATAATTTGGGTCTTTATTTCTGAAACTATATAGCTCCCTTTTAAAATTTTTGATTTGGGTCCAATTTTAAGAATGAGGATGATCATTTTCAGTCATGTTGATTAAAGACACAACTCTGCAACTACCACTGAAGCTTAACCTTTGAGGATAATGAATGACATTCACTTTTCTGCCCTCATTATGCTGGAGGACTTTATAAATGATGTTTGACGTTTCCATGTGTCTTTGTCTTCAGGATGGACAGGCCATGCTTTGGGATCTAAACGAAGGCAAGCATCTGTACACGCTGGACGGCGGTGACGTGATCAACGCTCTCTGCTTCAGTCCCAACAGATACTGGCTGTGTGCCGCCACTGGGCCGAGCATCAAGATCTGGGTACGATCCGCTTTCTGTCCTTCTTACATCAAAACATGTTCTTAGCTGGATTGGGTCAGTTTTGTGAGTTTCACTCATTTCATAACTCTGCTTTAACTATGCATGTAGATGATGAACTTTGTGATGCTGGACAGTCAGTCAGTATTTGGCATTTTTATATTGGCTTTATAGTGGTATCATTCATTGAAAACTCATAATGATCAACTGGTGATTTCAATTCATCAACATTGAAAATCATTGTACTATGTTGAATTTAAAATGGATGAAGATGGCATTAGTAAATGGTATTGGTAAGTTCAATTCAGTGTTGTGAACGAGTTAAATTGTCCATTTAATTTGTGTCGGCACTAATAAAGTCCCCCTGTAGTAAATAATTGTATACCTTAAACTCATCTTAGATCACCAAAAGGATGAAAAAACTTAAAATAGTTTAAATGTAACTGCACCCTTGCTTCATTTAGTATATACAGACCCATGAATATGCTAATTAGCCCTGACCATCAGTGCAACACATGTTAAATGTAAATGTACAAGTTCCGTTTATTTTAAAGAATCGGTTACTTTGATTTAACGATTCATTTGTCTCCACTGAAAATCAACACCAGAAGTCGTTGAAATACGTTACATTTAAAAAAGACAACAATGGAATTAAATTTGGCAAGTTCAATTTATTTTGGTTAATCTGCTCAAACTGTCCCTTTAAAAAAATTACTTGTTTAATGATTAATTTGCCACCATTAAAAAAAGTTAATCATATAACATCTATATATAAAGCTTATATAAAATGATTAAATATCATACACTAATAGTCATTTAGCATAAAACTGTGCAGAAACACTTATTTTAAAATAATTTTTATTTGCAATAAACATTTTGAATCTACTTGAATGAATATGAAGATTAATCTTTGGCTTTCGAATGGTTTTGTTAGGTGTTCATTTGTACTCTAGTCACTTTTCTCACATTACTGTTGTCTCTCTCTCTCTTCTCTCTCTCTCCCTCTCCTCTCTCCCTCTCTCTCTCTCTCTTCTCTCCTCTCTCCTCTCTCTCTCTCTCCCTCTCTCTCTCTCTCTCTCTCTCTCTCTCCTCTCTCTCTCTCTCTCTCTCTCTCTCTCTCTCCTCTCTCTCCCTCTCTCTCTTCTCTCTCTCTCCCTCTCTCTCTCTCTCTCTCTCCTCTCTCCATAGGATCTGGAGGGAAAGATCATTGTTGATGAGCTCAGACAGGAGGTGATCACCACTAACAGCAAGGCTGAGCCGCCCCAGTGCACATCTCTGGCCTGGTCTGCTGATGGACAGGTAAGCTCTTCCCACTGAACGTGAAGCGATTGATAGCCTTCAGCTAATTCACATCTGCACAATAGTGTGATAGGTGGCGCTGACCGAGAATAAATCTTTCCTCATGTATACGTCTCGTAAGATTTCCCATTTAGCTTTAACCCCGTCCGCTTCACAACAAACAACAGTAAATAAAGTTTGGTACTACACAGAAACCAACATCGAGTGCGTGTAATAACTGTAATAACACAGACTGCGAAATGAATTATTTTAAAGGGTACCTATTATGGCATTTAAAATGTTCCTAATAATGTTCTGGGAGTCCCCAACAACAGTTTTACATGCATGCAATGACAAAAAACACTTTTGTTGTCTTATAATATGCATTTATTTTTACCTGATTTGCTCACCGACTCCCTAATGATTCGTTTGACGACTCATTTGTCCAAACCCCTCCTTTGCGTGACGCTAATCTGCAGTGATTGGTCAGATGACGCAGTCAGTTATATTTTGCGTTAGCCCAAAGCTTAAACATATTGATAAAGCACTGCAGTACTACAATACGCTTCACATAATTTCACATATTTCAAAAAACAAAAAAAATGACATTGGAGACCTAGAAGCTGCTGAGCGTAACTCTCACTCTCTCACACACACACGCACGCACACACACACACACACACACACACACACACACACACACACACACACACACACACACATAAAAGCAACAATTATTAATAGTACTTACAGATTGTGATTCGGAGGAGGAAGCTGATCCAAATAAACTTGGTATTGAACCTTCCTATATCAGCCGACTCGCGAATCCACACTTGAAAGCATTTGTGTTTGTGAAGCGATCGTCATTAAAATAACGCGAACACAGCTCAAGGTGGCTATACTTGTGTGGTATAGTTGTAAATATAAACTCTAGCCACTGAGTCTTCACATGCTTGTCCCTGGGCAGTGAAAAAAAAAGTTTGCTTTTGATTCGCACTTCAGAACAGAGTCTCGTCGACATGTTGTTGTCAGGTTTCTCTGTCTGCTCGGCGCGCGCACTGAGTGGGCGTGTCTAATTCAAATAACTTGTACAAGTGACGTACGAAAGTTAGAGAAAATGCATCGTTTGTCTATCGATTCATATCAGCGACTCAGAGTCGACTCTTACTTTTGAGAGACAATAACTTTGTATACGGTGAACTTTCATATTTAAAACTTTGCAGGATGTTTTTGTTCATTTAGATCTATGTTACACACTACATGAAAGGTAATTTTCAAAATTCCATGATAGGTACCCTTTAAATATTTGATTTAATAATGCGCAGACATGTTTAATTTGTAGTGTTTTATCAACAACACTTGTCGGGAAAAAAATCTGGCTTTGTCATTCTGCGATTGATCACGCCCGGTGTGAATAGCTCCATTGGGATCCATTGTTTCAATTCAAGAGTGTCATCGCGACGTACATTCGCACCATTTAATCGCACTCAGTGTGAAAGGCCCTTTATTGTGTGTGATGAGGTTACTTTGCAGATAATCAGCATCGGTTCGGATGGTCGATCTCTGGGTGATTTGTGGCAGTATTGTGTATGAGTGCAGTGGATAAACTTAAATATAAACCATTAATTATACTTTTTTTTTCTCTCAGACTCTCTTTGCTGGATACACAGACAACCTGATCAGAGTTTGGCAGGTGACCGTCGGGACCCGATAAAGATGTCGATTCCAAGAACAGAATACAACGTGGAAAAATTTAATAAAAAATAAATGATGAAATGATGAAAGGGACCTTGTTTTTCTTTTGTGTTAATAATGTCAGTTTGTTTTACTAAATCAGTGCAATTCAACTGTTCTCTTTGGTTATAAAAAAACAGCATTATATTACTCTATATTTACGCTTTAATGCCATATTGATCTACTTGAGGCTGTTTGTGCATCAGTTTGGTACTTTTTGTAGAACAGTTTAATTGGGTAGAAAGGAAAGGCTGGATTATGTGAACTATAGTATGTATCTTGTTTATGTACGAATGAGCAAAGTATTGACAATTTCGGATACCTGCTGTCTGATTGTTTCTTACATAAAATGTTACTGATTTTTCTGAGTTAAATATCTATTTGTTTTTGTTCAGTGCTATAAAATCACACCATGTCACACTTAAACATTTAATATTTTAGGTAAGGGAGACTTTTACCCTCAATTTTCTTCATTTTTACTTGGGAAGCTGAATACAGTGTATAAGCAACATTAAAAACACAAATTAAAGCAACCATATGCAACATGTAGTAACTGTGGCAAAAGAAATACATTTATATCATGCAGAGAATGCATATTAATATGCCCTTAAGGCCATTTGAAAAAGATGTCCAAAGTAAAAATGGTCAAAACATCTCGTTTTAGATAAAAAGTTCTTTACAATCAGCAAATTAAGCTTTTATTGTCATTAGAAAAAGCAAAGCAATAGTACAAAAAGAAATAACGTTTACAAAACCCCAAACCTTTTAACTCTAACATTGAAGTCTGCAGGTACACTGGTCCCATAGTCAAGGAAAACCTAAAAACTCGAGATTTTCCATGATTGAAAGGTTCGTGAAAAGAGTTGCAAAGTTATGAAACAAATCGAAAGTTCACATATTCTTGTTATGTTCGGCTCTAAAATATTTAAGACTATAAATTCCTCTTAGTGAGTGCAGTCCTTCATCGACGACGGGGGAGAAATGAATAACATTGACTGGGATGCCTAACAAATGTATAAAAAACTGCTATATGTTATATAGTATTGTACACGCTTGTATTTATTGTGTTTGATTGCACAACGATCTCCTCTCACTATCGTGTTTTATCGTGCACGCGCTTTGAACATCTCGTGCTAAAGCGTTTGAGCAGAAAAGAAGTGCGCAAGAGGAAACCATAACGGGGCGTGGCTTTTCCAGTCCCTGACCAATCAAAGAACGTTATCAATACTTGGTCACTCCCAGTCATCCAGTCACAGCTTGCGTTATTCAAACGAGCTCATCCGGTGCTATAAAATTGGCCACGAGTTGGTACAGTACGCGAGAATCCATCTTGGAAAGCGGCTTTTCAGCGCCAATATTTTACAGTAAGCCGGTTAATTTAATTTCGCACGCTTCCCGTGTTGTGCTAAAGTTTGTTTAACGAGACTATACGTAAAACATAAGATTAGATGTAAAAGCCTGGTTTATGCGTTCTGCGTACTTGAGTAACGACTCTAGATGAGATCGTGTAACGTTAGCTAGTTTAGCTTTGCATGCTCCTTTAGCTTTCTGCAAACGGCTTGAATTAATCTTTTTGTTTGTATGTTTTCAGAGGACATATGCTATTTTTACACGCGACTAACTCGTTTTCGCGCCTGATTTAATTAGTTTTCTTGTGCATTTAATAAGCTAAGACCTGAAATCGAGCTTTTGTGCGCTAAATCTAATGGCGTAGCTAACCGTGTTGCTGCTACTCTATTATTCTAGCACCGTTCCTCTTGTTTCACACCGCGAACTAAACCTTAATCATTTGTAATCCAAAGGTGATCTAAAAAGACTAAAATGGCCGACGCAGAGCAGCAGTTTATGGAGACCTCCGAGAACGGGAACGAGGAGGATGTGAACGGAGCGGAGCTCGCGGAGGAGGCCGCGGTGGAGGACGAGGAGAACGGAGATGGAGGGCAGATCGACGCCAGCAAGGGCGAGGAAGATGCCGGGTAAGAATATTCAGAGTTTAGTTGCGTTTTCACGCTTAAAGTAGACCGTTTTAAGTCGTGTTTCTTAGCGCCATGTGTCTTTGTTAAAAGAGGGGGTGGGGTGGTTTACTGCCCGGTGTTGTGCTCATTGTTGGAGATGTTTGGGGTTGAAATTCACGCTGGCGGGTGGCAGGCAGCTGCCGTTAGATCTGCCCGTACACGAACTAAAGTTACCGCGGTAAAATCACGAACCTGCCGTTTTAAAGCGATAGTTCACCCAAAAAGTTGCCATTTTCTCACTCAAGTTGCTTCAAAATGCTGGCATTTTGAAGAATGTTTATAATAAAGAGACTCGTACAGGGTTGGAACAACTTGAGGGTGAGAATGATGGTAATATAATTTTTAGGTGAACTATCTTTAAGTGGCCTATTCTTTGTGCAAACCCTATGGAAACCCAGTTCCTCGTGGTAAGATACTTTGGTCAAGGTGTATATGGTTGCCTGGAAACGGTCCCTAATGCACTTTGTGTGGACACTGGCTTGTCCAATCAGACTTAAGAATTGGCACAAGCAAGTACATTAGTGCCCGCCCACTTTAAGCATTTTTGGATATCCGGAAGCATTTCTTTTTCCATAGGGATTTTTTTTTAACACTCTTCAGGAGTTACATGAACCAAATCAACCTGCTACAAGATTTATTGCAACAATGCACAAACTTTTAAAGATGAAAATTGTACAAAAACTCTCTCATTCTTTCTGACTATGAAGCATTGACGGTGACAATTTAAGTAAATATTGACAAATGGAAATGAAGATTTGTATGAATGGAAGTAATGTTTTATTGCAAAATATGCATTTAAATATACAAGTCGTTTAGAGACTTGATAACATTACTGTTATTGGTGGATATATCTGTAGAATCATGGGTAATGTAGTTTTTATTACCTGGAATGCCACAGTTGAACAGTTATATAGTTAATTTTTCTTCCTGAACCTGACTGTTACAATTATGGAACTCTATGATGCTATGAGGTTGCTGTTTGTGGTTTAATAGTCTCATTAACTTTTTTTATTTCTTTATGCAGTAAAATGTTTGTTGGAGGACTCAGCTGGGACACCAGTAAGAAAGATCTAAAGGATTACTTCTCAAAGTTCGGTGAGGTGACAGACTGCACCATAAAGATGGATTCAAACACCGGCCGGTCACGAGGGTTTGGCTTCATATTGTTCAAAGAAGCAGACAGTGTGGACAAGGTATGGATGCTTTCGCTTCTCTCTGGTGCAAATCCTTATTGGGTGGCAGATGTTTGCAACTTTTTTTTTTGTTTGTTTAAAAGGTGCTACAGCAAAAGGAACACAGACTAGATGGCCGACAGATTGATCCCAAGAAAGCCATGGCCATGAAGAAAGAGCCAGTCAAGAAAATATTTGTTGGTGGCCTGAACCCTGAAACCGCAGAAGAGAAGATCCGTGAATACTTTGGGGCCTTTGGAGAGGTGAGTTTTTACTGTTGAGCGTTAAAAAACATTAATAAACTTGTTGTCTGCCAGCTTTAACGCTTTATCGATTATGCTTGCAGATGGAAAATATTGAACTTCCAACGGATCCAAAAACAAACAAAAGGAGAGGCTTTGTTTTCATCACATTTAAGGAAGAATCTGCCGTCAAAAAGATAGTTGAGAAGAAATACCATAACGTTAGCGGAAGCAAGGTAACGAATGGAGAGGAAGACCTTGTATGTATATTTTATTCTTTCATACTTTTGCAATAAATGCATGGTTATGGTGGGTAAATGAGGTTGATTTGTGGGTGTGCACAGTTGCTTGATTACAACTGTTGTTGGCTTTTTATATTGCATATTCGTCTTATTTCGGCCTGTTATACTCTGGCTTTGCTCATCGGTTTTGTCTCTGAAATCAGTGCGAGATCAAAATCGCACAGCCCAAGGAAATCTACCAGCAGCAGCAGTACGGCGCCCGCGGAGGATTCGGAGGTCGCGGCAGGGGTCGTGGGGGTAAGAGGCGTGCTTTATGAGCGATTTCGCAACAGCAGCATTAAAACCAGTCTGAACTTGCAACATCTGTTTCCTCAGGCCAAAACCAGAACTGGAACCAGGGATATAACAGCTACTGGAACCAGGGTTATGGCAACCAAGGCTATGGCGGTTACGGTGGCCAGCAGGGGTATGGTGGTTACGGTGGCTATGGCAGCTACGACTATTCCTCTCCATATTATGGATATGGTGCTGGTTATGACTACAGTAAGTTTGCATCTTCCAGGCGCTTTTCTAATTCTTTGGTGTCGCTTCAGTGTTCACTCAGTTACACATTGTTTTTCTCAGCCCAGGGCAGCGCGAGCTACGGAAAGACACCAAGACGCGGAGGACACCAGAGTAGCTACAAGCCATACTGATCACATACAGAACAGGTAGCGTATGCATTTATCAAATAGATGCTGCTTTTTAAATGTACAACCAATGGCCAGGTGTTTTGACATTTGTCTGTCTTGATGTTTTCAAACCTGAATGTTGCAGCTAACCGCTCCGTTTCTCCACAGGACTGACGTATTCCCAAAAACCATGAGTCTGACAGTGACGCCGACAACAGTTCACACACATGCAGACTCTTTCCTTTTACCGGACAAGATCATGACCCATTTGTACAGAACCGATGAATAGGGGAAGCAAAGTCACACTTCCACATTTTTATTTTAATTTTATTTTCCTTTTGTCCACATTTCCAGCGATGGAAGTGTTATTTTTACTGTACTTTTTGGTACCTTTTTTGAATAATGTATTGTATGGTTGTATTTTACATGTCTACTGGATTTGCCACATGAGGTTCGGGAGCTGCCAGAGCTTTTGAAATAAAACGATTTTGAGTACATTTTTCTCAATGTTTCCAGATGCTTACTATGCTTATCCTGTTGTTGCATAGTGTAGGAGAGAGTCTTTTAAAAACCAGAGTCTAGTGAATGTCAGCGTTTTTGGGTAATGTCTAATAGTGACTGGAAATTTTTCCACTTTTGTTAGCTTTGATTTTAAACTGTTTTTGATTTGCCTTTTCAGTTATATTGCTTAAGTTTGTCAATTAGTAGATTTGCTAGCGACCATAGTCGCATTGCTCCAATAGTGTTTTTGGTAGAAATAAATGACTTGTAAGTTTTTTTTGGAAGTCTTCTTGTTTACTGGATAATGTTAATGGTTTTAATAATGACTCTTGCTGTGATTTAACACATTTTGGTTTCATAACCCTTTATTTAGCATAAGCAATCACAAGTTACTCTTTTACATGTAAAATATTTTGCATGCATAGCAACTGCTAAACGGTGTCCAACTTATTTTTCAAGTGAAGCATTGTGAATGTGCAATACCTCTAATTCATTAGCTAAATGGGTATTTATTGCTGAAGGAACATGCCAAACAAATGGGTTTGTGATAAATATCTAAAATAGTGTAATGCCAGTTTGTAGAAATTATCTGCTTTTGCACAGCTTCAATAACGGGAAACTGCTGATACCAAAAGCCTTGCACATTCAAGTTAAAATAAGGTAGATAAAGCAACTCTTAAGGAAACTTTTCTATCATGATTTGGTTTTCAGTCTGAGGTTGTGTACTTATGTTCTAGTCTTATAATTGCTGCATTTTATACTATGTATACAGTGCAACTTTCCTATATGCACAGAATACTTGGTCTCTTTTTGCTAAATCTGCAGTATGTAACTCAAAGCACAGTGTATTGTAGCTCACAGTGCAATTCACTTGACCAATGTGTAAATATGCTGGGGATATTTTATATTGAGTTTCAATTGGTTTAATTCCAATTAAACTTAGTGCATACATTACATGTTTAAAATGAATCTTATTTAGATTACTTGAAGTGACTAAACCAGTCTGCAGGTTTAAATGTTCCCAGCAAACATGAAACGTTTCCATATTGTTCCCTTTTGGTTATTTTTTGGGAACCAAATGGCGTTTCTTTTTATTTTTGCAATCTAAAGAACGTCCCCTGCCGGTTATTTATTATTTTTAGGTTTTATTTTTATAACTAAGTTATGCTCCTATTTTTTTTTTTAAATAAACGAATTATATTTTGCAGATAGTTTATCAAAACCTGGATTAGATCAGTCAAAACGCATAATTTTAAGATACATCTAATTTATAGCTAAAAATATTACGACAAATCATAAATGGTAAGTATTTTTTTTTTACTGCACGCGATTCTTCCACAGAAAGCCGCGCGGCGCGCGCTAGTGTAATTTAAAAATTAACGGTCATTTCGTATTGCTGATTGACTAACATTAGTTTACACAGACCTATTTATTGAATTGCTTATAATTGAGTAGTGTGATTTCAGAGATTTGTCTAATGAAAGAGAACATGACGTTAAAACAAGAAGTTTTTGTTGACTGACCAAAAGAGAATTATCTCTAAATTAAGTCTAAGTTACTCATCATAAGCGATCGAGTCTCTTCACAAAACTTGGACTAAACCGCTCAATATGGAATAGTTTTACGATCTTTTTATCAACTTTTTATGAAGTGGTAATTGCATATACTGTCAATGGAGGGACAGAAAGCTCTCAGATTTCATCAAAAATATATTAATTTGTGTTCCGAAGAAAGTCTTGTTGGTTTGGAACAACACGATTGAGGGTGAGTAATGTTAAATTATGACAAAATTTTCATTTTTTGGGTGAACGGTTATTGATATGGTTCTCAAACGTCTTTGTGCTAAATTTCTTCACTATTTGGTTATAGAAATATTTAAATAGTATTGGTTATTACCACGTTTGCAGTTAACTCAAATATTTGTGTTTAATGTTTACTGTAAATAAAATGTTTTACAATCAAAGTTCTTTAGCAAACTAGATTCACATATGTATCAATTCGCCCGGAAAATCCGGTTCGAAATGACGATTCAATTTGGGATTGATTCACTTGGGGGGATAGTAAACATGTGCAGGTTGAAAGCATAGACTGTAAAAAGGTTGAAAGGCAAGAAGTTGAAAATTTGCATTACAAAATCAACAGATTCGTTGTGGATGGAGGCCATGATGGCAGTTCTGGATGTACCCAACTCAATTTCACCTACGACAGGTGAGGTTAATTAACTATATTAGCAGATGATGGAAAAATACTGTTCAAAATCAAAGAACAATTGCGACAACCATTAGGGTTCGGACCCTATGGTTCGGACTAATATACGTTTTTGTTTTTTTTACTTAACGTTAGCTAAACAAGAAAGACGTGTTACGCCGTTTCAATATGTGAAGTGTTTTTGTGTTTTTAATGTAGGATCGCTCGCTATTTACAATAGATTAATTTAACTCTCAGTTAAAAGTATTAATTACTAGTGTTTACACACAGCATCTCTACGGAGCCCCTTAAGGGACGTGGTGGTGGAAAAAAATTTAGGATGGGAGAATTTTTTTTTTTTAATCTTTTGCGTTCCCTCGCAAAACTTTTGCGTTCCCTCGCAAAACTTTTGCGTTCCCTCGCAAAAGTTTTGCGTTCCCTCGCAAAGTTATTTGCGTTCCCACGCAAAAGTTTTGCGTTCCCTCGCAAAGTTATTTGCGTTCCCCTCGCGAAGATATTTGCGTTCGCACGCAAAACCTGTTGTGAGCTCGGACAGACACTTCCTGTTTAATGTCCCGCTGGCAGTGCTTCAGAGCTCCGTACGTTAATGGAGCGTTTCATAGTGTTTGAACTTGGACTCAAATATAAAGAAATGCGGTCAAGGAGTTCAGTGAAGTTGGCAATATTCAAATAGGCTATTCGAACTTCCTGGATCAATATTCTTGAGCTAAACGTTGTTAAAACACAAACGACACCTATTTACAATCACAGTAACCTAGACAACGAGCTAATTCTCCTCAAAACGAGCTTTATAATATAAATGTATCTCTAAACAGCCGATTGAGAGACTAGTCCAAATAAGGGACCGTCTGCAAAGTGCAAATCCCTAAACCCTTCTGCACATTTTATATTATATAAACATATTCTATAGCTTCACTATGACACACTGTAGCTACTATCGCCAAATTTAGTTCACACATCACTGCTATCCTGCTGGTTATACTACAATACTTAGTTTGATTTAAAAAAAATCATATAATTCTTATGATTTTTTATTATGAAATAAAATCAATAACTTCACTGTTATACGCCATTGAAATTCAGTAAGCAAATATAATGCATAAGCTATGATTGCAACTATTATGTTAGCTGCGCACAGTAGCAATATAATTTGTGTAAATACTAGGCCTACTTGTTTTTTTTATGTGCAATTACTTCCCATACTAGTTTTCCTGTAGCTCAAACAGTAGAGCGCTTGCAATGCCAAGGTCACATGACCTTTGATTCCCAGGGAAAAGCAAGAACTCATATGTAAATGTGTACCTTTGGATATTAGTGTCTTCCAAATGCATAATAACTGTAAATGTAACTGTTGTATAACCAATATTAGAGCAGTGATGTGTGAACTAAATTTAGTGTGTTACAGTGAAGTTTTGAATTTTTTCATAATAAAAAATGTGCAAAAGCAGTGTAGTATGACCAGTGGGCCACCATTGATGTGTAAGCTGAATTGGGTGGCACTACAGTTTGCAACATTAAAGTTAATGACTATTTTTGTATTTTTTTATGAGTTGATGCTGTAGTCGTTTTTTGGGCAATATTGCACTTTGCAGATGGACCTCTAGCACTTGACTTGTCTCTCAGCCGCCTGCACATAAAGATCAATTTAGCCTATATTATAAAGCTCGTTTTGAGGAGAATTGGGTTGTAGCTCGTTGTCTAGGTTACTCAGTAACCGTTACTGTGATTGTAAATAGGTGTCATTTGTGTTTTAACAACGTTTAGCTCAAGAATATTGATCCAGGAAGTTCGAATAGCCTATTTGAATATTGCCAGCTTCACTGAACTCCTTGACCGCATTTCTTTATATTCGAGTCCAAGTTCAAACACTATGAAACGCTCCATTAACGTACGGAGCTCTGAAGCACTGCCAGCGGGACATTAAACAGGAAGTGTCTGTCCGAGCTCACAACAGGTTTTGCGTGCGAACGCAAATAACTTTGCGAGGGAACGCAAAACTTTTGCGTGGGAACGCAAATAACTTTGCGAGGGAACGCAAAACGTTTGCGTGGGAACGCAAATAACTTTGCGAGGGAACGCAAAGTTTCTCGGGGGAACGCAAAAGTTTTGCGAGGGAACGCAAAAGATTAAAAAAAAAAAATTCTCCCATCCTAAATTTTTTTCCACCACCACGTCCCTTTAGGGGCTCCGTAGTATCTCAAACTGACCCTTAATTCAAATTGAATGTCTGCAGTAGCCTACCATTAAAACCATAAAGTTATTTAAGACTAAATTAGTTTATGAATTACATTTTTTTATATATAGCCTATTATATATAGCCTATATATATATATATATAAATATATATATATATATATATATATATATATATATATATATATATATATATATATATATATATACACACACAATTTTGATTTCATATAAAATTTGGATTTCATACATTCGTTTCTTATTCAAACAAAATCCTGTCATCCAGCATCAGGATGTGTTTGTGTTTTAGGTGGACAGATCCATACAGTACAAAGAACATTAAGGATGTTTTAAAATAACAATGTATTTTCTGTTAACCAAATCTTAATCTTCGCTATTAGTTCAATGCAAATAAGCAAGCGCTCCGTTATTTGTTGCGTAGTGATGTGCATATTCTGCGCAGTGTGCAATACGCTGTATTTAATATATCATGATGACTCACACGTTGAATATTTGTGCTAAATCCATACAGATTTGACTTACACAAACTTCCCCAGCAAAGTGAGTAAACATAGAAACGCGCCGCATTTGGCGGGTGTGAATTTCAAATCCTGCCCACAACATCTGGGCATGCCCCTGACGAGATGACGGATGGTGTCCTGGGGGATCTCCTCCTAGACCTGGATCAGGGCATCATGAGCCTCTGGACAGTCTGTGGTGCTACTTGAAGGCATTGATTCCATTAACTGGCCCTCACGTTCCCCAGACGTGAATTCAATTGAGAACCTCTGGGACATGTTTCAAGGAGAGCTGGACAGGGCTGTGGAAGGGCAACAACCCAGCAGCAGGAACAGGAGGAGCACAGCTAGAGCCCTACTAAATGACCTCCAGCAGGCTACTGGTGTGCATGTTTCTGACCAAACTGTCTCCATGAGGGTGGCATGAGGGCCTGATGTCCTCTAGTGGGACCTGTGCTCACAGTCACAGCACCATACAGCTTGATGGGTATTTGCCACAGAACACCAGAGTTGGCAGGTCTGCCATTGGCGCCCCAACGTGAGGGGGTCTTGCAAGGAGAATAACGTTCCCCACGGCATCTCCAGACTCTTTCACGTCTGTCACGTGTGCTCGGGGCACACCTGCCCTAATTCGTGAAGAGAACGGGGTGCCAATGGCAGAACTGCCAATTCTGGTGTTCCCTGTTCCTCCTCGCAGATACCGGTCCTGCTGCTGGGTTGTTGCCTTTCTGCGGCCCTGTCCAGCTCTCCTTGTGTAAGTGCTCATCTCCCGGTATCTCATCCGTGCTATTGAAACTGTGCTGGGAGAAACACCAAACCTCCTTGCGATGGCATTTATGGATGTGCCATCCTGGAGGAGCTGGAATACCTGTGCAACCTGGTTGGGTTGCAGGTACAAGGACCCTAACAAAACACAAAACTACAAGGACAAATCAGTCCCAAATCAAGGAGAAGGCAATTGTCCAACGGAAGACTTTTTATGAGTTTTTGGCCGTACATTTACACAACAACAGCATTTTGGTGACTTGAAAACGCAAGCTTTTGAAAACAGGTTTCAGAGTGAACGTTTTTGAAAATAACAGCCTTATCATTTCTGTGTAAACTACAAAAACGGGGGCCGTTTTGATAACGTTGTCATCTGTACAAAGAAAAAAACGTTTCCGTTTGTAGCACATGGTTGTTGTGTAAACTTACCCTCATTCTCAAATTACTTATGCTTCCGAACTGGACAGATTGATATCCCTAAAGTTTAATTGACTTGGGCTGCGTCTGAAAACTTGGGTAGCTGACTTGTTTTCTTTCTGCCCTATCAAGCAATGACTCTGAAGGCAGCATTTGTGCATGAAGGCACCTCATGGAACTGATTTTATACAGACTGTTCTGAGGTAGTGTAACAGTTCAATGATATTCAGCAAAACCGAGATCGCTTTTTAATTACTACGAATATTTAATTACTACAATAGTAAATTCTCACTAGAAATGACATCAAACGTGGAGAATGTACTGGCAGGAACAGTGTGGGTGAAAATGTGTTTGAAGATAAAGAACTTTATCTTTTTAATGTGTATCTCATCCTCATTTCCTTTAGAGGGCGCAAGATATCAGTGAAAGAGGTGGCCACCAAATTAAGGTATATAAAATGCATTAATTGGTTATGATTTTAGGACTTCATTTGGTGTAATTGTGAATGAGCCATTGTCAACTTAAACATTGAGCCACTGTCACAAATTAAGACTAAAGTAAAGATTAGATTAAAGCAATCTAATGAAAAATGTTAAGCTTAGCTTACCATAAAATATTTTAAAAAGACATTCAAATATTTTGTAATCAACAACTTACTTTTTTAATGGTGCAGCCATTCAATTAAAATTAAGGGTGAGTTTGAGATGCTGATCCAAAGCAAGCAACAAACACACGATGCAAGTAATTTCAGACATTAAGATGGTGAGAATAAACTTGGTGCTCTGAGAGATTAAAATGGAAAATGGCGATCCTACTTTAAATTCCTTCATAATGCAAGACAGCATTAGTATGTGTTTGGGAAACTGGCTCATACTGAAGCGCAGTTAGAGCGTGTGGGTTTAGATTACTCACAGAGATGGTTAATTGTGCCAGAGAGGGCTGTCTGTCGGATCCTCACCGCCTTGTGCCATAACAAACTACCACATGCTATGATTTCAGAGTAATTTTAGGTTGAGGTAAGTTAGCCGTTAAAGAGCTGGTGCATCATCCAGAAAGCTGGACGTTTAGGAGGGAGAACAATTCATGGTCTTGAGTATGGCACTTAACGTTAAAATACTCTAAAGAGACGGTTAATGCACTTGACCTCACTGCGTTTGTCATCGCTGTGGATAAAAGCCTCTCTAAATGATCCAGTTCTGAAATTCAGCGTTGGCCTTTGTCAGATTTCCAAGAAAGCATGAGCACAAAAAGAAAAAAGCTTTTTTTTTATTGTATTCCAGTTCTTGAATTAATTCAATTCTGTTTACCAGGGATTAATCTAATATACAAATAACACACACATTTATAAAAATGACTTTCACTGAAATTGTCGTTGTACAGAGCCCCTAAAGGGACATGGTGGTGGATATTCAATGATTTTGCTAAACTTTGCACAAAAGCATTGTAATATATTTCTTTCTCCCATCTCATTTTTTATTCTTCACCACCACGTCCCTTTAGGGGCTGCTTATTACTGGGTTAAAGAGGAGTAAAGTGCATATCTCAGACATGTTCTGTGATATTCTTTTTGTATGTTTTTAAATCTTTAAGAAAAAGCAATATATCGTAACCAATATTAAAACATCATCAAACAAATAGTGCAAGTAAGTTCCCACCAGTAGCCACAGAAGGGCTTCATATATATATATATATACAAATCTTTAAGCACCTTCATTTAAATTTACATGGCCATTGAAACAATCTTTGCATTTTGCACACCAAGATAAAAACATTTTAAATGCCTTGTCAAGTGCAGAGATATTAAATTGTCATGTCAATTCTCATCTTGAGTACTTGTACGGTGGCTCTTGGGTTGTTAGACTGGTGTTTTGTTTTGTGGGTGTTTTAGAAGAAAGTCCTGAAGGGGAAAATCAGTGTGTGAGTTTGTATCTGTTAAAAGCTTTTTATTTCAGAAATGTTTTGAGGGTTTGATGTCAGATATCGTATACTCCTTCGACACACATTCTCTCTTGAAAAACACGCCCCCTCTTCAGATAAACCAGAACACAAACGTGTTAGTGTCTTACAAAACGTCTTAGTAAAATATAGCCAAGGCTTATTTAAATATGCATAAATAGCATGAAAATATTTTTGTTTCGTTTTAAACGATGCTGAATTATTCTAGCCATTCAGATATGAAAGTTGTGGACATCCCCCCCCCCCCCCCCCCCCATATTAGTTTCCTGTACCTCCAAGACACATGTGAAAAGAAAGACTGCTTTGCAAAAGAGGTGAAAACATTGGATTTCAAGTTTGTTCTTTAACAACACATCTTTGGATGTTTTACAATGTTCAGTATAGAAATACCTACAATAATGAACAATTCCACCATAAAACCTGAAAGCCATCTATACAAATTATTATTTTAAATGTTGCAGACAAGAGCGTTCAGTTTAATCAGGGGTTGATTGAGATGCACAATATAAATAATTTCAATCCTGAAAGTTATTATGAGAAAAATAGCTTGCATTATTATTTGCACATTACTGCAGATTGGTTTGACATCTTATTTTGGCAATAATAAAAAAGTTTTTATTTTTTGTGCGTGTTAAAAATGCTTTCCAATTCCTGAGACTTTTTCTGATTAATCTGTCTTTGTGGTTTCTGTTGTAATTCTAAAAATGTAACCACTTTTGTATTTTGCATAGTGGATGTACAATGTGTAGGTTTGTAATTTTTCCTGTTTTCAGAATTTAGATTTAATGCAAACATTAGAGAACCATTGTCAGATAATGCAATGCAAACATCAAAGCTTCTAGCTTATTTCAGCAGGACGTATTTTTCTTTCAGCATACCTGATTGTCAATTCTTTTGCATTCAATTTTCACATACTCCATTGCACTGAACAGTCTATGAGCATATCACCATTGTTAGCAAACGCTGAAGCATCAAAAACAGCTTTAACAAAAAAAGCACATCCAAATCTAGTCATTTAAAAAGTTTTTAAAATCCCTGTCATCCCATTGGAAGCTGACTTATGAAATGAACGAACGAAAAAAAAAAGTAATTATTTTATTCTTAATATTACAGAGTCTGAACCCGAGACTTCTCCGAAGCGAGCAGCTATTTCAAGCTGAGCCAATCAGAGCTCAGGAATGAACGGAAAAGTCACTTTGCGGCTTCGGGAATGGGCGGGGCTCGTTCCAGTCTCACGGCCCAGGGGTCAGAGGGCGCCGAATAAAAGGGCGGGTGGGGGAGAACGTCTTCCGTGGCCATGGCGAAAGCGAACACGCCCCGCTTCCTATTCACGTCCTCTGAGATGATCTTCCTGTCAGTCTCCCGCCTGTCGTCCACGTCCTCCATGGTTTTCCCTCCCGGAGGCTGCTGTTTCTCAGCCCGCTGAGCCAGCAAAGGGGCTTGGAGGGCGTTGGGATCCTGGGGGAAGAGGAAGTTGGTGGCCCGCCAGGCGGAGGGCTTTCGGCCCCGTCGCGGGCGCGAGACACGGCAGCTCTGGCGCTTGATGTGCCGGTGCAGGTGGTCGGAGCGCGTGAAGCTCTTGTAGCAATGCTCGCACTGGTACGGCCGGACGCCCGTGTGGATGCGCAAGTGGTTCTTCAGGTCGTAATTGTGAACGAACTTGGAGTTGCAGTGCAGGCAGATGTAGGGCCTCTCGCCGGTGTGCTTGCGCATGTGAATCTTCAGTTTGTCTTGCCTGAAAAAGAGTAAGACGGCGTTAAGTTTGAGGTTATTTTGTATATTTGTAAGATGCACCAGGACTTTTTTTCCAAAGGAGCACATGCAAAATCAGAAAAAATTAAAAAGTTTAGGAGCGCAATACAAAAACGCTAGGGGTGCAATGAAATAATGTGTTTTTTCTTACTAAAGGAATACAAGGAGACAGGGGGGCGCTATTACACATCTTCTGAAAGAGTGCTGAATTTCTTGATCAAAACGCAGACGAAAAGCAGCAGAAACAATTGATAAAAGCATTGCTTATGCACGTTGTAGTCTTTGAGAGAGGAAAAAAACAACGATTTTTTTTAGGTTTTTGTTCAAAATGCTGCTTTTTTATGAAATTTACCCACATTCAAGAGTTGATAAAAAAAGAAGGCATGAAGCTAGAATAAAACGTGTTTTTTTTGTTGTTTAAAAGCAGAGTCTATGTTTTTTCTTTTGATATATTGTTAAAAATATTCTGGCAGCCAAGAAAGTTTTGTGAAAATTATCAAAAAACGCTGACGGTGGCTGGCAACTTAAAAAAAAAAACTCTGGTCTTTCATTCCTGTGACGGAACAGCTCAGACAGAAGCGTTTACGCTATTAATTTAAATTTCAGATACAGTTTATTGTGTAACCAGAATATAAATAATGACCTAAAAAATCATCACCTTTTGCATGTTAGGTTGTATTGTGATTCCTGCTTTGTCCCTCCCCAAATCTTAAGACCTTTTAAAATAATTAGGATATTTGTTTTTCCATTTAAGAAGTTTTATAACATACATTTATACAACAACCTTTTTTACTTTTTAAGGACCCGTGTGGATTTTTATCTATTTTTTAATCTTAAATGATGATACAGAGGGCAACTTTTTGAGCTATGTTGCCGTCAACGGGTACCCAGGTGAGACACAGGGCCCAAGACCGATCTTAAGTATCCAGATTTACAAATTTGTTGCCCATTCTCAATGGGAAAGTGCCCTGCAACAATGCTCAAAAAAGTTGCCCCGTGTATCATCACCGTTATACTGTAAATCCTCTTTCTCACGCGTCTTCGATTGAATATGCATGCAGGAAAACACACGTGAAGGTGTACGCCTTCATACTTGAAAAGCATACAGCTGCAAGTTGCTCACAACAGTAGCAGCCACAGAAGAACCTAAAAAACACGAAAACCGAAACACTCAGGATTTAGTGTTCCTGTTATGTGGTATCCAGATGAGTTATCCAGAAGCTAAAAAAACGTTGTTTGATCTATATCTCTCTCTAGATCTCACTCATAGAAATTTCATTCCTTTACAGAGCTTTTGTGTCCAAAAGTGAAATGTAGGTCTTATATTAACATCACCACGCTTTGGCTTTTATTACAGTGTGGAAACCTCGTGCGGGCTTCGACCACAGTGATGCATAACGTGTTTCACAGTAGATTTATCCGTATGATGCTGCTCTAGTTTTGCTCTAGAAATGTGCCATTTCATTGTCGAAGCTTAGCTGTTCAGCTTCAAAGAGGCTATTTATTCTTGTAGACAGTCAAGTGTCATTTGTTTTAGGGAAAAAGTTACATGACAGCAAGTCAGAATTATTTCTCGTAAATCTGTCATTGTAAAACATTCTTTCTTCTTTTTAGTGAATGTTCACTTTAAAATAGTTATTCATGCACTATATCTGATTAAATGATGTTAAAAACAGTCCTGAAATGTTAAAGGGATAGTTCACCCAACTTTTTCATGCTCATGAGGTTTTGAACGTTTTCAGATGAAGGAAAGTCATACCGGTTTGCAACGACATGAGATATTTATGCAAGTTTGTAGTTAAATTTGTGGGTGAACTATCACTTTAATGGTGTTTTTGCGCATTACATTGTCTCCATTTCCTCCTATCATTCCCATCATCAATCACTATAAATAAAGGTGAAAAATAAATTATAATAATTTTAATTAAAAAATACAAATAATTAAATAGAATTCTGAATAATATAAATAAAAAGTTAAAATAATAACTTAATTTATTATAATACAAAAAATACAAAATACACCCACCATAATTCCCATCAACTACCAATATAAATAAAACTGACAAGTTTTTTTTAATTCTAATTTAATAATAATTTAAATAAAAAAAAATGGTAGATAAAAATAATAAAATTAGATGGTAAAAAATTATTGTAATACTTAGAAGTGTATATAAAATATCACCATCATTCCCATCAACTTTCACTTTTAATAATAAATGAAATAAATGACAATTATAAATAATACAAATAATAATATTAAATGTTTAGTAGTAATTGTAATCATTAGAAGTGTGTCGAAAAATACAACGTATAAAGAAGGAACTACAGGAAAGTATACTTTACTAGTATCACTTCCTTTATCTTGTCTCATTTGCTCTCTTTACTGAAGTTAGCGGCTCTCGTGTAAGTGTCCCGTTACCCCGACTCACCTGGTGAAGCGGACCTCGCAGATGGTGCACATGTAGGGTTTCTCTCCCGTGTGTGTTCGCATGTGCCTCGGCAGCTTTCCCGCTCCTTGAATCACCTTGTTGCAGATCGGGCACTGCTGTGACGCTTTGGGCTTCATCTTCCTCTCCTCCTCCAGCTGCCACGGAGGAAACAGTGTCCCGAGATGAGAGGCGGAAAGAAAGCTCAGGTAGGACCGCAAGTCAGCTCCCTCTTTGATCTGGCCGAGAGCGGGGTCAGAGGTTATGCCCAAACCTGGACTCATAAAGTCTTTGAGGAAGTCTCTGTGAAGGATAGGGTTTGTGGGTTCATCCTTTAACTCTTCTTTGATGACTTCTTTCTTGACTGCGAGGTCCAGAGGGCTGTTTTCCAGAGAAGCAGCAGGGAAAGGGTGTCGCGGCTCCAGAATCTGAGGATAGCCTGGGAATTCTGCAGCCCACATTGGAGGATAAAATCCTGGGAGAAGGGGGAGAACCAGCTCCTCTTGCCAAGCCTGGCACTTTCGGATACAGCCCCTCTTGAAGTAAGGACTCTATGGAGAAGTCCTTCAGCGCCCGGCCCTCCAATCCCTCCGGCCCTCTGGGTTTCCCAGCACTTGGGGTGTCCAATTGGCGTCTTTGGGATTCTTGTCCATCCCGGTCTGGCTTCGGCGCCTCTTGTTGCGAGCTGCAGGGTGGGCTGTCCGTTCTCCTGTCCTCCCAAGCTTTGTGTCCCTCTTGGTTTTTCCGCCACATCCCCTTTTGCGGACTTCTCACTGTTATCGTCCTCAAATTCTCCATCTTTTGAGTCAACCTCCTCCTCCATTTCCTCCTCTTCGTCCTCGTCTTCCTCGTCATCCCCTTCAAACTCCTCTCCTTCTGCAGGTCCTTCTCCCCCTCCACCCGTGTCCATGATTTCCAAACACACGTTTATGATGCAGGGAATTTCCAGGAGCCTCGCGGCACTCAGGATCTCCTTGACGTTGGATGCGGTCACCGTCAGCGTCGACGTGTACGCAAACTCCAGGATGGCCGTCAGCGATTCCGGCGCCACGAAGTCCAGCTCGTAGATGGCGTGCGGGTTGGTGTCCCGACTGGAGCCGGTGGCCACCGTGAAGAGTTTTTTAAAGTACTGGCTGCAAGCGGCCAAGACTGATCGATGGGTCCGGTACTCCTGGTCCCTGACGACTAGGATGACGTCGCACAGCAAACCGTCCCGCCGCTGCTCGTTGAGACTGCACAGGATATCATTGCTGTGGTTCGGGAAGGGGATTCCGATCAGGTCCTCGTCTGTGTGCGCCATCTTCTCCGGGAATCTGTGGACAGGGAAAAAGTGACATTGGTCAGAGCTGCAGTTTGTTATCCGGTCAGCCATTAAAAGAGGACTGGGCGCTAAATCGCTAATTATATTTATCATAAAAACAAATAAATCACATCAATAATTAAGTTTTGAGTGATTTTAAGTGCAATTAGATGCTAGATGTCTGCAGGTAGCTCTTCAATACAAACCACCAAAATAATATAGTAGCTAACATTTGAAGTGGATCAAAAACTTTCATCAAAGTTATACATGAATTTTGACAACTTAGGACAACTTTGATGAACTTTTTTGATCCACTTTAAATGTTGAATACTGTGGTTCAGTTTAACTTGAGGAAATTGACAGAAATAAATTTCACTGTACACTGAATGTTCACTAAAAACTGTTTTAGGATTTTCAATTGCTAGTAAATTTCACAAATAATTACGAAGAAACTGCAAGTGACACTTTTGAATTTAATGTGAAATTTTAAAGTAGAAAGTTGGAAGAAGTATTTTCTTGTAAAACGTACTCCAATAAACTTTTTTTCAATAATCTGTTGAAGTATTATTATTATTATTATTATTATGATTTAGGGATAATCAAGATATTTGTTCATCCATGTTTTAATTTATACAGTACACAAGTTCTGTTGTGTTGCACCTTATTTGAATAATAAAATGCAGTATTTTGTTTTATAATTTATTTATAATTTTTAATATAATTAATTGTTATATTTTCAATTGTTTACATTTTAAAAGATTGATTAAATTAATTTAATCAGACACCATTTTTGATGATACATTTTTTATTAAATCATAAAACAGAATCCAGAAATAAATCCAGGTCGTTTACTCTAAGTTTACTTGTAGCACACATTCATTTTCAAACACGTGGAATGCAATTATTTCAATGTTAATAGTATAAACATGGTAATATTTATATCAAATGATATGGGAAAAGAATATTGTGAGAATATATTTGGCCATATCGCCCAGACCTACCTTAAAATATTATTGATATACAAATAGATTTGAGCAAAAACTGCTTGTTTTTGCAAAAGTGTGTAACTTGTGTGTGCGTGCATTTTGCGGTTAAAGAAGATGCGTCACAACATCAGATAACTAATTAGCTCCCATAGAGCGTGCAAGGATCAAATCTCTGTTTCTCTCTGATTGCGATCAAACAGCAGCTCCACTGGCTTCTGCTTTTCATGACATATATTGAAAGAGTGGCTATTTCGTTGTGGGCCTTGACAGATAGCGAAATAAATCAGATTGTTTGCATTGTGAGAAAAGCTGACACTTATCTTTATCACGTTCGGAAAGAAAAGAAGACAAGACGACACAGGAAGGCAAAAGGGGTCAGGCTCTAGTTTCTGCTTTCCACGGGAAAAAAAGTGTCAGGGCATGAGTAAACGTAACCCACCACCTCCAGTTTTACTTGCGTCGCATGAGAGCTCTGATAATGGTGTTACTTAATTGCAATTACTTTTGATTAATTAACAGGCATGCAATGTTAAATCGTTTTATTTTTATATTATTATATTTTAGTCATGTATAGTTTAGAAGTGCACTTCTACTGTAAAGTGTCCAACAATAATAAAGAATTTGCAAAGCTATTTTTTTCGGATGCTCCTAAACTACAGGCCTACATGAATGGAGTACCTGCGGATTCCCTGAAATGTTTACTGTGACTTTTTAAGAGGCATTTTGGCAGCATTGTTCTTCATTCATGGCTATGAATAGAGTTTAATCTTAGTGTGTCTCGTCCCCGTGGTCACTGCAGGCATGTGGATGGATGCTTTCATACGTCCCGCCACCACCGAAAGCTGTCGACTGGCGTTCAATGGTCCAAAAACGGCTTCTGAGCCAAAGTAAATGAGCTACAGTGTTTTCTCGGATTTTATGTCTCTTGTACATTGTCTGTCTTTATTCTCTATAACATTGAGCTCAGCACTTACCAATCAGATTTTAATGTGCCTTCTGCTGTTGCTAGAGACAGATGCTATAATTACCGTTTGAACATATAGTCAAGTAACACGGAATGTATCTTTTAAATTAAGAGCCTTGTGTTTTAAACAATGTGACCCTTAATCACACAACACACACCACACACACACACACACACACACACACACACACACACACACACACACACACACACACACACACAACACACACACACACACACACACACACAACACACATATATATATTTATAGATGCCACAAAAATAATTTCTTTGGCCTGTATGAACCAACATGAAATTGGAAATGCATTAATGAATAATTATTTTAAATATTGAAGAATATCACATATGCTTTGCATTATTTATAATTGATTGTTTTGTTCTTTGCTAATTGAGTATATAAATATAAATAACATTTTATTCTTTTGATGATTTTTAAGGGATTTTTCACCCAAAAGTGACATTTTGTCATTACTCACCCTCATGTTGTTCCAAACCTGAATTAGTTTATTTTCTGTTGAACACGAAAGAAGATATTTTGAAGAATGTTGGTAAGCAGACAGTTGACGGCACCCATTGACATCCATGGTATTTTTTTTCCCTATATTGAAGTCAATGGGCGCCGTCAACTGTTCGATTACAATACCAACATTCTTTAAAATATCTTCTTTCATGTTCAACATAAGAAAGAAACTCATACAGGTTTGGAACAGCTTGAGGGAGAGTAAATGATGCCAAAATGTGAATTTTTGGGTGAACTATCCCTTTAACCACGTGTGTATAAATAACACAAACACTTTAAAAGGTTTAATTGCAGAAAGAAAGAAAAAGAGAAAGACAGAGGAAGAGGGAAGGATGAAATCTCATGTCCCCAGAAGTTCCCCGACAGGTTGGGCAAAACTAAAAAAAAAAAAAACTCTGCCCCACCCTGGAAAATCCAGCCAAGTTAAATAGGCGTTCAGAGCTAAAAACAACAGTAGGGAGGGAGTGAAAAAAGAAGGAAGAGAGACACAGTGAGGTCTCCCACCCACCCTGGGAGCACATGCGTTTCTCGTCTCCTCTTTTCTCAGTCCGGCCCTCCACACCTCCTCACTCACTCACATAATTATAGTGTGCGTGTTCGAGGGCCGACTGGCCCCTCCACACACTGACTAACTCCTTCAAACCTTGACAATTTACTCCTTCGTGTGTGCCGACGCATGCTGACATACCAGAGACTACACTGTAAAATCCAATTAGTTCACCTTACTTGAAAAAAGCATGCAAACCGGTTGCACTCAAAAAACGGAGTAAAGTGAAATAGGAATAATATGTAGTACTAACAAGTGCATGTCTAGTAGTGTACACTTACAAGAGAGTTCCAGTAACTTAAAATAATTTGTATACTATACTTGATCTTTTACTTTAGATGTACTCATTTATGCTAGTTGTGTAGTAAACTACACAATATCTATATACTCGTACGTCAATTCTAAAACCTTTTGTATCATTTGTCTAACTTCTTGCTATATTTTGTTTGCGACTTTTCTGTTATTTTCAATACTGACCGTACCCTTACAAAGGCAACCTTTTGCATTTTTACCTTGCATATTGAGTATGTTTATTAAGCCGTTGTCCTTGTTGGTTCCCACCGAGTTGACTGACCCACACACACCTCAGCGATAGATGCTATCTGAAATCCTGTCGAAACTGTTGCTGTGGCACTGCTAGGAAAGAGCATGTTTAGATTGATATCTGCGACTGGACCGCAGCTCAGCATGTCCTCCTCCAGACAGGCAGAACGTACTTTTTGTACACTTTTTCTTTTTTTTTAATCATTTGATAATTTGTACTCAATTGGAGTGTAGTAGAATTATTCTATAGACGTAGCCTTTGCGATTTGCTTGTGATGTTTCTAACGATAAGGAAAGACGACGTCATTTTCCACAGCGTAATATTTTATCGTAATGTTCACATGTCAGGCGCTCATTATCGTTTCAGTACATTATTTGATTGACTGTTAATATTAGAAGTACAGAAGAGTGTAACCTAAGAAAACGTATTAAATGTCATTCGAGAAAAAGTTTGAGCTTATTTATTTTCTCATTCATTAAATAAAAATTAAATTTATATATACATTACATAGTGCATGAGTTTTGTTGTTGCATTTGTATTGTTATATATATTTAAAATATTTCAAACATTTGTTCAGTACATTTTCTAGGGATTTTAACTCTTTCTTTAAAGTATTTTTGTAGCCTAGAATTATGATTATAAATAAAATAAATTCATTTTTCAGATGCTTATTAGCTGCATTTTGTGTGTGCCCTGCTTGAGGTTAAAGGATGTTCTTCAGAGATCATCTGTGGATCTGAAAACAATGTTCAGCGTTTGTTCTGGTGTCTGTCTTAATCTACACAGTTTGTGGAAAGAGGTGAAGAACGTCTGGTAAAATACCCTCACACAGTCCCTTCAGCCTGATAAAATACCACACACTCATTTCAGCTCAGAGAAGCGTTTGTGATTTGAAAAAGATGCGTGCATGTGGACCAGTGTTTCCTGCACCGCTATTCAGGAGGAGCACTGCAAAAAAAACCTAGATGTGTTTCTTTGATATTGCGTCGTTGTCCTTGTTGTCAGCTTGCGAAAATGAACATGCAATAATGAACACGTTTCAGTGCTGCTTGATTCGCAAACTCGTCCGTTTTAACGAATCGGTTAAAACCTATTTGTGAATCAGTGTGAATTGAACAGTTTTCAGTTTTAATTGGTCTGAAAGCTTACTTAAGTGATGATAAAAACGGTCATTTATAAGATCAGTAAAACCGGTGTGTGGAAATGAAAGCATGCAGTGTGATTTAAGCATGATCAATAATAACCTTGTTTACACATATTTCCTATTTTCACCGTTACATGTTCATGCATTACTAGTTCTGAGTTCAACATCAATCACAGATGTGTCATATCTCATAACATAAATGACACTGTGAGTAAAAACCCGAACTACCCCCTCAGTTCTTTGATCATACGAAATAACACACACCTATGTTTGATGTTTGAACTAAATGCATAAGCACACTCAGGCAAACACCTGCTTTGATGATTGTCTTAACTGGGACAAAAACTGTGGCTTCAAAATTAATAGTGATTATTCGTGAATGTATTCTTTTTAAAACACAATTTTGGGGGTTAAATGCATGCATTCGGTGCACGACAGGTGCCTCGTCTAACTTTGTGATGCAAAGATGACCAACTCTTGATATGGTAAAGTTACAACATCTCCAAAAGTTAAAACAGTTCACATTTGTGAGAGTATTTCATCATGGCCTCTTTAGGGAGGCAGGGCTCGAGTCTAAGACAGGAGCTCAGACTGCTGGTAAATTGGCTAAATCCAGCCGTGGGTTCGTGGGTCCTGAGGGAGATCATTTAGGGGCCTCACCTGCAGGGGCACCTGTAGGTTTTAGTCTATTAGTGCTTTGCTGAGACTCACGGCCCTGTTTACAGACAGATCTGCCTCCCTCCCTCTCGTGCGCTCTAGCGACGGCACGCCAATCGCCCAATAGAAGGCTGTGGATTTGAATACGGCTTCTCTCTGCCCTGTGGTGATTTGCATATAATACACAGCAAACGGTTTAATGGTGCTTTGGTTACTGGGAACCTGATTTCCGTTTCAGTTTTCAATGTTTCAGACCTTTGCATGGTTTGTAATGTTTCCACAGTCTGAATAATTACTTTTGGGTTGTGGAATTCAGTTTTTTGACATTTGCATTAAATGGTAACAGAAGTTTTGAGTTTTGTTACTGGGTAGCTGAAGTGACGTCATGAAGAAAGTAAAGTAAAAAACTATTTTAAACCAGATTTTTTGATTGTTTGATTGTTCATAAGTTTTCTATATATCATGACATCAATTTAATCATGTCGCCTTTATTTATATAGTTCTTTATACAATACAGAGTGTTTTAAAACAGATTCACACTAATAAACAGTAAAATAACAATCATGTGAAGTATATATTTATATTTCACATTTATTTAATTAAAAATACAGTAAAAATCAATAAGAACTATAATTCATTGCACCAGTCCAATTTCTGAATTCTTTAAATACATTAATTTAATTCTTCATGTATTAAGAATGATTCATAAATATATTATAATATATATATATATATATATATATATATATATATATATATATATATATAATAATATTGTTAATTAAAAAGTCTTCTTTGTTAATGTAAAGAATCCTTAGGCTGACCAAGGTAATATTACAATTTAAAAAATTTTTCTGTGTTAAAATTTAATTTATTCCAGTGATGGCAAAACATATATATTATATAATAATAATAAAAAAATCTAAAATCAATGTTCATGTCAGTTGTCAACCACCCAAACAAATACAAATTGACGACAGACCACAGACTAAACCGGGACCTTGTTTAACAAAGTTAAAGAAAACATAATAAAGTGTGGCGTGAAGGTTTGGCCTTGTGTTTTTTGGCTCTCTCTGAGTTCTTTTAACGTTCTGCTATAAATTTGACCCAAATGTTTGAGCTGCTTTGCACCCGTAGACTGATTCCCCCGCCAACAGATGAGAACAAACGTAAACGACACTTTAAGAGACTTGTTAAGATTACAACCAGGGATTGTGTAATGTCTGCTGTAATTCGTCTGTTTGCTAAATATATGAAGCAAGACCGTACAGACACCTGCATCACACCTTCACCTGCTACAAACAGTAATTTACACTGTTTTTAATCTGCGTTCAGGCCTCTTCAAACACACACAAACACACATGTCATCTTTATGACACCCTTTCTAAAAAAAATCTAAAACATCCGGATATTCAAATGACTGTCTAAACTTTAGTAATTCTAATGAAATGCGTTTGTGCTTTTGGTGGATTTCGATAAAGCTCAAATCTGTTTTTGGATGATAATGTGAACAGCAAGATTTGCGAGGAAACAAATCTGATTTTTGCATTGTGACGTCACTTTTTTTATTTATTTATTTTTTTTTTTACTTCCAATCCCAAATATAGTTTTATATTGCATTATATCACAGAAAGATGCCAAATATGTATGTATGTATGTAAATAAAATCTATTTACATAATTAATGTATAATAAAGTTTTACTTTAGATTTTTATGTATGGCCTGTAACTACATACTTTTATATATTTTAGGTATATATACATTAAATACATTTACACTTATTTTAAGCAGTGACAGTCGCAGTTAAAATGTTTGGCTTAATGTATCTTTAAGCGAAAGTTCTTCTATTCATATAAAAATGTGATACAATACCGGTCGAAAGTTTGGAAACATTAAGATTTTTAAAGAAGTATCTTCTGCTCAGCAAGGCTGCATTTATTTGATCAAAAATACAGTAAAAACTGTAATATTGTGAAATATTATAACAATTTTAATTAAACGGTTTCTTTTGAATATTAAAATGTATTATTCCTGTGATCAAAGCTGAATTTTCACTCAGCATCATTACTCCAGTCTTCAGTGTCACATGATTTTTTTATATTTTAAATTATAATAATATTTCCACATTTTTATTTTTTTTGATCACCTTGGTGAGATTAAGAGCTACTTTGAAAAACATTAAAAACTTAATGACCTGTGGACCAATACTGTATATTTAAAGATGATATGATGTTTAGTTCACTGGGCCACATTTAAAAGACATTGAGAAATGAAATAGTGCACTTTATCTTACAGTGTGAACAGCTTTTAAAGTAACTAACTTAAAGTAAGTTGTGATAACGCTGGAGCACTTTGCTATGCTTCTGTCACACACATCAGAGTCAGCGGTGTCTGGTGTAATTGTCGATTTGCTGTGTCATTACTTGTTTGTGTTAGTTTGCGTTTACAGCCGGCCAGAACTCCACACGCTCATTTTCTGGAGACGACATCTAAAGAATGGCCCAAATAATTACATGAGTCATCAAATGACTGCCCACAGACATGCTGTTCTCTACCTGAGATGCACACAAACATCCCCGACAGACACGTACAAACAAACATAAACAGCTTGTACGAACGCACATGTCAACCACAGACTCAAATATTGTGACTCAAACACACACTGAGACAGACTTTCACACATGCAGAACTCTTGAAGACAGGTTAGCAGTAACACACTCACCCGTCCAGATCCTCAGGTGTGTCTAAGTGTATGTGTGATTTTTATTCCAGGACTAAGTGTGGTCTCAGATCTGAGCCGGTCTCATCTCCGTCTCTGAGGGACGCAAAGACGTCTGTCCATCCTGTCTGCCCGAGCGTCTCCTCTCCATTCACAAAAAAGCACAGACGAGCATCCAACTACAAGCCCAAAACAACAGCACACGCGGACAGACTGAGAGGTTTGTGTGGATGCTGACAGAGGAAGGAGGAGAGAGAGAGAGAGAGAGAGAGAGAGAGAGAGAGAGAGAGAGAGAGAGAGAGAAAAGAGAGAGAGAGAGAGAGAGAGAGAGAGAGAGAGAGAGAGAGGAGGTGGTGGATCTACTCTAGAGCGGCGATGTAGTTTTTATAGCTGGGTGGGAAGCTCAGGATAATAATACCCATCCTCCTCCACAACACAGTTTAAGCTCAGTATGTAATAAAGCCCATGGTGCACAAACCCTCTGATTTGGGGTCAGACAAAATGAATTTTTAGTTTTATTCGTGAAGGATTTGCAACTCGAACTTGGGCACAAATGAAGGGAGAGAGAGAGAAAAGTACCAGTTCTATATATGAATGTGCGCTGACTTCAGAAGATGAATTAGACGAAGGTAGAAGACCCGAAGTTCACAATAGCACACTTACTTAAAACTTACTAAATACTGGACAATATACACTGGTTATGGTCTTAGATATATTTATTTCTTTCAAACATTACTGTCACATGACCTAAATGGATTTGATTCGGCTAGTGGCATCCAGTTGTTGTCTTAGATTAAAAATAAAACCGATTTAGTAATTTTTTCCTGCAATTTTATTTGGCAATCAACTCGTATAACGAGTCAAGAAAGAAATATTAAATATTGTGATTTATCATTATCATTCGCCAAAATGTAGTATACGACCAGAGCACAATGCATTGTGGGATACAGTATCTGAAGCATTGTTCTCTGGTTGTATACTACATGCATACTACACATTTTGTCAAATGTAGTATGTAATCTATACATGCAGGATAAATGACTTCCTGTGCACCAGGGTTATTGTCATTAACTAAAACAATTACTGAAATGTGAACAGAAAATATTATAAAACAAAATCTATAATTCTATACCAGTGATACTTTATTAACACAGATGTGCACAAGTATGACAGCCATGAATGCAGCAAAAGCAAGATTAGTATGCTAGTTTTCTGGTTCTGCTGAATATAGTATGTCATATAAATTCTGCATCATTTCCTGTGGCACACAGGTCAGATTTGCTGCTTATATTTTGCATGTGTTTCAGTTTAATTAAGCAACACTTTATATAATGGCAGAATTGAGACGTTACGACTCTCTAGTTAATTAGAAGTTGGTTGTTTTATACTTGCGGTTTGACCCATATTGCAGCTCAGACTGCATGTTCCTCAACAGGGCTGTTCAATTTCCTTTTGTTGAAACTTAAACCAGAGGTAGACAGATAATCAGTTAGTTAACGTGTAAACTTATACTCACAGTTGTGGGAGAGTACATTTGTATAGTACAAATTATATATATATAAGTAATTTTTTATATATGATATATATTTTAACAAGGTTTTCTTTCAAATTTATATATATATTTTCTTTATATGTAAGTATATAATTTTTTAATATAAAGTAGTTTAATAATATAATTTATATATATATATATATATATATATATATATATATATATATATATATATATATATATATTAGTAATAAACATTTTTATTTCAATTTTTTAATAAATATATATTTGAATCATTTACATTTTCTTTATCATTTTTAATATAATATATATTTTCTTTATTTTTTATTTAAACGTTTTCTTTATATATGTAGTTTTTTATATATATTTTAGTAATGTACATTTTCTTTAGCATTTTTATATATCTAGTTTAATAATATAAACGATATATATATATATAAAAAGACACACTTTGCTGTCTATGTTTGCTTTGTTGTGGGTTTGTTTTTTTAAATTCTATTAATTTAATTTGGTTTCCATAATTTATCATATATTATACATAATTGGATTAAATTTCCATAAGTAGTGTAGTTGAATGTGTGCAAAAGTAATACAAGCTAGTTTTTAATAAAAGCTCAATTATAGTATCGGTGAAACAATTTTTTAAAAATATTTCTATTCTCTTAAAAAGAAAGAAATGCAGTTTATTTGAGTCATGTGACTGCAGCACTTTCTGTGTCATAAAACATTGTTTCCCACCTTTCAGCTCACTCTGTTATTCTTCTGAAAAAAGCTTTAGATTATTAGATATACCTCTGGGTATGTAAATGTTGGCATATATCATGCATTAATCCATTTAATGAATGTTTATTATCTTCTGTTTTTAAAGCTGGACATTGAAATACAAATATGAATGACGTGAAACATTGACAGCTGTGAGTATTATTATCGGATGAGATTGTCCATCTTCTCAATGTAATGTAAATGAGATCTTAGTTATTTTATCACCATTTTATAACAAAAACTCTCTTGTCAAGGATAACAGTAAACATCTATTTTGTTCAGTAAATATTTTAACTCAAGCTAAAATCAATGTGAACTTCAAAATGTCCCCGGATCATGTTTATATTCTGATAATCAAAGATGTTTGACACTGTCACAATCATAATGTTTCAATTCCATTCAATCAGTTAAATCAGTTCCTAACACTGCAGATGCTGTCTGCATTTCTGAAAACAAAAGTACAATATGTGAGACAGACACATATTTAAATGGCGGTACTTTTTCAGAAATCGAGCATGTGTTTGTGTGAAAAGAGAGAGAGAGGGAGTGTGTTTCCTTGAAATCTATTGTTTCAAAAGACATAAAACTATTACAGACTCTCTCGTTTGTGTTTTTTGGCGCTGTGACATTTTCCCCTGAATCTGTCTCTTTAAATCATGACTCGACGCTTTAACACGGACAGGATTTCCTAAATGACATCAAGAATCCACCTAGTTATGTAATTTATGACAGATTCATCATGACCTGCTTTTTAACGAGCAGTTGCTTTATACCAAAGCCAGCGTTTAACTGGGTAAAATATGAGTTAGATAGATTTCTTTGTGCCGCTGAGAACGTAACGAATGCAAGATGGGAAAATGTAAGCGATGGACAAATTAATTATGGACACACACACACACACACACACACACACACACACACACACACACACACACACACACACAACACACACATTATTTGAAGATATTTTCAGTTAGTTGTCATAGAAACCTCAGACAGGTGATTCTATACGTCCCTTAAAACAGATTCCTGTATTAGACAGTGTTTTATACTCTGAAAAATACATTTATTTTGCGTTACGACTTTAAAGATGTGTCAAGCGCAATTCATAACACAGCACAAGTACCTGATGCATTCTCTGTGTTGTCAAAAAATAAATGTTCTTCGACGGTTCAGCAAAGCACTCTAAAGTCATTGTAGGTTCTCCAGATGAGTGTTTTGGTACCGGAGCATTGGTGGTTTTCTAAAGAACTACAAAATAAAAGTTTTTTTTTTTTTTAAACCCTGAAAAGCAATTGACATCACCTGAGAATGTGTCAGGGATTCATGTTGTGTTATGAATACACATGCTTGACACATTTTGAAAATCGTAACACAATGACGCATTAAATCGAACTTGCATTGGTAACACATTGTTTAGAATATTAAAATATTCTCCACAATAAGAAAAAAGAGGTTATTTTAAGAAGTGATGATGAAAGGTTCTTTGAGGAACCAAAAATGGTTATTATGGCAATGTGTGTTTTTGTCTCTTTTTTTATAAATGTTAAGTTTTTTTTTTTTGTTTCAGGAAACTTTTATTTGATTTTAAGTAAAAAAAAAAAATTTTTTTAAGGTTTTAGTTTGAACTATAATGACCCTGTTTAGCATCAAATCTCTCCGATGTCTTTTGCATCAGTCAGAATGCAGTGAGAACTGATGTGTTGTTTGTTTTTTCACAGCAGATTCAGACGAAGACGAGACTCACTCAGAACCACGACTGACATCCTTCTCATACAAACCCTCGCGTGTTCGCTGACCATGTGATGCTTCATTTCAGGGAAGGTCAGATGTTCCTTTCTTTCTTTCTAATTTGCTAGTCAAAAATCTTTAATACTGTTGCTTGTGTGTTTAATTCATAAATTCATCAGTTTGATATCCTAAGCCCGTGGATTTTCAATTTGGGACGCCGTGCATAGATGTATTGTGGGAGTGGGGGCTTTGGCGCTCAAGGGTGTGGCCTTGTGGGAAAAATTTGTCATCTCTGCCCACTTACAGACAAACCCACCAACTAGGGTGGGAAACAGCCGTCCAAGGACGACACACACACACACACACACACACACACACACACACACACACACACACACACACACACACACACACACACACACACACACACACACACACACACACACACACACACACACATACAGAGAGCCCAAAATATGCGACAAGGTCATCTGTGAACCCCTCCACACATCAGCTCCTGTTTTTACTGGATGTGTTGTGTCTTTTGGTCGGCTTCATCTGCGTTATCTGGTATCTTCTACACACACACACACACACACACACACACACACACACACACACACACACACACACACACACACACACACACACACACACACACACACACACACACACACAGAGAAACAGTGATTGTTTTTGGAAATGCTGCTGCTAAGAAAGTTTTTTCGTCTTGGTCAGGCTTGTCAGTCTGTGAGTGTGAACTACATATTAATAATGATTAAACATGAACAATTACATTTACCAGATGCTTTTTGCTATTGTATTGAAGGTGTACATTTTATTAGTTCATGCTTTCGTAGACATTACTAACACAACGCTCTACTGTTAAAGCTGCAGGAATTACAAATGATTATGATTGAAACCAATTAACTTTAGCAATTATTTTGTAATTGACACACCTTCAACCCAGAAAGTTGCAGCTTAAAGGAAAACCAGAGTATCCTGTTGGTGATTAATGCATTGTGCTGGTGTTCATTGCGACATACTTGACGTCAGATACTCCAGCGCTCAAGCTCATGTACTGAAATGCACATCCCCTAATATGTCGTTAATCAAACTAATCATGCGTGTAAAACACAGATCTCACACGTGTTTGCGACAGATGGAGTGTGTGAGGGTGTGTGTTTTTTGTGTTTTTGAGATGCTCCTTCTGAAAGGACATTTTTGTGGAGGATTGTGAGGGGGAGGCTGGCCCGTGTGTGTGTGTGTGTGTGTGTGTGTGTGTGTGTGAGTGATTATGACTAGCCCCTGTCTGCCCTCAGGCCCTCTGGCTCTACCTAATTAAAACCAACCAGGCTGCAGGGCACAGGAGACAGATGTCTGTCAAAGCGCGCTCACACACACACATAGACACACACACAAGATGCACGCTTTCATAGTGATCAGTCACAAACTGTATGCACATATGTCGCTTCATGCTAAAAAATGCAAGCGCATATCACACGCATGCTCACACGCACACAGTTAATTGAAATCTATATGTATAATGGGACTGGATATTCAGCATGCCTAAAAAAAACATGTTATATGTAGTGATGGACCAATATAAAAATTAACAATTACAGAAAAATTAATATATTTAACAGAACAATTAACCAGGCAAATAATATTGCTTAATTTGACATATTAATTGATTTGGTAATAAGTGTGTTCTAAAATCACATACATTTTCATTTACTATTTTTGTATATTTATACTATATACCGACAGTAACAGACTTTAATGGTCTGCCATGACGCTTTAAGCTTGATATCGACTAATTGTTGATCATGGCCTATAGAGGGCGCAACAGGTTAATAAATCTTTAAAGTCCACTTTTACGCTTCGTTTCCTTTAAAATAACTCAGAGAGCGCTCCACAAGATGTGTTTGATTAAACATCTAGATGCTTAAAATTGATTGCATGAATGCACGTTTTAAACAGGTTATTGTACACGCAAGTTAATCGCCGTTATAAACTGCTGCCGATTGTAGCGCACACACACACAAACAGACAGTAGCACACACATCACGTGAAGATCGAGCACACACAGAATCATTCAGTACTGCAGAAATGTATTGTAAACTCTCTCCTGTGATTTATCAATAAAATAGCTTAGAATCTAAAAAGTTCTAGTATATATTTCTTAGTAACTAAATCCCACAGCTTCACTATTAGTAAAGAGACGCTGCCAGGGGAGTTCACACGCAATCGCTCTCTCACTAATGCAGTCATATAAATGTAATATAACTTTATCTATATCTGATTTAGAACGAGCAGAAATCTGTGAGAAATATCAACGACCCAAAGACAAAAGAATGATAAGAAGCTGTTCTGTAGGAGCGCTGTAGGATACGCCAGAGCTGAGCACAAGACAACCCGTGTTCGAGTCTCAGCTCGAGGTTCAGGCTTATTTGCTCATCAATGACATCATCAGCGACTAGTCGACATCGACTCAACTTTCTTCACTTAAATGTCGACTTTAAAAATCAGAGACAATCTTTGACAATCTTTGACAATATATGGTAAACATTTCCTTCTATTTTGGAATAAATGTTGTGTAAAATGTGTATATTTGCAGTATATCGGCCGCACTGCTTTTTAATACACATCGGCCATTGGAAACCAGTTTAAGTCACACAATATCCACAATACTATACCAAGCAGCTACCAAACGCTGAGGTCATTCCTCAATCATGTGTACTTCCTGCGGTCACACAACAGTCCATCAGGCCCGAGAGCGGCCCGCTGCGATGCCTAAACTCTTCTGTTGAGGTATCTGCTCCAGTGTGTGTGTGTGTGTGTGGGGTTAGGGTGGGTGGATCAATGTGTCCTTATTTTAAACTGAGTGAGTGAGTGATGATAGCCCACACACTCATTTCTATCGCTGTCTTTCTCTCCATACACCCCTCCTCTGTGCCTCTCCTCTTTTCTCACACCAGTGGGTGGACCCAGTTTCAAAACCAAATCTTACAGCAACATTACAAAACGGCCCGCTTTCCCTCTCTCTCTCGGTGTGTGTGGTTGACTGAGCTCGGTCTCTCTACGTAAAGGTGTGATGTGGTGCGTTGCCCTCAATAATATTTGTGTGTGTGTGTGTGTGTGTGTGTGTGTGTGTGTGTGTGTGTGTGTGTGTGTGTGTGTGTGTGTGTGTGTGTGTGTGTGTGTGTGTGTGTGTGTGTGTGTGTGATCATTGCAAGCATGTGTGTGTGTGTGTGTGTGTGTGTGTGTGTGTGTGTGGTGTGTGTGTGTGTGTGTGTGTGTGTGTGTGAGATCATTGCAAGCATGTGTGTGTGTGTGTGTGTGTGTGTGTGTGTGTGTGTGTGTGTGTGTGTGTGTGTGTGTGTGTGTGTGTGTGTGTGTTTGGGCTTCTGTAATTTACCCAGAGCAACAGAGAGAGAGGAGACAGTCTGGGAGTTGCCACTGGTTACAGTGACTCTTCTCACACAGGAAACACCTACAGGAGTTTAGATGTTCCTCAATCAGCTGCGTTCACATCACACTCACTTTTCATAGAAGACCAGAGGAAATCAGTCAAACACACACGGCCCAACCTGAAATCTAACAGATCAGGCTTAAACGAGAAGAAAGATATGTCAGCTGAAAGAAACTAAACTATGTTACAGTTCAGGAAGTAGTATAGCTGGAGAATACAATACACTTGGAAATGCAGTATAGTTAACTTTAGTTGTAGTCTAGTCTAGCTATAGAACAGAATAGTTGTAGTATGTAAAGTATAGAATAATGAAGTATAGTCTAGTTATACAAAAGTTAGGTTTAGTAATAGTAAAGTCTGGTTACAGGTAACTGAACAGTTTAGTGTAGTCAAGTCTAATCAGGTTTGGTTAAGTATAGTCTAGTGGTAGAACAGTAAAGTTTAGTTATGGTTAGTCTAATAAAAAGTTTGGTTATAGAATAGTCTAGCTTAGGCTGGTCCCACTAGACTCTCGTACATTTCATTTCATTTGTACATAGAGTCTGGCACCGCTCCATTGACAAGTGTTAACTAACTTGTAGGCGGGAACTCTATTAAAGTCTAAAACTATTGGATCTGCCCAGAGTCACTCTATCTGCCATAATCAATCGCTAACGTTTGGTCGTGACATATGTCTTTTCCCGAACCCTGTGGGAGGATGGCCATAAACACAAAACTAAGCAATGATTGTTCTTGCTCCGGCTTTAACTTCTTGATATTCGGCAGCGTTGCCACAACGGACCGAATGGCTGTTCTCGCATCTTTCTCGCTGCCATTACTGAACTACAACTCAAAAAAAAAAAAAAAATCGAGCTATTAATTAGTTTAGAACACATTATAGTATAGTAAAGTCTAATCTGGTTTCTAATATGCTCAAGTTTAGTCTAATGATAAAATAGTAAAGTTAAGTTTTAGCAAGTCTAATAAAATGTGGTTATAGTGCAGTCTAGTTTTTGATTAGTCTAGATTATTAGAAATATTATATTTCTTATAATTATTACAGATTATTATAGTATAGTCTGATCAGGTTATAGTATAGTCTAGTTATAGATTAGAAATAGAACAGATTATAGTTATGTCTAATCAGGTTTGGTACAGTTACAATAAAATATAATTATAATATGGTATAGTGATAGAACAGTAAATGTTGTTATAAGTCTGATAATGTTATTAAGTATATAAAGTCTTACTGTTTGTTTTATTGGAAAATCAATAAAAAACATTGTTGGAAAAAAGGAAAGAAAAAAAAGTCTAGTTATCGAACTGTAAAGTCTTGTTAAACAGTAATTATTGTAGAATGTCGATAGATCCGATTATGACCATAAAGGGCTGATAATGTTTGGATTAATTAATTTGGTTTATATTAAACAGATTAGCTGTAGAGAGTCATTGTAGATGCATAAAACTGTTTCTTCTTTCTGGAGACTTTGACCTAAATCTGTGGTAAATTTCCTGTTTGTTATGGGCGATTAGTCATGTGACCTTGTGATGTGTAGGAGCTTCTAAAGAAAAACACTTGTTGAATTCTTAAAGATATATCGTATAATCCCAGCCATCGCAGCGCTCAGAGTTTATAATAGCAGCTCACTCATCGTGACCATAGTGATAGTGAAATTACATGACCAAGTGACATGGTCAGTTGCTATTAAAATGAACATGCTATGACATCAGCGTCAGGTAATGACGCACCGTAATGGATGAACCGTTTAACTTTTGAATGAATCAGTTTAACAGCTGCTTATTCAGAGCAGGTTCATAAAAGATTCAGTCGTGACCTCAGAAAACACATTCATTAGAACGGTTTTATGCAGTAGAAAAGACATTCGTCAGGGAGAGTTTAACTGTCTCTCACTCTGTGTAAAGGTGAGGTCAGGGCAGCCTCACTGTTTGACAGATAAGCGTTACCTAAATCACCACAAATGCTTTTTTTGAAGATGAAGAGAGGAAAGAGAATGACATATAGGCAGCACTATTTCACTCTCTGTTTGAGTGTGTTGTTGGGCGGCTGCGTCATCAGAAACAGACATGTTGTGTGTGCGGATGTGAATCCCCTAACTTTCTCTTTGGGTCTTGAACTGGACAAACTTACTCTTTATTTGATTGGTTCACTGCTTACAAACACACACACACACATACACACACTCTCTCACTCACTCACTCACTCACTCACTCACTCACTCACTCACTCACTCACTCACTCACTCACTCACACACACACACACACACACACACACACACACACACACACACACACACACACACACACACACACACACACACACACACGTGCGCACACATCTTTGTGGGGACTTTTCATAGGCATAATGATTTTTATACTGTACAAACTGTATATTCTATCCCCTTACACCCATCACAGAAACCTTTCTGCATTTTTACATTTTTAAAAAAACATCACTTAATATGATTTATACGCTGTTTTCCTCATGGGGACCAAAAAATGTCCCCACAAGGACAAGGATTTCAGATATTGCTATCTTTGTGGGGACATTTTGTCCCCATTATGTAGGGTTTGTCAGACCACACACACAAACAAACACACACTCTCACACACTCATAGAAGAGTCTCTATTAAGTAACATCAAACCACAGATTTCCTCTTAACTGTTAAACTAAATTTAAATAAATGATCAACCGGTTATTATCACAAAATAAACCCTGACAGGATGATGTTTGGGGTTTGTTTCAACCTGAGGGGGATTATTTTGTGATAATGAAACTAGCACTGAAAGATTTGGTGAATAGATCTGACTAAATAATTTCACTCTTTTCTTGCAATAATGAAACTAGCACATATATGTAGAACATCGGTTGCCTGGGACAACGATAAATTATTTAATTTAGCGTCATGATGCACACACATCTTTTACTGCACCACGTGTGACCAATCAGAATCAAGTATTACAGAGAGCTAACACAATTAATTGTTATGAATGGAATGCAAAAGTCCATATTTCATTGATAATCCTCAGTTCTGATATCCCTCCATGCTCATTTTTAATGATTTTCACTCTCTTTAATACTTTATCGAATCAAAATGTTATTTTCAGTAGCTAAATTATCACATAAAGTACTCTTTTTATTATTTTAATATTAAGCAAAAATTATTTGCACCCAAAAAAGAAGCAATGCGTTTGCACCACCCATGAGCAACACTACATGTAAATCAATATTTATATCTGCTCACATCACAATCCCTCATCAATATCAGTTCTGTTCTGTGACTAAACATGAAGTCTCTATTCCAGACAGTCAGTCAAACCATATTTGTCTTTGAGATTATATAAACACGCTATTGTTTTGACATACTGACTGATTACCATAAAGATGATGTCAGTAAGTTTTTTATAATCAAATAAAGGCAGCCTTGATGAGCAGAGAGACTTCTTAAAAAAAAACTTTAATACATTGATTACATTGAATGTATACATTCTCAATACTGTATTTTGGATATTATAGCTATTTTAATGTATTTAATATATATAAATGTGTAGCTTATTTGTGATAGTTTTCACCACTGATGTTCTAAAACCCTAGTGTTGTTCTGAGCTGTGTTTGTGTGTTGTATGTCTGTAGTCTCTCTATGTGTATGTGTGTGTGTGTGTGTGTATGATCTGTTCTGTATCTGTTCCCAGCAGTGATCTAGAACCGCACTGAGATCCCGATCATTGTTCTTGTTACCTCGTTCCCACACCCTCCCGCGTGGAGCGCACCACACTCTCTAATGTTTGAGAACACGCCAGTGTAAAAGTATCTGCCGTGTAACAAAAGACTGCTTCGGATCAGGTTCAACTTTGATAAACCTTGTCCTAGTGACTCGACAGACAAAGGCGTGGTGCGTATCCCGGCATAACCCCACTCCCTCACGCTGCTCTCCGCTTCTGCTCTCCTGCGCGCTGAGGTTTGGACTCCCACCGCAGGAGTTTTTATGTAATCACGGCCTGTTAATGTCAGGTTAATCAGGGCTGCTCGAACATGCCGTGATGGATCTGAAAGCAGCTGCTTGGCATTGAAAGGAAATCTGGTACCCGTCACAGCCACAATTAAAATGAATGAATAATTGAGACCGGCGGTCATCTGCCCATTCACCTGATATACGGTGTCCCTGACCACGCCGAACAAAGCTCCCCCTCTCTCTCTCTCTCTCTGTGTGTGTGTGTGTGTACTGTATTCACACAGTTTACCCGAGTGCACTGAATCTACATGTTTGAATACTTCAGCATTTAATCCTCCAGATTCTTGATAGAGTCTCGGCTTATGTTCACAAAGAGAGCAGATGAATGATGTTTCCTGTATCCCGTCTTAGACACGGCCAGTTCTGCTCACAGTTTCATCGCATGTGAAGTTTCCGCAGAATAAAAGTCACAGTAGATAGTGGAAACGTGATGATCAGTGTTTTCAAAGCAACCTTTAATAAACAAAAATTATATGTAAAATTAAAAAAAAAAAATCTTTAGAATGTTCATTTTAAATTTTTGGAATTTTTATGTTTGAAATAGTGGGAGACGTTAACATTTGAAATGTTGAAAATCATTCAGAAATATGAAACTAATTTGACAGTAAAAAATGACAACAAAGTCAATTATTATTAAATGAATGTTTATACTGTTCCCAATAAATATATAATAATAAAACCCTTACAAAACTGAACCATTTCGAAACTAAATACAAAAAACGTATTTTTTACTGAATTACTTTTGTTATGTACGTTACATTACTGACTTGAAGAATGAGACCCTTACAAAAAAGCTTGCGTTTTTCAGATATTATGCTAATCAAGTGACGTATAATGAAAGTCTAAAATAAATTTGTATTTTTTTTTTTGCTCGAGTGCAGATAATTTCTAACTACTTAAGTAAACTTTCCTCATATTTTAATTTGGTTCTTTTGCATTTTTTTTTTAGTCGCTGTAGTGGCGTAATGGATAATGTTGCTCACAGCCTGATTTGTCTCAAACTGGAGACACTTCTCTAGCAGGGCAACACTGAGTGATGCTGAGATAGCATCAGACCCCTGTCCCTGCCCTGTCATCTCATTTTACTGTATTAGACTTTCTAATTAAACAGACGGTGAGAACGAGGGGGTGGGGGGGTCCCGCAGAATCCAGTGCACTTTACATGACAGATGCACAAAACCAGCTGAAAAAATGCCATCACAAAGCCTTTACATTTCACCACAGACAGTGATGGAGCAGTTAGACAGGCACTGACAGAAACAAAGTTCGAGCGAAAGACAGAGAGACAGAAAGTAGTGGTTGCTGACCTTTAGGTGTTGCTGGAGGAGTTGCTTCTTGGAGAGAAGTCTCTGCGTGTCAGGAAACAGACTGCTATCCTCCGATTCAAACATGTGAAAGTGAACACAGACGAGAGAGAGAGAGAGAGCGACAGGGGGAGAGAGATAAGCAGAGGAGTTGCGTTTTGCACAGAAGGTGTGTCGTGAATCAGGGAGAGGGAAAGAGAGACGGAGAGAGAGAGAGAGAGAGAGAGAGAGAGAGAGAGGAGACACTAAACAAAAGTTCACACCCACCCAGCCCTCCCTCCAAACCAAAAGTATGTTGGCAGCCGGCCGCACGTGTCCACCTGACATGCACCTCTCACACACCACACACACACACACACACACACACACACACACACACACACACACACACACACACACACACACACACCACACACACACACACACACACACACACACACACACACACACACACCAAGCACAAACCCTCCCTGCGTACCTGCAGTGTGTTATGCATTAATACCAACATACTCAGCAACATGTTTACATTCTGACAATCTCATAAATACACACACACACACACACACACACACACACACACACACACACACACACGCACACGCACACACCACACACACACACACACACCACACACACACACACACACACACACACAGTGTTATGTATTTTATGCATCTAGTATTCACAAGGTAAACAATTTAATGTATTTTATTGATTTTGCATTGATGATGCATATTTGAATTTTTACTACTGTTTTGTGAGTGTATTGTTCAGTTAGACAAACTACATAATATATACTGTGGCAGTTCTGTTGGTCAAATGATGGTAGCAGATGCTATTTTGATACAGTATATAGTAAAAGCTCTTTCTACCTGGTCTGACCCTTAGACTTTTATTGGTGAAATCTAATGTAACTGTTATTTAGTCATATTTGTGAATAAAATATAACCATTTCCTGACCACATTTTACAATGTATACGCCACATTTTAGGTTAATGAAATCACAGATGAATTATACATTGATTTTTTGTGCTTCATTCAGAGAAAGATTTTTTAATTATATTAATATTAAAATTCAACTTAAACATTTGTATATTATTAATTTTATTCATAAATATTTCTGAATGTGTCTCCTTGACTTGTGAGAGGTCAGAATGAACATTTGCAGGTAAAGTGAATTATTAATTACTAATATATTAACTACTATTATTAAAAACAAAAAACTGGAATTTATTGATTTATTTGTTTACTGAATGAAAAAAAGATGTTGAATAATATTTATTGATTATTATTTTCTTAATACTTATCCAATACGTATGCTGTTTTATTAATATACCATAGTATATATGAATATGATAATCACATAGGCCTAGTACCGTGTTATTTTTATGGTACTCCTCCTAGGTAAAGACTGATACCGTAGTGCTTATTTTGTAAGTGTATACTCGTATAGCTAAATAGGCCTGATATTTATTGTATACATTGACCGCAGCCCCCGTAGAAGATGTGTGTATGGTGTGATGTGTAAATACGTGTTGATTCCTTTCATGGCTGCGTTCCCAGCATGCAGTGTCGTATTAAACTCAGGGAGGGGCTGGATATATGTGGGCCGCTTCATTAATACCCACCTAAAGAAGGGAGCGGGCATGTTTCTGTGAGGCTCATGAGTAAGGTGTTTGTGAATGCAGGTGTGCACCGCGCACATAATTATACAATGCATCAAGTGTACAGCGCTAAGCGCATTACTGTGTCATTCACACTGCGCAAACGCCATCATTTAGAGATCAAGATTAATACATGTTTACCCAGCTCAAATCACTCTCAAGCACTTTGATACCTGGAGGTGGATTTTAATTCAGTGGCGTATCATTAATCAAGTGATGTCACAAAAGAAACGGTTCTAAACGGAACCTCGAAGGGTTCCATGTATAGAACTTTATATTTTCATCATTTTATGGATTTAATTTTGATTTACATTTTATGAATTAAACATACTTTATCACTAGAAGTTTTTTTAAATAATATGTTAAACATGAAAGCATTATGCAATCATTTAAGACATAGAACCTTTTTGGCAAAAGGGGATCTTTAAAATTGAGTCAAGAATTCTAAAGGCCCATCCACACTGAGAACTATAACGATAACTACATTAACATCCATACCAACGCATGCTATATTTCTGTTTTTATATAGGCACGCTGCAGTTTTGTCGTCTGTCGCTTTAAATTCTCAAGATCTTGAAAGCAGGGTGGATTCTGATTGGCTTTCAATGTTTTTATCGTTCATCAGCTGGAAAAAAATAGTTCTGAAAGTGATTTTGATGATATCGTTCTTCTGTGCCGTTATGGTAATAGTTGTGGTGTGTGGACTCTGTTATTTTTTAACGATTTATAGAACTATATCTTTATCGTTAAAGTTATTGTTCTTGGTGTGAACGGGCCTTATGAGTGCATGATCTGATGAGTATTGGGTCATTGAACATCACAAAGAGTCATTTTTGTCTTATTTTGTCTCTCTTAAAGTACTCATCATGAGGATTGTAATCTCTCTTGATCTTTTGAGATAAAAGAGTTTGATGTTTGACACTGAAAACATACTGTAACTTTCAGAACTCAAACTTCTTCCTCAGGTTAAAAAGAGATTCATTGAAACAAAGATACTCAAATGACTCGTTCTGAACTTCCGCAACTCGTCAGACAGATGAATATGTTAACGCATGACTGCCCACATTCACATATCAACAACGCCTGTTGGATTAACAGAAACGAGCAGTCGCATTGGTTTGTTTCGTGGGCCGATGAAACGGTGGTCTTAAGCTCTGAATACTGACACGTATCGGTGTGGATGCAGCATCACACAGAAACATGATGCCAGAAACGATCAATTCATGAGCATTTTTCATGACGAGAGTCTTCATCTCATTTTAAACATTTGCTAAAAGTACTGCTGAGGTCATTTGCTGTAAGTGGATGTAAGCTATACTTTTGTGCATCTTTAAATCTCTCTTTCATTGATTATTGTGTTTCAGAAACATGAATGACACGGTCTAGTTTTTTCTGCCTCTTTCTCTTTCTGTTTTATGATCACTGATTGTTTCAAACGAGACAGACCTATAAATGAGGACTTATTTTTTCAGCTGAAACTGCAAAAAAATCAACCACTTCCTTTCCTGCAGTGTGTGTGTGTGTGTGTGGTGTGTGTTTCCCTCAGCAGTAGCAAACATCTCCCTCCTAGTGACACGTACAGGGGAGTTTCTTCATACCTGTAGATTTATTTGACTCAATTTTATTGTTTTTATGAACAAACTAATCAAAATTTGTTGGTTTGATCGCACTCTACAATTACAATTTTAATTTTTTTAGAATAGAAAGATTCAAAATGGCCTTCCTATGCATAATTTCATAGCTATTATTTTAAGTATCTCAAATGCCCTTATTTCAAAAATATTTGAAAGCTTTTTGCACAATATGACAATATGCGTATAGATGACTGGAAATCCAAACATGCCTTTCGCTTGACATTGTTGTCTGCCTGATCATCAACACTAAACTCTTAAAAAAAGTTGTTGGTGGAAATGATTTGAATTAAATATGCAGATGTGATCGATGGATTTTCATTTTCTGAGAACAAGGATACAATAAAATTTGTAAGGATGCTCTGATTGATCGGGCTGCGATCGTTATCAGCTGATAATAGCTTTATAAAGTTTGATTGGGGGTCTTTATAAAGGCCGTTCAGAAGAGCCGATCAGATGACACAAAACTTGCGAGACAATTTTTCTATGCGCAGCTAAAATACCGCCCTGGCAGTGCTACCAGGTGTCTGAAAACTAAAGTACAATACATTTGCAACGTTTTGTGGAGACATCTTGTTATCGACAACATTCTTGAAAATAGCATATTTTGTGTTCAAAAGAAGAAAGAAACATATTGAGGCTGTGTAAATGTATTTGTAAATAAATGAATTAAGTTTTGGCGCCCCTGGAAGTGGGTGGAGTTATGAGGTTTGACTGACACTTTGAGGACAAGGTTTAGTCATAAGCTCTTTTTAATTTTTCATTGGTTATATATTTGCACAACCCACAGACAGTGCCGATCCTACACTTCTGGGGGCCCTAAGCAAGGCGCTTTTCTGTGCGTTCTTAAAACCCCCAAATTTCCAAAAATTAATAATTACAATGCCAGATTTCTATAGGGGTGAATTCAGGTTGAGTGGGACTAGGGCTGCACGATTAATCGAAATGAAATTGCACAGGATTTAACATGGGCTGCTATGATTTTATGCGCAGCTTGTCAGTGAAGTACGGCTCTGTGATCAGTAGTAAATGCTGCTCCATCTGAACACCAGAGGGCGTCTTACGCAGAATCTCCAAATATGCCCCGCAAAAGTAGATAACACACATTATTAAAAATATTTCCACATGACTCCACAAATGTTTTGTTAACACCACACATATAATAGCATGTTATAACGAAATATTCACATTATGGAACATTTCTGTCGTGTATATACTAGTGCTGTTGCGTCGGGTCGATGGCATTTTTTTTGCGTCGACACTTTTATTTATTTATTTTTTGCACCATTTCCGGCAGTACAGCTCGCCAACACACGTGGGAGACCGAAACATTGCAGAATGGAGGATGAAGACCACTAGAAATGAATGTGCTTTCCATTAAATGAATCACACACAGTACAAATTAAACAAATCCTTAACAAAAAAAACTTTTGCAATTTAGACGCGCAAACTGGGTGCCGGTGCGGTGAGACGTACGGCTCGGGCAGATTCGGCTTGCAGTTGGTCATCCACGGACGCGACGCCGAGCGCGCTGTTACAAAAGAAGCCGTGCACACAGGCAAGCGAAATGGGGTCTTGCCGGTCTTGCGCACCCAACGCGTCATTTTTGCCGCGCGCTCGTGCGGACGCGTCGAGTATAAACAAGGCTTTGCTCCGTGTCAGCGCGCGCTCTGATCGGTAAAGGGGCACAGACTCTCCCGAATCATCTCCAGCAGGAGCAGAAGCACCACTAAATCCTTTTCCCTCGTAAGCTGATATTAGTGTTTAAACATTCTCTATGATAAAAAATGTTTGTACAAGATATTTTAATAACACGGTTTTGGCGGTTATAGAGTTCTAATGACGGTGTTCAAATACATAACATTAGACTAACGTTAGCCAGCTACAGTATCATGATTCAGTACGCTAGTTCGTATTTATTTTAGATACATTATGTTTTTTTATTAATCGCGCAGCAGAAAAATAATCTTTATTTTAATCGTCCAATTAGTCGTTAGATTAGTCGACTAATCGATAGAATAATCGCCCAACTAATCGTTTAGTTAATAATCGTTTACCCCAGCCCTACATTTATATAGTGGTGAGCAAGGGGGCCCCCTGGTGGTTCAGGGGCCCTATGCAACTTACATAGTTTGCGTATATGAAGGATCGGCTCTGCCCACAGACCGATATAAAGGGTGACCAATAGAAATGATTTATGAAAAAAGATGAAATATAGAGGTGACAGCGACACTATATCTGTGTGTGTGTGTATATATGTATGTATGTATACGGTATATATATATATATATATATATATATATATATATATATATATATATATATATATATGCATGCACTCACAATCTTGTGTAAAATTATTATTTATATATGTAAAAGCATATGTATTTATGTATTTCTGCTATAGAATATTATAAACTGAATATAATTTATTTATAAAATGTATATTATTTAAATTAAATTATGAATAAATATAATAAAAATGTGTGTGTATTTGTGTGTGTGTGTGGTTGTGCTAGAAATTCTGAGAAATGGTGTGGAATATACTGTACTGTTAGTGGCTGTCTGTGTCGACTACACCCCTAGAGTGGTCCAACTGGTTCACACCAGCCATCTCTCTGTCTCTCTCTCTCTCTCTCTCTCTCTCTCTCTCCTCTCTCCTCTCTCTGGTCCCACAACCCACTGCATGAGAGGACAAGGCAAGGAATGTAATCCAACCACACACTCATAGATTACCTCACCCACCCTCCTCCAGTTCCTCTCTCTCCTCTCTCTCTCTCTCTCTCTCTCTCTCTCTCTCTCTCTCTCTCTCTCTCTCTCCTCTCCTCTCTCTCTCTCTCTCTCTCTCTCCTCTCCCCCGTGATATTGCTGCCAGGTCGGAATGTTTTTCTTAGCCTCTCCTACACACTTTCACTCACACACACACAAACGGCCCTCTCCTCTCTATTCTACCCCTGTTCCCATCCCATCTCATTTCTCTCTCTCTCTCTCTCTCTCTCTCTCTCTCTCTCTCTCTCTCTCTCTCTCTCTCTCTCTCTCTCTCCTCTCTCTCTCTCTCTCTCTCTCTCTCTCTCTCTCTCTCTCTCCTCTCTCTCCGGGGTGGGTGGGTCTAGTCTGGTTGAGCTGTGCTGAGTTAAACCCCCTCACTGTGATCTCATGTCTAAACCTGCCCGCTGGAGTTGCTGGTGTTCTTACTCAAGTGTTTGGGTACGTCTTCCCACAGACACAGTACAAAAATGACATTTTTGCCACACTTGCCAATGGTTGGTGGTATAAACTGGGCAAAAATATTTCTTGCAAGCCCTAAAATTTAGATTTGAATTTGGATTTTTTTTTTCATTAAACATATATTTTGGTGCAAAGTCTTTTCTTTTTCTTCTTGCAAATCAGATATAGCATGTAATGAGTTATTGTGTTTATCTTACTCTCAGCATTATGTACAATGTTCAGCCATCACTGAAACTGCACCTGTTCACAGAGATTTTGATCACATTCCGCATTTAAATGAATGAAAGTTTTTGGCTTTAACTTGGTTTAAATGTTTTTGTTTTTATTCACCACTGAGATCTGAATGAATAATGAAATGTGATTGTTGAATTGTCACTCACGTTTGCTGAGGCTGTCAGGAGGTTCGTTGTCATTGCAGCAAATTCACCATCTTTAAAGAAGGGCCTTAAACTTCTTGCAAACATTTGCGTCAAACTGTCAAGTTAGCCAAACATAAACCGTTTTTGAAAAGACCACCACAGGGAAAAAAAGAGATATTTTCATTAAGGAACGATCATCAAGTACGGTTTGAATAGATTTGATTTTTCTTAACTTCCCAAACCTAATTTTGTTGTTGTATCTGGTGTTTGGCGAGTGTTAATTTGGACCCACCACTGCTATCAAATCACACTTGAATGCAAAGAGTTTTCATTTCCTCCTGTCATTTCGAGAGTTTCTGTTATTTAAATGACAGGAAGTGTGAGGTAGTTTTATAAAGGTTACCAACTTCTTTATACCTTTTTTCCTTGATGTGGTGTGTAGAGGAGAAAGTTTATTTCTTTTGTGTAGCCAGACTGACTCTGGAGTTTATCCATAACATCATCCTCTCCACAAACACACGAGTAGCTTTGAACAACACTAATGATAATTGTTATAAGGATGATTAAAAAAAAACATGAATTGAATGAGGTGAATATTTATTCATTTACATATTTATTTAGAAAAATATCACAAAACTGCTCATAAAATTAACTCCACCTTTTAAGGCAAGACACTACAGGCAAAATGTTGGGTTATTTTGCTTCAATCACTTTTCTTCTTTAACACTAGTGGAAAGAAAACATCCAAAATACACATTAAGTGCTTATTTTATTGCACTTTCTCTACTTGAGTCTGTAGATTTCATTCACGATCCTATCTTTAAAGGTCGTGAGTCAGAAATCTCCGTTTCAGCAGCTTTATATACACCAAACTTTACAGTTGTACAACTTTACAGAAACAAAATGAAACTACGATTTTGAACCTGGCTTTATCCAGCGTTCAGATTTCTGTTCTAGAAATGCGCATTATGGGGGAAGAACAAAACACTAAACTTGGTTAAAGTATCTGAGGAAAAAAGGCAAACTACAGCTATGCAAAAAAAAAAAGCTGACAGGAAAAAGCATACATTGATCACAACATAATCAGTTATTAATATTTAATATAATAGTTTTTTTCTCTCTTGGACAGTCCGGTCAAAAATTATGTCAGCACAATTTGACATGTTTCTTTGCGTTATTATCACAAATAAAACAATTAACTCCAAACAAAATGTAAAATGCTTTAATAAAATTGTAATAATATTTGAATAAAGGGTAAATGTCATTTTTCCTAGGCCGGACATCACGTTTGTCAACTACTGTATGTCAAATAGTGCTTATTTGAATAGATAATGCCTTATTTGCATATTTAAACGTAACATTTCAGCAAGCTTGTAATACAAAACAGTTCTAATGTGCTGTGATTAATCATCTGGGGAAAGTATTGAGATCAATTAGTTAATGTTTTTTACCCTATTCACCTGTAGTGTCTGCTCCTTTAGTGTTTCCCAGCTCATTAAACCTGTGCATGTGACCCCTGCAGGACAATCCGACTGGAGCTCGTGGTTTTCACAGGTCAGCGAGTGGACAATGGGTGTGTGCCGTCTGAGACTCAGACTAGTCCACGGGTGACCACATGCTGTTCACTGGAAGTTAAACTAGCAATCACTCCGGCTAGCTATCAGAAGCCTGGCGGGGAGGGAGGGCGTGGCTGGTCGCTGAGGGATTATGGGTAAGGCCATCTTTGGTGGTGAGATGTTAAAATAGCCATTTCAGTGTGGACTCTCGGGCATGACTGCTCACCGTTGGCAACACTCGTTTAACGGACCGCCGTCCTGCAGAAGCACTTTTATCTGTGCGGCACAATGAAAGATCGGGTCAGAGATGGGAGACCCGTGTGGCGCGCGCGTCTGTGTGTGTGTGTGTGTGTCTAGACTCCAGAGGGAAATTGCATGTTCATAATCCACATCAAGTTTTCTGAGCGTATTATAGTCTGCTACTATCAAAGCAATTATAAATACCATCCGTGCAATGTGTATTCTGAATACTGTGCTGAAAATGTAAAGGTGTAGTCCGGCCAAAAATGAAATTTCTGTCATTATTTACTCACAAAATATTTTGAAGAACAATGGGAATCGAACGACACTGTCCCATTGTTTTCAAAAGTCATTCAAAGTCATACAGGCTTAGAACAACAAAATAATGACAGCATGTTGCGGGTAACCTATTCTTTTAAGAAATATTACACTGTAGACATTTAATTTAAACTTACTACAATGTTCAGTATGTTTGTGTATAAATGGTTAATATAAGGCTTACTGGCTATTCAAACAGTAACTTACCACTTGAAAAGGAAATGCATCAACACAGAATAATCACAGCTATAAGAGCTTTCTCTGCTGAGCCCATGAACTATTGAAGAACCTTTATATTTAAGAGTGACAGAGATTTGTGTCGTCTAAAGCTCCAACAGGTGACAGACCGTCATCCTTTGTGATTTTCATATGAGAAGGACTGTTAGAGGAGGTCTGAAAATGCATATCTGATCTCTGTGTCATGGATCTGTGTGTGTGTGTGTTTTTACCTTATGTAATGCATGAATCAGAAGTGTGAGCAGGCCGCTGGAGTTTGGGTGGGTGCTATGATTTACCCCTCTACTGGGCGGATGGAGGGGAGTGGTGATCACTCGCTCGCTCGCTCACTCAATCACTCAATCACTTGCTCGCTCACTCAATCGCTTGCTCGCCCGCTCACTCACTCGACTCCACTCACACACTCACTCAAGTCATTACATGCGGACTTTGTTGACAACAGCTGTTTTAATGACACATGTTGCGTTCCCAAATGCACATTATAAGATCAGCATTTACTGTGAACTGAGTTGCTCCAAGACACTGAGAACATTGTTGAATCATTCACGTGTAAATGAACATAGTGCCGTTCTTAACACTGAAACATGGAACATCATTATGCCGATTAATCGTGCCGCCCTATTATAGACTAACTCAAACACAGACACCAAAAGAAGAATTTTTAAGAATTGAAAAAGGCTAGTTTTTTACTTTTGAGAAATTGTCCTGTCCAGCGATGTGATGTTATACATTATCTAAAACTATTTTACTGCTCATTGTGCTCATTGATTTATTATGCACGTATGTACAATTAGAGTTAGAGCATTCCTTATCCAACTCTCATTTAATTTATGAAGTTCCCTAAAACATCTTTTGCCATTCAGTCAGACATACAGTATGTACAATAGCACGAGTAAGTTCATTGTAAAACAAATGATTTTGTTGGCTAATAACACACACACCCACATGAAGGCACACGTCGTAAACCAGCACTTTGCAAGTGATCAGACGTGATAGATGGGAATCTCCTGAGGGAAGAAACGAGTAGTGAAGTGAAGCCAGCTGCCAGCGTGTATCAGAGACTCTGGCACACACACTCGCACTTAATTACAGGAGCGCAGCGAGCAAATTTAGGCAGGACGCTAACCAGAGAGGAGGAGGCAGAGGCAGCCGGTCCTGGATGGGCTCTGAGCGGGACAGAACCGCAGAGGCGACGGGGGAGGCTATTTCAGTCGGCTTCACTCTCATTATTTATCTTAGTTCGAGTCCCCGCGCTCAGGCACAACCTACAATTCAGGCCTGCAGATGGGCTAGTGCATCAGACCCTCCCACAGCACGGCAACCCACGGGCACATTCACCCAAATATACAACACACACAACTGGACCCTCCCACACCAGATCTGAGTAACACTCGCACTCAATACACCATCTCTCTGCTCGTCTGTCTGCGACGGTGTTAGCTGAGGAACATTAGTGCTTTTAGGAGATCATCACTTCACATTAGCATTGTTTTTATTAACATTAAATCAAATATAATAATAAATAATATAATATAAAATGATTTGTTGTTTCTCCTAGAAAGCAGTGAAATTACTGAGAGCTTCTGAAGACTTGTCATGAAATCTATTTACCATTACATCTATTTTTATATATTTGATATTTGATTATTTAATATGAATGTTTATATAACATTGGTGCATGTGTTATTATATTATAAAATATTTAATGTTTATTGTTTCTCCTACATGATGATGGTTCCTGAAGTTTTCATTAAATTTATTTTTTAAATTATATAATACATTTAATAATATTTTATGTGTTATATATTGTTATAGTATACTTAATGTCTCTCTTAGAAAGCAGTGAAATTGCTGAAATCAACTGAAGATAGTTACTGAAGTTGTCATGAAGTCTATTTACCACTATTTTAATATTTATATTGGATTAAACAATATATTTAGTATTTTAATAGTATTATAATATATTAAACTATTATATATATATATATATATAAATTTGATATTTTAATATAATAATATATATGCAATATATATGTTGTTTCTCCTCAGATCAAGATCACAGATTAAGTGTATATTCTATCTTGTGAGCTGCATAAGAGCAAACTTTAAGCAATAATGTTTCCTGTGGCATTATAAACAAATGTGCAAGTATTGTCAAGAACGTTATTTAGTAAATAGATGTTAGAATGTCATTTTGCTTTTACTGGAGTCTCATTTTTAAAAAATCAGTTTTTGCCTGTGATGGTCGTCACATAAGGAAGCCGGTCTGGGGTTACCTTTGGATTCATCTGTTGATATATTGGCTAGATGAAGTGTTTTCACACTTCCACTGAGATTTTCTGATGTTGCTCAGTGTTTTTAATAGAGCTGTAATGAACATTAGTGAGTGTTTGATTAGTGTTGACCAGCAGCACGTACACCCACTGTGTCTTCCGTACAGATGCCCTCACATCTCACTCGCTCCTCTTTATTCTTGCTCTTAGCTTTTATATATTGATTTGAAATTAATTGAGTCTAATTATCTTTCTCTTACTGTCTTTTCCTGGATTTTCCTTTCGCAGACCTCTTGAATCATTGCTGCCTTCAGTTGCACCTGGGAGGTTTTTCCTTCTTCCAGCATGTAATGATTTCAAGTCAGATTCAAATTTACATTACTGTACAGCGCTGAAATTGAAACTTCACAAAATGGACATTCACCAGATCGACTGTATGTTTGCTTTCCCACTTCTTTCATGTGTCAGAAATGTCCAGCTAGTTGAGAATTTTGCGTTTCTCAAAATATGATTTTGTTTTCACACAATATAAAACATTTCGCAAATATGATCGATAGTCCCCTTTAGACATTCTACTGACTAGAAGAAACTTTGCAACTACATGTCAACTGATTCTACTTACCCGAACCCTAACCTAACAGTCTACTGAAACTCTGATGAGAGTTAGTCGACATGTCGGTGCAAAGTTACTTAAAGTTAGTAGAATGTGTAAAGTGGACTTTTAAAATAAAGTGTTATGATGCCATTTCTGTTGTTGATGCAACTTTGAAACTGTAGCTTGCCAAAGCTACTCGTGATTTAAAGTAGTTCAACAACAATCAGGCCCTTTTGAAATGTAGTTCGCTACAATATCAGCTAATAAAAAAGTAGATAACCACTACTCAAAAGTGACAATCTTTTGTTACAGAAAAATATCTTTACTATTTCAAATAAATGCTGTTCTTTTAAAATATTAATAAAAAATATTAAACTGATGTCAAAATTGATAATAATCATAAATGTTTCTTGAGTGGCGAATCATTATATTAGAAGGATCATGTGACACTGAAGACTGGAGTAATGATGCTGAAAATTCAGCTACAGGAATAAATTACATTTTACAATATATTCATCCATAGGCGCCGATACCGTGGGTGCTCCGGGGCTCGAGCACCCACGGAAAATACCGAGCACCCACGTGCTAGACTGCCAGTAGGCTACATTCATTTAAAATTAAACATTGCAGTTAGTGCTATGTGAAGCATCTGTCACTGTGATTGGTTATGTCGATGTCAGTCTCGCCTGCTCTATCCATATCCTATCCACCAATCACAGCGTTTCTCGGATGAAAGCGCCTCTGATCGCGGTTACGTGTCAGTTACACTTTTGATCTCCAATCCTGTCTGTATTTGTGAGAAGTGGTGCTGTCCTGAGTTGAAAGAGAGCCTACTTTAAGGCTTTATTATCAAGTAAATAGGTGTGTGTGTTCGTGTCGACCGCTGTCCATTTCCTAAAAGGGGTCGCACGAACACATATTCTCTATGAGTTTAATTTACACACACCGGCGGCGCCATTCGGCGTCTATCCGCGGCGTCCAGCAACGGCTCAGGACCTTGTTCAAAATCCTGCCGTGCCACAGAGCGCGATTTACATAGTTTTATATTAAATTTACATTTGTCTCAAATTGTCATTCATGTATACTGACTTCACCCTGTGCTGCAATATACATTTAGTTTTAGATTCATTTACAGAAATCAGCTGGTTGAATGAAAATTGCTGATGTTAACGAATTTTCAGATGATATTCTCAATTCATTCAGTTAACGGACTGTAAAGTGTTAAGACTGCAGACTTAGCAACGGTTGTATTTAATTGTACATTACAATCATAACATAACATAGTACAGACATGATCTGAATTCCATTACAATATTGCTCGTGTAACTGCGCGTTAGGTGTGCGATACCTCGAGGCTCGAGTTGTGACACGGCGCATTGTCTACATGTATTTGCTTATTTATTAATCCAGGCAATTTGTTGATAAAACATTTATTAAAATGAAGATACAATTTATACAAAACGAAATTCACTTTCAGTAGTAGAACTGATAAGAGTGAGGTTCTGAAATGCAAACATTTTTTGACTAGACCTACTTTTTTTTTTTTTTTTTTAAAGGGCCAGCGCCCATGAGCACCCACGGAGTAAAACATAAGTCGGCGCCTATGTATTCATCTAGAAAACAGCTATTTTAAATGGCAATAATATTTCACAATAATAGTTTTACTGCTTTTTTTGTTAAATAAATACAACCTTGATGAGCAGAAGAGATTACATATTTTGTTTTTATCTTCCTGACCCCAAACATTTGCGCATTTACTGTAAAGAACTACTCAATTTCTGACTCAATTTCTAAAGTTAAAGTATAACAATACTCTCACTCTGTCTGTGTGTGTGTGTGTGTGTGTGTGTGTGTGTGTGTGTGTGTGTGTGTGTGTGTGTGTGGTGTGTGTGTGTGTGTGTGTGTGTGTGTGTGTGTGTGTGTGTGTGTGGTGTGTGTGTGTGTGTGTGTGTGTGTGTGTGTGTGTGTGAGAAGAGTAGGATGTTTTTAACCCTTGCGTATAAAGGGCATCATTTGCATACATCTCTCATGTGAATTGAGCTGCACGTCTGCGTATACATTGATTGTGTAGGAGGATTGTTGATTGACATGATGAGGTTTTCTCTGATTAGCGTGTGGAGGTGAGATGCCTGATGGTCTTCTGTCAGTAATGAGCAGATAATGCACACGCATCCGACTGTACAGGCATATAAACAATAACGGCTTCATTAAATCGTAGTAGCTGTAATTAATACATGCACATTCAATATAAATCTGTTCATGCACTTATACTGACCTCGCTTGCTCAAATACACCCTTCAGAAAAGAAAATCTCAGAGCACAATGTGAAATAAAATACATTTAATATAATGTATACAAATATATAAAATCTCTGATGTTAATTTTGCTGTGTTTTTAAATTTATTAGTATTTGGACTATTAATAAAGTAAAAAAATACTATAATTATTCAAGATTATTATTGTTATTACATTGAACAGTAATAAAATACATTTAAAAATCTATAAATCTTTGTAATTTCTTAAGTAAAGCTCAAATATATTTTTAAGTATACTTTATTCAAGTCAAGTCAAGTCAAATATATTTATATAGCGCTTTTCACAATACAGATTGTATCAAAGCTGCTTCACAGTATCAATCAAAACAACTTAACAATGTTTGTTTATTACTGGAAAAAAGACATCCAAGTTTAGTAGAGCTGATCAATGGTATGATTGGTTAATTAATTTGAATATCCCCAACTGATCCTCAACTTTAGTGTACTAGTAGTATACTTGTAAGTGAATTATTTCTGTGCTACTTGGAACTAAATTCGCCCAATTTTTAGTGTATAACAGAATGTTTAAAGTATACTTTAAGTAGTAAACTTTAAGTGCGCAACTAGTTAACAACTACATTTTTTACATTTGTACTGCAACTATACTACAAGTGAACTTATGTGTATACTGTACTAGCACATTTTTAGTTTATAAAAATACACTTTGAAGTATACTCTCAATAAACTTTTATAATTTTAATAATGTTTGCAATCAAAAGACAGATATCTCAATATGAACTCAAACTAGGGCTGGAAAAAAATCAATCGCGATTAATCGCATCCAAAATAAAAGTTTTGTTTACATAAAATATGTGTGTGTAGTGTGTATAATTATTTTGTATATATAAATACACACACATGCATGTATATATTTAAGAAAAATGTGTTATTAATATAAAAAATATGTATATTTATATATAATATAAATGATGTATAAATATATATATATACAGTATATACATGCAAATATTTCGTACATATATACATGCATATGTGTGTATTTATATATACAAAATAATTATACACACTACACACACATATTTTATGTAAACAAAACTTTTATTTTGGATGCGATTAATCGCGATTGATTTTTTTCCAGCCCTAACTCAAACATTTGTCATCAAATGATATGTGGATTTATATCGAAGCGCTCTACACTTAATGGATGACAGGTTTAAGGACTGATCGGAGAAACAAAATTAAGGCTAAAATGTGATTTTGTAAATTGCACATACATAAAATCAGTCTTGCATAAATGTTGGATTTAATCCAATGAGGCAATCTGCATTTGAATGGATTTACAAATAATTCATCTTTCATGAACAAGGCCCATTGTGTTCAGTCATCAGTATATATTTCTTAGAATTGAGAGAAGCGTAATCCTACACGGTGTTTCTTGGCATGATTGCGAGATGTGTAGGGCCTCCCTGTAGGCGACGGCAGCTCATCATGCCTCTCGTAGACTGGCGTGTGTGTTGTCACCGGTCCAGTAAGTGATGAAGAGAGAGGTGTGTTTAGTGAGTCCTGCTGTGGTGACAGTCTCTAATCAGCTCGGGTTTGAGGGCATGTCTGCTCTGCCCAAAGGCAAAGTCTATGCTCTGGGACCACCGATATTATTTCATTTCTCCTTCTGTCTCTGGCTGGCTCTCTCTCAGTCTCTATCTGTGTTGTTTCCAAGCCAATAATGACCGATGGCGTGATCTTGTTTACCTGCGGTCACCGAGGAACGCACAGGCATGAACCAATATAAAACTACACTCATGTCATCATAGAACACTAGTCAGTATGAAATCAAATTGTTTCTGGTCTTATTGCCCTTGTGAAAAATAAGTACTTTAGCATATTTTTTTATGGAATTCTTAACTTGGTTAACTACTTTAACGACATTTCTATAGAAACTGGGTGTCGGGTATTTAAATATAGTTGTAATCAGTCCCTCCAGAAAAACGCGATTATGCGATCGCATGATTTAATGCATAATCAGCCAAAGTCCACACTTTCGCCGCATAAGTTGCCAATTTCCCGCCAAAATATGCGGGGCTTGCATGATTTCATAATCCCTGCATTTTCGTTGCAAAAAAGTAATATATCTTAGCAGAAAGTTGAAAAATGTTTAAAACATTTCCCCCTGTTGCCATTGAAACGTTATGAAGTGACGTAATTACACAACGTGAACATCATCAAAAAGCTGTAAAACAGGAAGCACACTTTTTTTAAATATATATTTTATTTATTCATTTTTACAGAAGTTGTAGTTTTGTAAAGCTACAGAACTTGTTTGACTCATCAATTTTTTGTAAGTTTGAGTCATGTGTTTATTAAGATCTGAAATAAAACAAGAACATAAAAGAACTGAAATATTCCCAGTACTTTCTGTGATGTAGTGCTTGCTTATCATGGGGAGTAATAAGAAATGACTCTTTACATTAAGGTAGTAGCCTAGTGAGAACAGGGGTGTTGGGGAATCACTTTTTTGTCTCTTTTTCATCAAACTGCAGTTTTTGAAAGTTCCCGCAATTTCATCACATAAAATTGCATAAATATCCCGCATATTCCATTGCATTTTTTAAGAAAACGTGCCGCATAATCATGGGTTTTTGCCTGCAACAATCACAAAAAAAAACTCTGCGTTTTTCTGGAAGGACTGTGTAATTTCACATTTGCAATGAAGTTGCAATTTTAGTACAATGTACAATTGCTTTAAATGCAATATCGAATGACACACATACAGTTAAAATTAAAATCTCGTTCTTTGCATGTGCTTTAGTATGTTAGTCAACACATCACGATAAGTGTACTTCTAAGCATGACAAATGATTATGACTGAAAATGTACAGTTTTCTTAACGTTTAAATTAACATGTACTCTTATGTACTGTCTTCAAGTGCAGTTATTTTTTAAATGGATTTGTTGTACACTACAAGTGCACATGTAATGCAATCAAGCACACTTGTTTTTCACAAGGCTGTGCATGATTCATCAGTGCATGTTGTTCATAGAGTGAGATCTATTGAGTTGTGATGGTTCATTGTATTACATCAGTTTATTTGGTTTCTGGGTTCTTTAAAACAATAGTATAGAGGTCTCATGGGTTTATGGTTAGTGTGGTTAGCATGGGTCAGTTAGCCCTTGCTGGTATGTGCTGTAACTACAACATTAAAGGGGCAAAAATAATCTTTCTCCATTAACAGCCATTGAAAAGAAGCCATGCAGTCTGACAAAATATTTTTTTTGCAAACAACATGTTTTGGCAAATGCTTGTTTTTTTGTGTGTGTTTCAGGCCTTTGGTTTGTGTTTGTTCTAGATTGCACAATCACACTGCATTTGGTTTCGCCATGAAGCAAGATTGCAATTAGGCTGTGTATTTCCAAAACTGCCATGCCGTTTTAATTAGGAAGAATGGGAATGCTAATGGAATAGGTATATTAGTACTTCTTGGACAGACACTCTTAAGGGGTTAATTCAAGTAGTTCCAAATCCATAAGACTTTTGTTTACCTTCAAAATACAAATTCACATATAAACATTGATCAGCTACAATAAATAGAAGTTCAGCCGAGAACAAACATCATTGGTTCTTGCTGAAGCTCAAACGTGATGCGTAACACGAGAATGAACCTCATTGGCTCTTGCTGAATCTCAAACGTGATGCGTAACACGAGAATGAACCTCATTGGCTCTTGCAGAAGCTCAAACGTGATGCGTAACACGAGAATGAACCTCATTGGCTCTTGCAGAAGCTCAAACGCAGGGGCGTAGGAACCGGGGGGGACGGGGGGGACGTGTCCCCCCCAATATTGGAGACAATCGCATTTGTCCCACCCAAAAATGACACCGCGGAAGACAAAAATATTTGCCAACTCTCACGCATTGGCCGTGAGACACACGTATTTGATTGGTTTCCATATCAAATGTCGAGAGTGCATTATTGTAGCGCGAAAGTACATTAATATAATGCGCGAGCGTGAATCTCTCTGCTCGCGCGCGGAATATGATGTGCCGAGCGCGAATCTCCCACCGCTCTCAGATACACTTATCTTGTAATTCTCTCTCTGGGCTCGCTCAGAGAATAGGCTATGCCTGCTGCACTTGAAACGTGTTCAGTGCAATCGCGAATCTCTCCTCTTCCCCAGTTAACAATTTTAGGTTATAAGAATGTTCAATTCTCCCTTTATAAACGTTGTATTAACGTTCTTGCTTGGTTATAAGAACGTTATTCAAACGTTCAATTCTCCCATTAGGCTATATAAACGTTCTCTTAAAGCTGCAGTCCGTAGCATTGTCCCTTTTTGTCGCCATCTCTGTACGAAATCTGTAACTGCAGTGATTCGCGGAATTATAATCTTTACGTGGGTTGTAAATCGGCATGAAACAGCGCGGATGAACACAGTGTTTTGAGGCGAGTGCTGCTGTCAATCACCGCGCTGTGTGGATACTGTCATTCAGAATCACAGATTCACGTTTTGAAAGCTTGACCAACATAAGAATTTTCACCGGAAAATGTCTTCTGAACAAGTAACATCCATTTTTGTTCTAATCAACTAAGGGTGGAAAAAGCATTCGACATGACAAGCGATCGTTAGATTTAATCAGCGCGATTTAACGTTACAGCAACCGTGAAAATCATAGCCTACTTTGTTCTCAAATTGTTCATGTTAACAACATCACCATTGCGTGACTAACGTTATTTAATGTGTTTTATGATTACCTGTGTAGTTCAGAATTCATATTCTCCATAATAGCTAAACGAGAAAGACACAACAATGGAAACTCCATAACTGTGTGAATTAAGGAAACGTACTGTTACACGATTGAACTATTGAAATGTCTTAATTGTTCAGCAGAGAAAGCTGTCTCTTCTTCCGTTTCGAACCCCTTCAAAACACAGAGTTCACGCACCTTTCAAAAGCCCCACCGATGTGTATCCTTGTGTTCGCATGAGACGGTTTCTTTCTCTTTCCACCTTAAATCCGAAGTACGAAGTCTTTTGGGTTTTATAACTGGTTAATCTCCAGTTGACACTGATGATTGTTGTTTGGATCTTTCTGGATCCGCCATGAGTTTAATCATGTAAAGTGCTGCGAGAAAAGCCCATCTCTACATCTCCTCTCGCGCAGTATAGCCGGCTAGCCGAAACTCCTTCTTTATGTGTACGGATGTGACGTAATGACGCAAAGACATGCTCGAATTTCCCGCGAAAACCCACCAGTACCACTGGAATTAAAATCATTATTACAAGCTAACCGTTTTGAATCTAGCTATGGCAAGCAGATAGTTTTGAACACTGGTTTAAGATGTTTTTTTTTTTAAATAATTAATTTGGATTATTTTTAACTTAAAAATGTTACGGACAGCAGCTTTAATGTTTTTCTAAGATATAATGAAAAACGTTTTATTCACTTATTAAAACCTTCTTAATGTTTATATATATATATATATATATATATATATATATATATATATATATATATATATATATATATATATAGGCATACGAAGAACCTAAAACAAGAACTTTCAGATTTTAAAATGAAGACAAAAAATATATAGAAAGATAATTTAAAAAAAAAAAACATGAATCATGTCTATAATATGTGTAATGTAGTCCACTGAAGTCGAGTTGAATTGAACCCAAGTAGTTTATTCCAATAAACCGATTTGGGTTGAAGTGACAATATGATGCAGAAAATATGATGCAGAAAAAATTAGATGAAGATATCTAAATCAGAGAATTCATAGGTTCGTCGATTGGCGGGTGGATTATTTATTTTCAACAGTGGATTTGGATGACTCAAAGTGCAACAGATTAATGAATTTAGCTTTAAAATGTACAAAATTTTCTTCCGGGGGTGCATGCCCCCGGACCCCCCTAGAGGTACTGGGCTTCATCCACAAAAATACTGTGGGAATAACAGCCAATGGTCTGTGAAAAATAATATTCTAATTATCTTATAAATAAGTACATGATCAGGATTTCATGTCTACCTCCTCGTTTTGAGCCAAGAAAAACCCCTCCGTATTGACTGAGCCTCCCTAAAATGAAAATCCTAAAATCAACCCTGGTCCCCCCAATGTTAAACTCATTCCTACGCCCCTGCTCAAACGTGATGCGTAACACGAGAATGAACCTCATTGGTTCTTGCAGAAGCTCAAACGTTATGCGTAACACGAGAATGAACCTCATTGGTTCTTGCTGAAGCTCAAGCGTGATGCGTAACACGAGAATGAACCTCATTGGTTCTTGCTGAAGCTCAAACGTGATGCGTAACACGAGAATGAACCTCATTGGCTCTTGCTGAAGCTCAAACGTGATGCGTAACACGAGAATGAACCTCATTGGCTCTTGCAGAAGCTCAAACGTGATGCGTAACACGAGAATGAACCTCATTGGTTCTTGCAGAAGCTCAAACGTGATGCGTAACACGAGAATGAACCTCATTGGTTCTTGCAGAAGCTCAAACGTGATGCGTAACACGAGAATGAACCTCATTGGTTCTTGCTGAAGCTCAAGCGTGATGCGTAACACGAGAATGAACCTCATTGGTTCTTGCTGAAGCTCAAACGTGATGCGTAACACGAGAATGAACCTCATTGGCTCTTGCTGAAGCTCAAACGTGATGCGTAACACGAGAATGAACCTCATTGGCTCTTGCAGAAGCTCAAACGTGATGCGTAACACGAGAATGAACCTCATTGGTTCTTGCAGAAGCTCAAACGTGCTGCGTAACACGAGAATGAACCTCATTGGTTCTTGCAGAAGCTCAAACGTGATGCGTAACACGAGAATGAACCTCATTGGCTCTTGCAGAAGCTCAAACGTGATGCGTAACACGAGAATGAACCTCATTGGTTCTTGCAGAAGCTCAAACGTGATGCGTAACACGAGAATGAACCTCATTGGTTCTTGCTGAAGCTCAAGCGTGATGCGTAACACGAGAATGAACCTCATTGGTTCTTGCTGAAGCTCAAGCGTGATGCGTAACACGAGAATGAACCTCATTGGTTCTTGCTGAAGCTCAAACGTGATGCGTAACACGAGAATGAACCTCATTGGTTCTTGCAGAAGCTCAAACGTGATGCGTAACACGAGAATGAACCTCATTGGTTCTTGCTGAAGCTCAAGCGTGATGCGTAACACGAGAATGAACCTCATTGGTTCTTGCTGAAGCTCAAACGTGATGCGTAACACGAGAATGAACCTCATTGGCTCTTGCTGAAGCTCAAACGTGATGCGTAACACGAGAATGAACCTCATTGGCTCTTGCAGAAGCTCAAACGTGATGCGTAACACGAGAATGAACCTCATTGGTTCTTGCAGAAGCTCAAACGTGATGCGTAACACGAGAATGAACCTCATTGGTTCTTGCTGAAGCTCAAGCGTGATGCGTAACACGAGAATGAACCTCATTGGTTCTTGCTGAAGCTCAAACGTGATGCGTAACACGAGAATGAACCTCATTGGCTCTTGCTGAAGCTCAAACGTGATGCGTAACACGAGAATGAACCTCATTGGTTCTCATGCTTGAGCTTCCTTTTACCAAAATTAAATGCTGTAAACATTGTTCACTGATCAAGAAGAAATGATTTTATAACTAATTTCTTATTTGGGTCCACATTCTGTCACAATTTACTCCCCCTCATGTCAAGAACACAAAATATAATGTTTTTTTTGAAGAACACTGGTGTCCAAACAACACTGGACCCCTCTGAGTTGGGACAAAAAACCCCTCAAAATCACAGGTTTAAAAGACATGAAAGTGAGTAAATGGTAACAGAATTTTTATTTTTTGATGAACTGTCCCTTTAAACGTTTCCATTTATAAGGGTCCGATTTAAAGGTTTTGTGTCTATGCCAAAATATTTGAAAACATTGAATACAGAAGTAATATAGTGTTCACTAACAAATATAGTTCTGCATAGAATCTTTTTTCTAATTTGAAGTTCTAAAAGTTCTAATTGGAACTTTTAATTTTAAGAATGTTCCCTTTTGTCCAACTGATCTTTTACCATCTCAAGCTTTAATAGTTTGCAAGATGATAGTAGCCTTTCATCTAATCATAAAATGTGTCACTTTTTGATTTGAAATACCATAAATGTAGGTTGTCGTCTGAGTCTTTGTTTTGAAGCGCGCGACGGTGACGGTAAAAGCACAACCCTGCGTGAGCCTCAACACTGTCATTAAAGAGACCCGCGGGGGGACGGGAAGTCACATCTAACCCTTCATCACCGGCCGTTTGGCGCAGACATCACTGTCAGCACGGTAAGCAGGTCACAGTGTGTCTGAGAGGAACATGGGACGCTTCTTCAGACATGGCCGAAGCCTGGAGATGATAGTATCAGATCGCTTTACTGCAGTCAGGAAGGAGAAACTGACGCACTATGATTGAGACAAGCTCAACTTTTTTTCTTTATAGATAGATATTGAAATCGGAGAAAAAAAAGGATATACTTGTTAACTGCGATATAAAAAGTGCGAGTGGTGTTATGCAATGACGTGTGCCTGAAGTACATTTTGGGACGTTGTGTAACAGACTCATTTGTGAAGCATTCAGGACGTTAAGATAATCTAAAGAGGTCATCACTCCCTCCGCTCTTCTTGTATCGGGTCTGGTGGGAGTTTTAGGGGCAGAACCGTGAACCGTGAACTCTGAAAGCCGCACAGCTGACCCTGATCAAAGACTGAACATACAAACCGAAAGAGCAAAGCCACTTCCAGGACCTTACTTTGGGAAATTCCAGCATGATATAGTGTACTGTTCTAATATTTCTCTCATGTGAGTAAATAATTTCAGTTCTCCTCAGCCTCCCGCCTCTCACAACAGGAAACACGTGCATGATAAGAACAGGACAAACACGTATTAAAAACATGCATATCAGATATAATATTGTGCAAGACAAATTAATAAATCTTGAGTTCACTACATGTGGTTGAAAAGCAGCAGAGTATTATGTCAGGAATAACTGTAAAATTATTTAAAAAGGAAGGTTCTATAGTCCGTTCTGGTATTTATTGATCATGTAGGAGCAGATTTGGTGTGAATCTTTAAAATAGCTTCCTGTTCCTGAGCTGGTGTTCAGGAGGATCACCTCACACTGGGGGTTTCCTGTGCCTCTTTTTAACCGCTATGGGTTTTTTCGGCCTTCTGTGCATCCACCGCTGTGGCCAGTTTTATTTGAACAGGTTTTAATGTTCAAAGGAGACCACTGTCCTGGGTTTTTTGTTTTGAGCTCTGGTTTCTTTTAGAGGCAGGCTTGTAATTTGTGGTCTCAAATGGAGACCTTTGCAACCAGTTTCCTTTTGCTCAAATGCAACATACAAGGCGAATATAAATATAAATAAAGGCTTTGCCACCTCACTTATTTCAATCCACATTTTCACTCAAAAAATACTGTATTGTTTTCTTAGTAATGTGGTTATGTTTGAGAACACAACAGAAATATAAATTACAGAACAAACAAATGAATTATCCTCATTTAAAACCGATTTTAAAAAGTTGTTTTGATTTATTTGCTTTTCCAATATTTTCCAATATTGGTCATATATATATATATATATATATATATATATATATATATATATATATATATATATATATATATATATATATATTGATATTGATATATGATATTGTATATAATATATGCAAGATATTAATATAAATATATTAATAGAACGCTTCATATATAGAAATATATGTATAGAAGCCTGCTTGTAATTTATCTATAGCATAACTAAATTAGAGATTCATAATATTCTATATATATATATATTATATATATATATATATATATATATATATATATATATATAAAACATCAACGTAAATATTTAAAATTAATATATACAATTTATATTAAATATATATATATATTAAATATGCATTAATGATGTAATTCTTGTATTTATGTATGTGTGTGTATATATATTTTACATTTGAGAATTTGTATTAGATTACTTTAAATTAAATATATATTTTTTTTAAAAATGTTTTACTAATTTTATTTACAATAATACACGCACATACATACTACTCTCCATATCTGTCTATATCCGCTGACTTTTTGTGCCAAGTACACTTTTCATTTTTTTCTTGTGCACTAAACTCAGCAAGTGTGTAATATTGAAACTGCACTGAATAGGCAGGAGTGGAGGTTATCGCCACTGTGACTCATCAGGACTTCCTGCTTGGACTTCAAAAAAGAGTTGGCTGATAATATTGGCTGGGCACACGGTGACTGTTCCTCTCTCATGCTTTCTCTTTTCCATCCTCTCATTCTGAAGTTGGTGTGGGAATCAGGGCCTGCGCGACCTCTCTGATGACCTCAGTGGGAAACGGCAGCCATTTATAGAGTTGTTTCTTTGTCTAAATGTCTGACTGCAACTGGAAATAGACTGTAGTGCTTAACTCTAACGTTAATATACATAATCACATTAACCACATGAGCAGTTGACATGATGTATTTTCACAGCATTTTTTGTATAATTAGTGCTGGCTGTGTGAAAAAAAATTGTGCCTGTTTCTAAATATTTATGGACCTAACTGTATATGAATGTGGTTTTATTGTCATAACATTACACATGCACCGGACCAGCACAGATTTTTCTAAAATCATGTGTTGTACTTGTTGCATCAGTAATTCATCTTATCCGAATGGATTTCAGCCTCCCTGTAAAATGACCTGATTTTACCCAGAATGCTTTTATCTGCATTGTGGCAGACAGCAGCCATTATACAGCGCTTTCTCTATACTGGGGCCTAATTCTGCATGCAGCGTTGCAAATGACTGTCAGAGTAATGAGAGCTCAGCACTGTGTGTGTGTGTGTGTGTGTGTGTGTCCTGTGTCATGCTTGCATGTCTTGTGTGTGTGTGTTACTGTAAGTCATGTCTCATGCTCACTAGGGCCCCTCCAGGCGACGGGGGTCTGTAAACACCTCATCAGCTGATTAACCAACCTCAGTTAAACACACACACACACACACACACACACACACACACACACACACACACACACACACACACACACACACACACACACACACACACACACACACACACACACATTGTCATAGAAACAGGAAAGTTCATGTCCCGGTTATAATAGCGAGATCTTGTACACTTACTGTGTGTAAATGCATGTGCTGCTGTATCAGGGAACTGGTTAAAAGGGTTGACTGACCCACACAATCTGGACAAACTTTACACTACGATTTTGAAGCTGCCTATGGCTATGTTTGGAATAGCATACCACCATACATATTGTTTTTGAATAATGCCGTGCATACTGTGCAGATTATGCAAATTTTGTATATCCATGCAGTACCCAGATGCAAACAAGCTATTACTTATTTTAACTTAAATTATAGCGTTAGATTAGAATAACTTTCCTGAAATGAGTTGAGAGAACTCAAATATCCAAGTTGCCAGTTAAAGCTAGAGTAAACAACTTCAGAAAGGCTCGCTATAGCAAGCTTCAGAGCGCTCTCCAAAGCTACAGAGTTGAATTTCGTGTGCGGCAGTCAATCACCATAGAAATGAATGAGAAGTGCTGTAAACTGAATCATTCCTGTTGCGCAATTTACCATGACTTCTCTTCAGGGCTCGAAATTAACTTTTTTACTTGGTAGCACTGGTGCTCCCAACTTCGAAAAGTTAGGAGCACCAGCAAAAATTTAGGAGCACCACAACTACAAATTATATATTAACAGATTTCATTTCACTGGGGCTTTACACATCCTGTGGCCAAGATTTGAAATTTGGTCTTCTGGCTCTATCATCTCACCCCGATGATATTGGCACATGATTTGTCATATGCATACGTCATGTTAATCGCAACTCCGTTCTTTTCCCATGAGCTGAAACATAGGTTTAAATTGAGTGAAGGCAAGCTCTTCTTTGGCGATGTTGTATGCGTTTGACGTATAATTAGCTCTGCCAATAGAGCGGAATGACCAGCAGCATCCTGCCGATTAAAAGCCTTAATAATCAAACCTGATGAACCTGATATTATGACTTTGATTGGCACTCTATTGCTATTAATATGCTGTATTAATATTTGTTAATCTTAGTTAATAAAAAGTTCAGCTGTACAGCTGTTCATTGTTCGTTCATGTTACTTCACAGTGCTAACAAATAAATAACAATTATTTCAATAATGTAGGCTATTAGTAGCCTAAATGTTGAAATTAACATTAACAATGGTTAACAAATTAACAAAGTGCAGTTTATTAATAGTACATGTAATGTAGTTAACTAGAATTTAATAAATGGAAAATTAAATTGTAAAGTGTTACCGATTTGTTATACACAGATTCAGACGTCTCGTGAGTTCAGTGTTTAAAGTGAATCGGTTCAAATGAGTCATTAGTTCACGAATCGGAGGTGTCATTAGTGGACGTGTGTAGCCTACGGCACAGGCTGTGTGATTATCCCGGCAGTTTATTTTTTAGCACAATTCAAACTATGCAGTAATTCAGGAGAAAAAAAATCTCTGAATACTCCACATGAAACTTTGGTTTTCCGCCCTTTTTCTATCGTGCCAAATGGTTTTGATTAATGCGCGAGGGAGAGAAGACAGCGCTCGTGTTGTTTGAAGACGTGACAGTGTGCGCGCGCGCGGCCGTGGAGATGCGCCCTGTCAAGCGCAGCGGTCATTCTATTCTACATCACTCATCGATCAAATAAGGCTTTGGCGGCCGCCAAAAAAAATGAATGCAGGAAAAACCCTGGATTGGTTATATAACGTTGGATAGAATGATGGTCCGGCCATCGCGTATCAGCGGCGCACAAGGTACACACTGTGAAGTAATTTGCAAACGTTTTTTTTTAGAGGAATGAAAACAGGTCGCACCACAACCATTATTTGCATTGCACAAATGCTCCCAAATATATTTTTAGGTCGCACAGATTAATTTTCAGGAGCATATGCGACCAAAATGGTCGCAATTTCGAGCCTTGCTTCTCTTGTAAAACACTTGAACATTTTAAGAATGAAACTATCACATTAAACATGACAATAAATTAAACTCAATGCACTATTGAAGTTGAACTAATTATTGTATACTGTATATCTGGTATAGGTGTAACCCCCCCCCCCACACACACACACACACACACTCCTGTCCCACCCACTTTTTAAAAGTAATTTACACAACTGTGTCATGATCTTAGTAGAACGACAGGAAGCAAATGCAAGTGCAATGAGATTTAATTAAACAGTAAAGGAAGGACAGTACAAGCAGATGTAAATGGTGACGCAGGGACTTTGATGGTCAGGATCCGTGAAGAGGTGCTGTGATGAGGTGACGGTGAAATGACAGTAGAAACCACTCGACGAAGACACAGGAACAGGAGGCAGGAACTGAACACCGGAACACCAGACACGAACGACATCAAACAACGATCTGACAAGGATGAACAAACAGCGGTGAGTATATATGGAGTGGGGAGATTGATTACAGCTGGTGATGAAATGATGATCAGCTGGAGTGGATTAGGTAATGACATACATTCACGCCCACTACACACGTGCATTCGTACAACAACATAAACACAAGACTAGAAGGAACCAGGGCATACGTCTACCGTGACAGTACCCCTCCTCCTAAGAACGCCTCCTGGCGTTCCCAGGCACCCTTACCTGCCGATTGTAATCATCGATAAGGGAGTGATCCAGGATGTCTCTAGCAGGTACCCAACTTCTCTCCTCCGGACCGTAACCTTCCCAGTCCACCAAGTACTGAAATCCGCGTCCCCTCCGTCTAGAGTCCAGAATACGATTGACCGAATATGTGGTCTCCCCATCTACGAGACGCGGTGGGGGAGGAACCGGGGCGGGCGGATTAATGTGAGAATGAAATACGGGTTTGATCTTTGATACATGGAAGGCGGAATGAATCCTCCTGTACGCGGGAGGTAACTTGAGGCGGACTGCCACCGGACTAATGATCTTGGTGACAGGGAACGGGCCAATGAATTTGGGTGCCAGTTTATTAGAGACGGAGCGGAGAGGAATATTCTTGGTAGAAAGCCACACTTTTTGACCAACGACGTATACGGGAGGCTTTGACCGGTGGCGATCGGCCTTGGCCTTGGTGCGCGCCCCCACCTGGAGTAAAGTCTCACGGGCTCTAGTCCAAGTGCGGTGGCACCTCTGAACAAATGCGTGAGCGGAGGGGACCGCAACCTCGGATTCCAGACTGGGAAAAATAGGTGGCTGGTAACCTACACTACACTCAAACGGAGATAGGCCCGTGGCCGACACTGGTAACGTGTTGTGTGCGTACTCCACCATAGACAGTTGTTGACTCCAAGAGGAAGGATTCTTGGAGACCAAACATCGCAACACTCTCTCCAAATCCTGGTTGGCTCTCTCGGTTTGGCCATTGCTCTGGGGGTGAAACCCTGAGGACAAACTAACCGTCGCCCCCAGTAATTTACAAAACTCTTGCCAAAATTTGGACACAAACTGGGGTCCCCTGTCGGAAACCACGTCTATCGGAAGGCCATGTAAACGAAAGACGTGATCTACGATCGTTACCGCTGTCTCCTTAGCTGAGGGTAATTTGGGTAAGGGAATAAAATGGGCCGCCTTCGAGAACCGGTCCACCACAGTCAAAACTACTGTGTTACCCTGGGAGGGTGGGAGGGCGGTAATAAAATCTAGAGCGATATGGGACCAGGGTCTCGAAGGGACCGGCAGCGGTTGAAGTAACCCGTCCGGAGGTCGATTGGAAGTCTTACCAGTGGCACAAACCGAGCAAGCCAAAACAAAACTGTGAATGTCACGAGCCATGAGTGGCCACCAGAATCGTTGCTTGACTAAAAAACTAGTTCTGTTAACTCCTGGATGGCAAGCCACGTTGGAGCCATGACCCCACTGGATGACGTTGGACCGAAGTCGCTCTGGCACAAATAAGCGGTTTGGTGGGCACCCGGGCGGAGGCGTTACCCCTTCTAGGGCCTTCTTGACCCTCGATTCGACCTCCCATGTGAGTGTTGAGATAAATAACGTCTCGGGTAAAATACACTCGGGAGTAGACGGGCGCTCGGAAAAATCAAATATGCGAGATAACGAGTCGGGTTTGATGTTCTTGGAACCCGGACGGTATGATAATGAAAAATCAAAACGACCGAAAAAAAGTGCCCACCGAGCCTGCCTGGAGTTCAATCTTTTAGCGGTTCTAATGTATTCTAGGTTCTTGTGGTCGGTCCAAACGATAAAGGGTACCCCTGACCCCTCTAACCAGTGGCGCCATTCCTCCAACGCTAGCTTGACTGCCAACAACTCCCTGTTACCAATGTCGTAATTACGTTCGGCAGGAGATAAACGATGAGACAAAAACGCGCAAGGGTGCATCTTGTCGTCTACGGGAGAGCGCTGCGACAACACTGCACCTACTCCCACCTCCGACGCGTCGACCTCCACCACGAACTGACGTGAGGAATCAGGGGCGATGAGGATGGGGGCTGAAACAAAGCGGCCTTTCAGTTTAGAGAACACAGCTTCCGCTGTGTCTGACCACCTGAACGTAGTTCTGGGGGAGGTCAAGGCAGTCAGAGGTGCGACTAGTTGGCTGAAGTTGCGAATAAAACGCCGGTAAAAATTGGCGAACCCCAGAAACCTCTGCAGGGCCTTGCGGGAATCTGGACTTGGCCAATCCACCACAGCCTTAATCTTCTCAGGGTCCATACGCACTCCCTCAGACGACACGATGTACCCTAGGAATGGGACAGACTGTGCATGAAAATCGCATTTCTCCGCCTTAACAAAAAGCCCATTCTCTAGCAACCTCTGAAGCACTCGTCGGACGTGTTGCACATGTTCCTGGAGAGAAGAGGAAAAAATCAATATGTCGTCCAGGTAGACATATATGAACTGATCGATCATATCTCGTAACACGTCATTGACTAGTGCCTGGAAAACTGCTGGGGAGTTGGACAGCCCGAACGGCATAACCAAATATTCAAAGTGCCCCCTGGGGGTGTTAAATGCAGTTTTCCACTCATCCCCCTCCCTAATGCGAACCAAATGATAAGCGTTACGCAAATCCAATTTTGTGAAGATGGACGCTCCCTGCAACCTCTCAAAAGCTGAAGACATCAGCGGCAAAGGATAAGTATTCTTTACCGTGATGTTGTTCAACCCTCGGTAGTCAATGCAAGGTCGCAGAGAACCGTCCTTCTTCCCCACAAAAAAGAATCCCGCCCCCGCTGGAGAAGAGGAAGGGCGGATGAACTTGGTTGCTAGAGAATCAGAAATATATTTCTCCATAGCCTCCCTTTCTGGAACAGAAAGTGAATATAACTTTCCCTTAGGCGGAGACTTACCTGGCAGTAAATCTATAGCACAGTCATAGGGACGATGCGGAGGAAGAGAAGCAGCACGAGACTTACTGAACACCTCCTTCAGGTCCCGATACTCCGTGGGCACGTTAGACAAATCCCCTGCTTCCTCCTGAAACAGAGAAACAGGGACAGACGAACAAGCAGACACGAGACAAGACTTATGACATTCCTTGCTCCACTCCAGCACAGATCTGTGATGCCAGTCCACTCGGGGGTTGTGTTGGATGAGCCACGGATGTCCAAGGACGACGGGTGCCAGCGGTGAATCCATGATGTAAAATGAAATAGTCTCTGAATGGTTGCCAGAAGTGATGAGGGTAATATTTACAGTGGAGAGAGAAATGTTGGGAAGTTCTTGTCCATTGAGTGCGTGAACAGTGATCCTTTGTGTGAGGGGTCTGAGAGGAATCTGAAATTTCTGTGCGAAAGTGTAGTCCATAAAATTACCTTCAGCCCCAGAGTCCAGAAGTGCTTGACAGTCGTGCTGGTGGACTGACCATCTTAGTCTTACCGGGAGGAGCGTGGAGGTAGATGTAGTCGATGATGAGGTCTTCCTGGCGGAGATCCCACCCGATAGTAGCCTCAAGTTTACTATCGGGCTTGGCCTTTTACCGGGCAGTTGTAGGCAAAATGTCCCGCTCCTCCACAATACAGGCAGAGGCCCTGGGACCTCCGCCTCTCCCTCTCCTCCCGGGAAAGCCGAGCTCGACCCACCTGCATGGGCTCGGGATCGTAGGCGGGGCTGACCACGTCCCTGCCGCTGGATCGTGGAACGTCGATTCCTCCGAAGGTACGGGTGGACGGGATCCGGCGCTCGACCCTAGACAACCGAGCGTCCACCCGCAGAGCTAAGTCAATCAACCCGTTCAGTGTGGTGGGTAGATCCAGGGCATAGATCTCCCTTTGGACGTGGTCAGCCAGCCCATGCAGGAACATATCCCACTGCGCCTCCTCGTTCCAGCCGCACTCCGCCGCCAAGGTCCGAAACTCGATCGAAAAATCGGAAACAGATCCTTCTCCCTGTCGTAATTCCGCCAACGATCTGGCTGCCTCTCTCCCTGCGACAGCCCGGTCGAACACATTCTTCATCTCGGCGGCGAGGGTCTGGAACGAGGCGCAGCATGGGTGTTGATTCTCCCACACCGCCGTTCCCCAAAGTGCCGCCTTCCCGGTCAGTAAAGTCAGCACAAACGCCACTTTAGCTTTTTCAGTGTTGAATGTATGAGGTTGCAGAGCGAAGTGCATACTACAGCGGGTCAGGAATGCTCTGCAGAAAGCTGGTTCACCTGCATAGTGCTCTGGTGCTGGGAGGCGTGGTTCTGACTGTGAAGGTCTCTCAGGAGGTGTGGGAGGAACGGCCGGTGTGGGCGGCGCAGTGGGACCCTGTAGGCGTTGGATCTGCTGGGTGAGCTCGGACACCTGCGTCACCAACGCTTGCACTGCGCGACCCGTGTCGCCGATCTCTCTCTGCTGGGAATCCATTCTTCGGATACTGTGATGGATGAATTCTTCCATGGATCTCGGAGCCGCACTCGCTGCTTCCATTCCTTGGTCAGATCGTTCTGTCATGATCTTAGTAGAACGACAGGAAGCAAATGCAAGTGCAATGAGATTTAATTAAACAGTAAAGGAAGGACAGTACAAGCAGATGTAAATGGTGACGCAGGGACTTTGATGGTCAGGATCCGTGAAGAGGTGCTGTGATGAGGTGACGGTGAAACGACAGTAGAAACCACTCGACGAAGACACAGGAACAGGAGGCAGGAACTGAACACCGGAACACCAGACACGAACGACATCAAACAACGATCTGACAAGGATGAACAAACAGCGGTGAGTATATATGGAGTGGGGAGATTGATTACAGCTGGTGATGAAATGATGATCAGCTGGAGTGGATTAGGTAATGACATACATTCACGCCCACTACACACGTGCATTCGTACAACAACATAAACACAAGACTAGAAGGAACCAGGGCATACGTCTACCGTGACAAACTGTACACGGAGGTTGACAGGCAAATAGGATGTCCTACTTGCCTGAACTTTTGTTTTTTCTGAGACTTCCACAGATGATATAGACTTATTATTGACTGCTATCAGGATGTGAAGAGAGTTTCAACCAAAAATGTGTTTAGAAAAAACATTGCCATAGCTTTAATACAACACATTTCAAGCAAAATTTTAAGGCAGCACAAACACTTGCTTTCGAGTTGTGTTTTTTTTTTACAGTGAATATTTTAACATTTCCTGCTTCATTATTTGATCAGATGTTTAAAAAAATACTAGCATTCTGCATTTTTTGAAAAATAATAAATGAAATAGCATCTAGTATGTACTGTTGTGCCAAATATTTTAGACAATAGTTTGCTACATTTTATGCAACATCAAATTACATTTTTAGTTTAATTTAGTGAGTTGCATCTATGTATCATCACATTTTAAATTCAACTAAAATGTATACATTTTGTAACGGTGCAATCTCTATATAGGGAGATAACCCCATAGGCCACTTATACACATTCAAAAGTTTGGGGTTAGTAAGAAATCCATACTTTTATTCAGCAAGGATGCATTAAATTGAACAAAAGAGGCTGTAAAGACATTTATAATGTTACAAATAAATGCTGCTTAACTGAACTTTTTATTTAACAAAGAATCCTGAAAAAATCTATCACAGTTTCCATAAAAAATATCAGTACAACTGTTTTTAACATTGATAATAATCAGAAATGGGATTTTTCAGCATCATTACTCCAGTCTTCAGTGTCACATGATCCTTCAGAAATCATTATAATATGATGATTTGCTGCCTAAAGAAACATTTATTATTATCATCATATTATTATTATATCATCATATGTTGAAAACACTTGTGCTGATTAATATGTTTTTTATGTAAACTGTGATTGGGGCTGCATTATATTTTAAAATATATTACAATAGGAAACACTTATTTTAAACTAATAATATTTCACAATATTCAATTTTTACTGTATTTTTTATTAAATAAATGCAGCCTTAGTGAGCAGAAGAGACTTCATTCAAAATCATTTTAAAAAATTCAAACAGTATTTGACAGTTCTGAACATTCCCACAATGTTGCAGCAATATTTGTTGTGCATTAATAGTTTGATATCACCGGAGTGATTTTGCACTGGTCTACCAATACCAAACTGTAATGCAGTTCGTTGTTATGGGAAGAAGGAGGCAGGAACCGGCGAACTTTTAAACAATTTAATAACAAAATAAAACAAATATGTCTTCTGTCACATATCCAGGCCTGTTCCTCTCTCCATCTCCACTGTGGTCGCTCCTCCGTGAGAGATACGAGACCGGTGAGTCGCTCATCATCCGTAATCTCGTCCTGCTCGTCACATAAACATACATCTAGACTAGTTTACACTTTGCTTTAGTCCCTGTACCTGCACTCTCGCTTGTTCTTTGACAAGAACTATATTTGGCACGGCTCTCGTCTTTGGTCTCCGAAGCGCGCGCCCCCCCCGTCGGCCCGTAGTGGTCATGAGTTCTCGGGGCATCGAAGGGTAACGACAGCATCCGGATACGCCAGGTCGCCACCCTTCAGTTGCCATGGTGTCGGCGCGGCAACCGAGGTGAAAATTAAAGATGGTGGGAGGCGTCTCGCGCCTCCTTCCCCGTGTCCCGAGAGGGTGGCAGATGACTGACATCTCAAGGGCCCGGTCACCCAACGAGAAAGACGGCCGATCGAGACTCGCTTGCATATTTCATCCAGGGTGGAGTGAGCCGTTTTTCATCACACACATTAGTGAAATCTCACTATTGTTCAGGGTTAATGCTCACTGGCGACGCTCTGGGCAAAGACTTCTGGAAGGGTTGACGCTGCTGCTTTCAGTTTCTGTCTTTCACAACACAATGCATTAAGAGAAGAATAGAAAGAAATGAAGATATAGCGTCAGGGAGGGGTCGACGAACAACAGCGTGTGTTTGTTTGTCATCATTCATTCTTTCGTTCATTCAAACACTTTTAGCAGGTGCTTTTCTGAGCTTTGAATGTCGGCCGCACTTTCCCACAGGCATTCAGAATCTGTCAATGGTATTCTATGGGAAATGCTTTAGTCTAGGACTGGGATTAATTGGCAAAAGGCTGTATGAAAGTTTCCCCAGATGAGTATTTTATAATAGCTCTAAACTATTGCATTGGACTAAAACTTACTGACTTTACTCACACAGGATATAATGACTTTCCAAAATATATATTTTTAACCTCGTTGCACTTGGTGTTCCTAGTCAAAACTGACAAGCCTTCAAAAAATTGCTTATAAATCTCTCATTATGCTATTTTCCTGCCAAATATTGGATTTATTATTTTTAACAACGTGTTTTCTTTCAGTTTGAACTTTCAAAACAGAAATACAAAACCTGTTCTTATGGAAAGAAAACAAATTGATAAAAATATATTTTTGAATTTCAAAGATTTGAATCCAATATTTGCTGGTAATATAGCATAATGAGAGATTTACAAGCAATTTAAAAGTCTGACCTGAATATTTGAGTTATCTCTACAAGTTGAATCCATGAATGATATTATAACACAAAATGTTATGATGTGATAGCAAATTGCCACATCCGTTTGCTTTCAATGGTCTGTGTCTGTGTGTGTGTGTGTGTGTGTGTGTGTGTGTGTGTGTGTGTTGTGTGTGTGTGTGTGTGTGTGTGTGTGTGTGTTGTGTGTGTGTGTGTGTGTGTGTGTACGTGTTGTGTTTGTTTGTGTGTGTGTGTGTGTGTACGTGTTGTGTTAGTTTGTTTGTGTGTGTGTGTGTGTGTGTGTGTGTGTGTGTGTGTGTGTGTGTGTGGTGTGTGTGTGTGTGTGTGTGTGTGTGTGTGTGTGTGTGTGTGTGTGTGTGTGTATTCTTCACTGTGAGTCAGTGCGGTCAGAGTGGTTGTCCGTTCGCTCAAACGCTATAATCTTCCTCATTTTCGTCTCTCATCAAAAAAGCCAAATAAGCTTTATAGCCAAATGTCTTTTTATTCTTCTGTGTTGATAAAACAAATGTGTTTTTAAGTGTTCTTCATCCAGGTGTCCTGAAGATTTCCTGAAATGATCATATTACCAACAGACACGTCAGATCAGAGTCACACAGACTGTTATGAAGGATTTTGACACATCCATGTTCACCCACACACACACACACACACACACACACACACACACACACACACACACACACACACACACACACACGCACACACGCACACACACACTGGGAGCATCTGCATATTCATAGGGCAGTATGGGGTGAGATTAGTTTTATTGTGAATTAATTTAACATGTAAATCTCAGATTTGGTGCCTAATCATCTGAGTTATTCCAAAGGGCACGCACATTCAGCTACACATGTAATGAAGAAAAATCACATCAGATAATATTTGTATTCATCAAGGTCGCATTAAATTGATCAAAAGTGACAGTAAATACATTTATAAGGTTACAAAAGATTGGGAGGAGTAGAGAGAGAGAGAGAGAGCGCGAGTGAGAAAGGTTGAGAGGTTAGAGTCTATATTGAGGGTGGGGAGCGCTGGACGGCCCGTGAAGGCTGTGTTTCCATGCAGACGGGCCAGCCGGGTGGTTTCGGAGGAGGATGTGAAGCGGGGAGCTACACCCTTGTGTTCAGCTTTGTTGTGTGACACACACTCAGCCCACCCTAACATTCCAGCTGCTAAATGTGGAGCTCAGTACAATTGCAGGTTAGCAGAGTTACAAATGAGCCCAGCGGCTCAGCTGAGGACAGAGAGGCCTGTACAGAGCTTTACCATGGTAACCATCCTCCACAGTTATTTACCAGTGTAAAATCATAATAATGTTCACTCAAAAAAAAAAAGTGGTTCTTTAAAGGTTATTTACACAGTAACAGTTAGAACCATACCCCCGCGAAGAACTGTTTTATGTTTAAATGGTTCTATGTGTTGGCGTTCAGGGTTCTTTATTATTTGTTTTTTAATCTGTTTCAACACACTCAACACTTGAAGGATTAGTTCACTTTTAAAAAATCTTTTGCTGATAATTTACTCACCCCCGTGTCATCCAAGATGTCCATGTCTTTCTTTCTTCAGTCGAAAAGAAATTAATGTTTTTGATGAAAACATTCCAGGATTTTTCTCCATATAATGGACTTTAATGGGACCCAAACGGTTCAAGGTTCAAATGACAGTTTCGGGTATCGTTTAAAGCCCTTTGAAGCTGCACTGAAACACTGAATCATTTGGACCTTGAACCGTTTGAGTCCCATTGAAGTCCATTATATGGAGAAAAATCCTGGAATGTTTTCATCAAAAACCTTTTCTTTTATTAATTTCTTAATTTCTTTTCGACTGAAGAAAGAAAGTTTTAAAACAAACTTTTTTGTTAAACCCTAAGGTATTATAAGATTAAGAAAAAATAAAAACTAATATCAATGAAATAAACTATTATTTAATAAGTTCTTTATAACACCATTAAGGTTATAGCACTTCAAAAGCATGATTGTATATGGGACCTTCTAAAAGCGTTCTATTTACCAAAAAAGTCAAGTCAAATATATTAATATAGCGCTTTTCACAATACAGATTGTATCAAAGCTGCTTCACAGTATCAATCAAAAAAACTTAATGTTTGTTTATTACTGGAAAAAAGACATCCAAGTTTGGTAGAGTTGATCAATGGTATGATTGGTTAATTCATTTGATTATCCCCAACTGAGCAAGCCAAAGGCAACAGTGGCAAGGAACCGAAAAACTCCATCAGGTGACCTACTGGTGTCCTAAAACTCCATCAGATGACCTACTGGTGTCCTAAAACTCCATCAAGTGACCTACTGGTGTCCTAAAACTCCATCAAGTGACCTACTGGTGTCCTAAAACTCCATCAGGTGACCTACTGGTGTCCTAAAACTCCATCAGATGACCTACTGGTGTCCTAAAACTCCATCAGGTCACCTACTGGTGTCCTAAAACTCCATCAAGTGACCTACTGGTGTCCTAAAACTCCATCAGGTGACCTACTGGTGTCCTAAAACTCCATCAGATGACCTACTGGTGTCCTAAAACTCCATCAGGTGACCTACTGGTGTCCTAAAACTCCATCAGGTGACCTACTGGTGTCCTAAAACTCCATCAGGTGACCCACTGGTGTCCTAAAACTCCATCAGATGACCTACTGGTGTCCTAAAACTCCATCAGGTGACCTACTGGTGTCCTAAAACTCCATCAGGTGACCTACTGGTGTCCTAAAACTCCATCAGATGACCTACTGGTGTCCTAAAACTCCATCAGGTGACCTACTGGTGTCCTAAAACTCCATCAGGTGACCTACTGGTGTCCTAAAACTCCATCAGGTGACCCACTGGTGTCCTAAAACTCCATCAGATGACCTACTGGTGTCCTAAAACTCCATCAGGTGACCTACTGGTGTCCTAAAACTCCATCAGGTGACCTACTGGTGTCCTAAAACTCCATCAGGTGACCCACTGGTGTCCTAAAACTCCATCAGATGACCTACTGGTGTCCTAAAACTCCATCAGGTGACCTACTGGTGTCCTAAAACTCCATCAGGTGACCTACTGGTGTCCTAAAACTCCATCAAGTGACCTACTGGTGTCCTAAAACTCCATCAGGTGACCTACTGGTGTCCTAAAACTCCATCAAGTGACCTACTGGTGTCCTAAAACTCCATCAGATGACCTACTGGTGTCCTAAAACTCCATCAGGTGACCTACTGGTGTCCTAAAACTCCATCAAGTGACCTACTGGTGTCCTAAAACTCCATCAGGTGACCTACTGGTGTCCTAAAACTCCATCAGGTGACCTACTGGTGTCCAAAAACTCCATCAGGTGACCCACTGGTGTCCTAAAACTCCATCAGGTGACCTACTGGTGTCCTAAAACTCCATCAGGTGACCTACTGGTGTCCTAAAACTCCATCAGGTGACCTACTGGTGTCCCAAAACTCCATCAGGTGACCTAGTGACCCACTGGTGTCCTAAAACTCCATCAGGTGACCTACTGGTGTCCTAAAACTCCATCAGGTGACCTACTGGTGTCCTAAAACTCCATCAGGTGACCTAGTGACCCACTGGTGTCCTAAAACTCCATCAGGTGACCTACTGGTGTCCTAAAACTCCATCAGGTGACCTACTGGTGTCCTAAAACTCCATCAGGTGACCTAGTGACCCACTGGTGTCCTAAAACTCCATCAGTTGACCCACTGGTGTCCTAAAACTCCATCAGGTGACCTACTGGTGTCCTAAAACTCCATCAGGTGACCTACTGGTGTCCTAAAACTCCATCAGGTGACCTAGTGACCCACTGGTGTCCTAAAACTCCATCAGTTGACCCACTGGTGTCCTAAAACTCCATCAGGTGACCTACTGGTGTCCTAAAACTCCATCAGGTGACCTACTGGTGTCCTAAAACTCCATCAGGTGACCTACTGGTGTCCTAAAACTCCATCAGGTGACCTACTGGTGAAAAACCTTGGGAGAACCCAGGCTCAGTTGGGGGCCAGTTCTCCTCTGGTGTTTATGAACTAGAGGCCGAATTTACAATAACTGTAAGATAAAAAATGTATATGAATGCCTGGCTAAATAGATGCGTCTTTAGTCTAGTTTTAAACTGGGAGAGCGAGTCTGAGCAACGAACAATATCAGGAAGGCTATTCCAGAGCTTCGGAGCTAAATGTGAAAATGCTCTGCCTCCTTTGGTGGATCTGGATATCCTAGGAATGACCAGAAGCCTCGAAAGGTTTCTGCTATTGTTCCAAGCCAAAGAACCCTAATTTTGTTCTCTTTATAATCATATTTCTTAATATTTGTAATTGATCTCTTTCAAACCTTGCATGAAGCGTTTTATATTCCGTTTTATAACAACATTGTTTTTGCATTAAAATGTTTTGTGGAAACTATGGTTTCTATGTTTTGAAGGGTGTGTAAAGTGGGTGTGTATTTTGTATGCATGTATATTATTATGGTATGTTTTAGGATCCATATGTTTGCTCTTCCACTGTGTGTGTGTTGGTTCAGACAAGGAAAGATTTTGAACTGTATTTCTGTGCAACAATGCATTCCTGTTCACACATTCACACATTGAAAAATGAGTCTGATGACAGAACAAGGCTTTTTTGTCCCCTTGATTTTAATTTCAATTTTTTTGCGTTAAACACTCAGTTGTTATTCATTGTCATTGCATGTAGTAAGTGGATCTGTAATGTGTACAGTATATTGGAACAAGTGAAACCTGGGCTGGATTCTGCATAAGATGGGAAGTGGATTGCCAAATGAAATAGCAGAGCAGAAAGAGTTTGGTCCTGATGAGTCCATCTTTCAAAGAATTTTTTTGTGTGTGTGTGAGGAAACACACATGCACATGTGAGCGCACTGTTAGCTGTGAGTGTCTGATAGTTTAATAGTTAATGACGACAGAACAGGTAATGCAATATTCAGAGACCGTATGTGACTACAGTGGACAGCAATACCACAAACATGAATACTTACACTTATAATCACACATGCATCAGGGCTGGGCAGAATTCAGACTCCATTCAGTTCATCAGGGTGAATTCTTACAGCACACACACATGTTGGGTTTTCATGTTTTATGGGGACATTTCATTTGACTTCTTATAGTCAAGCCACCTTTATTTATATAGCGCTTTATACAATACATATTGTTTCAAAAAAGCTTATAGTGATTATACTGTACAAACTGTCTATTCTCTCCCTTAAACCTAACCATCACAGAAAACTTTTTATTTTTCACATTAAAAAAAAAACCATCACTTAGTATGATCTATAAGCTGTTTTCCTCATGGGGACTAAATTTCCTACAATTTCGGATTTTGCCATCTTTGTGGGGACATTATTGCTATTCAAATGATCTGCTTTTCTATGTGAATATATTTTAATTTGTAAGTTATTCCTGTGATCAAAGCTATATTTTCAGCATCATTACTGCAGTCTACAGTGTCACATGATCCTTCAGAAATCATTCTAATATGATGCTTTGCTGCTCAAGAAACATTTCTGATTATCAATGTTGAAAGCAGTTGTGCTGCAGAATATTTTTGTAGCCATGACACATTTTTCAGGATTCTTTGATGAATTTAAAGTTCAAAAGAACTGCAGTCTTTATTGGCACTTTTGATCAATTTAATGCATCCTTGCTGAATAAAAATAATAAGTTATTTTCTGTAGTATTCTTTCAGGCATTCTAGTATTATTAGATATATATATTTGTTCAGCTGTATAGTCTAGAATGAGTGTCACACACACATTGAACTAACACACGTGAACAAAGCTGAGCATCTTGGTCATTTTTTTTATATCATTCCCAAAAACCCACCTACACCACACACACACACACACACACACACACACACACACACACACACACACACACACACTATGCCAGAGCCTGGAGACACACGCATTTAGAGACCATGGGTAACACGCACGCACACACACACACACACACACACACACACACACACACATTGTCATGTCCCCCTCCACCCAAACACTCAAACACTTAGGACCCACCCTCAGCGCTTCCCATAAAAGAATGTCTGCCCACAAAGTCAAGTTCAAACACACTCGAAAACCCTCTTGTTCAATAGACCGAATGTTAAAACACACACAAACACACACACACACACACACACACACACTTCTAAAGAGGACAGATAGCCATGCTGTGGTTTAGGATCTGGGGGTTTTATATAAAGTATTGTTAAAACCTTCAGGTGTCCAGTGAGGTGAATACAGCTTTTACAGCCGAACAACATCTATCACATGTGCAGTGTCATGCTTTATGATGATGATATACAATGCTTTGAATATAATGTAATTGTGTATCACTTAAGATGCTTGTCTGAATGTCACTGCAAAAGATACAAAAAGGGAAAGAAATGTTCATGATTCATTTTACGGACAACATATTTCATATTTTTTAGAACCATCATTAATTAATTCATTCAATCAATCAATCAATATTTTATAGATCATAGTAGTATTTGTTCATTTTAATTTTAGTTAAAGTTTTAATAATTTTGTTGAATGTCACTGACATTTTTATTAGTTTCTGTGGTAGGACTTTACAATAAGGTTTCATTAACATTAGTTAACTATTTTAGTTAACATGAAATAGGAATGAACAATACTTCTTAATCTTAGTTAATGTTAATTTCAACATCTGCTTATACATTATTAAAATCAAAAGTATTAGTTAACATTAGTTCATGATAGTAAATACATCAACAAATGAGTTATTGTAAAGTTATACTGTTTTTTTAATATGTCTATACTGATTTTAATATTTTTTATTTAATTTATTTTAGTAGATAAAGTTTAACAAAATGAAAATAAGAAATCTTGCCTAAATAAAATACGTTGTGCAATTTTAAGTTTATTTAAGTTCAGTTAACGTTCATTTTATTTTAAGTAATGGAAATGTTTTTTATGGTTTTGGTGTTAGTTTTAGTTGTAGTCAACTATAATAACCCTTTAATTAAAATCATTTGTATTACAGTATTTCTTTTCTATAGTAAAGTTCAAATGTACTGTTTTACATTAATGAGAATCATGAGTCCAAAATCTGCTCAAATATAACTATAAAACATAAATTGAACTGAATGCACAAATTACTTGTGTGGATTTACAAATGAGATCCACAAATTTGTTCATGTTTTGTTTCATGAATGAGGCCCATTTTATGTATAAAAACTATATTTATTTTAATGTGACATGTTTTAGGGGCAATTAAGTGACTTAAGAGCCCAAATCCATTATAAGACTGTGCACTGCGAGTGTAAAATGGTGTTTAAAAATGTTTATTTGTGTATCAGCACCTGCCACACTCCCCTCACAAATCCAGCTCTGCCCTGTGCTTTACACACAGTAGATATGCAGTCAGTGTAATAGTTTGGAGGATGGTCACGTAGCCGTGATGACGAAGGAAGGACGGATGCTGAAGAAAGGCATTGACAAAAGCGCTGGCTCTGCCCAGAAACCCCCACAGAAACCCGAGTTGGAGTCACACATGCGGCTTTTGTCCCGTCCTGGCGCTGGGGGTGATTATGTGCAGGATTGCTGTCTGTTCGGGGCAGAAAGGAGTGCAGGGGTTTGGTCTAATTAAAAATTAAGCTGGTAAAGTCGTTATGTGGGTTCGGCTTTGGCGAGTGTATCCAGTGAGACTTGATTTAATCGTACGCCCCTCTGATGACACAACAGGGCATGTTTTTCAGACATGAGCTCGGCAGGGTGTGGGTGACGCTAGATTCTGGTTTGACCCTCGTTGTGCATTAAAGAGTCTTTGCTTTGTATTTTTCCCTGGTACCTTCAACCGGTTTTATTTGATATATGATTTTATTAAAATGCTAAAAACATGATGCTACACCCACTCCACAGTTTGTGAAGGACTCAAATCAAAGTGCCGCTGATCAACGTCTGTTGAGAGACTAGCATCATAAGTGTTTAATGTGTACAGTAGGGTGTGCAAATTAAACTGTTAAGAACAGATTATTGGAGAGATTTTTAAGCTTAACCGACGGGTTTTTGATTGTTTCATGGGTTTGGCTGCTTCGCTCTTATTTAATCATCTGTCGCCACCTTTTATAAACTCCAATAGCATCATAATTAATCATCAGGGTGTGATGACTGCGTTTGACGCTCTTTTCTTATAAACCTGCTCTAATTATCTCCACTTTCCTGAAAATTGCTTTGGTAAAAATTAAAAATGTGAGTTTACATGCACAGTGTTCGTACACTGGCCTTACTGTAAAAGTAATGAATACAGGAGATCAAGCGTCTGTATCTGCTCAGATCTAACATCTCGTTTCGTGTCTTTGTATCAGCAGAATCATTTTTAGTGTAAATTTTATACAAATATTCACCTATATGATATCTATTAAGTATTAAATTCTCACCAGTAATAATCTGATGGAGGAGGATGAATGAGAATGTATTGCTTGATTTTATAAATGCTTTCATAAATATCTTTATTAATAATATACACTACTATTTAAAAGTTTGGTTACAAAAATTTCTATTTTAAATAAATGTTGTTCTTTTGAACTTTCTATTCATCAAAGAATCCTGAAAAACATCACAGTTTCTACAAGGATATGAAGCAGCACCAATTTTAATGTTTTCAACATTGATAACAATAATAAATGTTTCTTGAGCACAAATCATTATATTAAACTGATTTATGTAGGATCATGTGACACTGAAGACTGGAGTAATGATGCTGAAAATTCAGCTTTGATCACAGGAATAAATCATATTTAAAAAAAATATTCGCATAGAAAACTGTTATTTTAAAATTGTAATAATATGTCTGTATTTTTTATCAAATAAATGCAGTCTTGTGAAGAGATTTCTTTCAAAAAGAATAAAACGATAACCTTCTCTTTAGGAATACGGTTGCTTTTAAGCTATGCTGAAAATGGTCAAAATATTGTTTATGAGTTGGTCTTTTCTAACATAAAACACAATTGTTGCATCTATTTCGTGTCGTTGCCTGGATGCTAATTTAAAAGATGCTGGTAAACGAAGCTCCAGATTCTCTCGGCTTTCACAATAGAACAGACAGAAGCAGTAAATGTGTAGACACGCGGCTCGCTGAAACAGGGGGACAGTTGCTGAAAATATGGTCATTTTAACATATAAAGTTCATGACATGATCCTCTGGCTGAGAGCAGCAGAGACGTCGAGGTTTAAAGACTGTCTGCTGAAGTATCTCACACACACACAGAAAATGTGCCAATCTGTGCATAACAAGGTGTCCAGACTAGAAAACAGCAATAAAATGTGAGTGCGACATTCAGCCTCTCAGGAATGCTCATTAAAGGAGAAATTAAGCAACGAGTGGGACAGAAGCAGAGTTATTTAACATCTTTGACACATGCTGTCCATGACGGTCACCAGCACAGCCCTCCTCTGCTTAATAACTCATTATGTGTTAGCCAATCTTTGCATTTCTCTTTGAGTCTTTTAATCTTCCATGCATTTCTTTTTGCATATAGTGAAATAAAACATGTGGCTGTAGTTTGCCTTTTTTTTTTTACAAATAATTTTATCAGATAAATACCTTAACCAAGTTTAATGTTTTGTTCTTCCCTCGTATTTAAAATATACTTATATATTTTACTCATATTTTGATGCTTTAATTGAATTTTAGTCAAATAACCAATCATCATTAAAAACAAATCTCCTCCGGACATCACTTTTTGCCACTATATATATATATATATATATATATATATATATATATATATATATATATATATATATATATATATATATATATATATATATATATATATATATATTGTTTATATAAAGATAATTTAGAGTCAGATATTTATTTATTTATTTTGCAATATTTTGACAAATTTTGTATTTGTTTAACTAACGACCTGCCCATTACACGAGGCTACTTATCAGATAAATAAATACATTAGTCAACATTTGAAGTGTATCAAAACCTTTCATCAAACCTAGATCAAAGTAACAAAATAAAGCAAGAACCATATTTTGCTTTGTGTGTGTGTGTGTGTGTGTGTGTGTGTGTGTGTGTGTGTGTGTGTGTGTGTGTGTGTGTGTGTGTGTGTGTGTGTGTGTGTGTGTGTGTGTTGGTTCTTTAGGTTCAGTGTTTTGGTTTCTGGGTTCTGTTAAAAAAACATGGCTGGTTTTCTAAAGAGCTAGAGAATAAAAGTGTTTGTGTTTTTCGGTTTGTGGAACTGAAAATATGTGATATCTGTGATCTCTTGTGATATCAGTCTCAAAACACTTTTACAACCTTTAGGAGTGGGTATAAACTTCTTATTCTGCACTGATAATATTGAATCTGTGAGGTAAGACGCAACTACATGGGGAACTGTGTAATAAGTGTCTGTCTCTCTCTCTCTCACCCTCCCTCTCCTGTACCTGACACCTTCTACGTCCTCCATGAACTTCTCTCTTCGGCCCATCTGCCCCCTTACCACCTCTCCCACACTCTCCCAGCTCACCCACCTACTCAACGGGTGCTCACTCACACACACACACACACACACACACACCCCTCACCCAGTGCCCGGCGCAGCAGGGGTCTCCCGCAGTACTGCCCAACACCAGCAGGGGGAGCAGCGCCTGTCTTCATGCACACAGAGCACACTGACATATTTCTCCAGTATGTTGTATGTATTCATCACAGTATGCACATTTTCATCAATGCACATTTTACTCAAATATCCTGCTGTGTTCAGTAGTGCACACTGCGTGAGATCCACAATGCAATGCACTTGACCTTATTTCCCTTATTGACCTTATCTCTTTCTTGAATTTCGTAATTATTTCTTGACTTTTTGATGACAAGTTGCAAAATTTCAAATAAACATGCAGGTCATGTGACAACAATGTAGCAGATTTCTTTTTTAAATAGTGTTGCTTATTGCACACTGTTTCACTTACTCATTTAATTTGTAAAAAGTATGCTGTGAAAACGTTAGTGAGATCCATAGTCTCAATAGTCTACTCTTAAAAGGGATAGTCCACCCAAAAATTCGGTCATCGTTTACTCACCCTTGTGTCGTTATAAACCCTTTCTTTCTTCTGCGGAAAACAAAAGAACATATTTTGGATAATTATAAGAGTTTTGGTTTCCATTGACTCTCATTGTACACTAATTTTGGTAACCAGCTTTGGTTTGTTCCTATTGATTTCAATGAAAGTCAATGGGAACCAAAACTGTTTGGACTATCCCTTTAACACAAAACAATTCTGACAGATAATTTTACTCATTAGGGTCTCTGCTGGTGTGGACTGATGACATATGGTGGACAGCAGTAAGAAGGAAGAAATGGACTGAGAACTGCTGACACACACACACACACACACACACACACACACACACACACACACACACACACACACACACACACACACACACCGGATTGTCTGGCTGGCTTTCTGTCCCCACCTGCTGGCTAAAGAGCCAAACACACACTGAGTGAGTACTTGTGTGTTTGTAACACCTGGTAATCTTCAATTATGTTTAAATGTTCAGCCATTTAAGCTTAACACGACCTGTCAGTCATCACTCTGTCTGTAGCTCTGTTGCAACATATTGTGTGAGGTTTCCAGGGTGTTGCTATGAAGTTGTGAGTTTTATTTTTTCACATTGCTATTTGGTTTCTAGGGAGTTACTAAGGAGGTTTCCAAGGCATTGCTATGTTGTGGCTGTGGTGTTCAGAGTGTTTTAGAACATTGCTAAGTGGTTTCTACGGAGTTACCAGGGAGGTTTCTAGGGCATTAGGATGCAGTTGCTAAGGTGTTTTAAATGATTTTTATCAAATTGCTATGTTGTTTCTAGGGTGTTGCTATGCAGATGTTAAGGTGTTCAGAGTGTTTTATTACGTTGTTTTTAGGGAGTTACAATGTAAAAAAAAAAAGGTGGTCCTGTAGAACTGATTTGGAGTGAGCCGGTGTGGAGGGGGATGAAGTCAGGGCCGGATGTTGTTGATGTTTGGGATGGGGCCGTGGACCAGGAGGAAGGGAGGTGGCCGTCCTGCATAATTCCACGTTTCAGTTTTTAAACGCAGGCCACAGCCTCACAGAAATATCATCACGCCGGCTCTCCCTCGCTAATTACTGCCTTCAGTACCCTCCACTGGCTCTGCTCGCTCGCTCTGGACAGATCCGCAGTCTTCACAGACAAAAACACTCTTTACATCTACACACTGGTGTTGTGTCTGGAAAGTGGGGCCGTTTTGGGTGATATGCGGAAATATAGATTTATGGATGGGTCATTTCCATTATGTGGATCCTTTTGAACTCTGTAACCTTCAAAACCCACTCATATAACCACTTTGTTATAATTTAAGATTTTATATAATCGAGCATAGCAGACTTCGAGTTTATTGATTATAATTTGATTTTAGACTATGACAACAGATTATAAAGGGATAGGGGGAAAAAAGCTAATTACATCAACTTTTATTTCAAATGTTTCATTTTATGTATTGTTAATCCTCTTTCTTTTTATACGATATCTTTCAGTTTCTTGTTATTGTATAGTACTTTAGAACATTGATTTAATATTATCAACCTGATTTCAGTAATTTAACCAAACGTAAACGTGGCAAAAGTAATTCCACAAAACATTTTGTTAGTTGAAGAGATTTTACTAAAGACTAACATGATGGAAAGAACACTGGAAAAACCAATTAAAACAATATTCCTAAGAAACATGTTTTGTTATAGAAAATAAATAATGCTGAACAAAAAAACCAAGAAGTGAAATTATTCAGTGAAATTCAAACCTTCACTTATTGTGTTAAAACAAACTAATATGATTTTCATCTTCAAAATCTGTTTAATATTTTATCTATTATTTAAGCCAAATTAGGACTGACCCAGATCACACATTTGGTCACTTTGTGTGGGAATGTGTGTGTTTGTGTGTCGCCAGCTGAACGAGGACACATGCAAAGGTTCATAACAAATAAACAGTCAACAAATTGTGCCGCTTGAGCCCACCTCCCACACACAGCCTGGCACGACGCCCGCCTGACTCACCCATCTAATGACAGACTATTACAATAAAGTGTGTTGAATCACCCAAACGGCAGATATAACACACTCGGGCTCGGAGCCACACGAGATCTCAGCTTCTCAGCATATTACAATGATTTCTGAAGGATCATGTGACACTGAAGACTGGATGGCCAGCAGTCACATCACCCTTTAGCCCAGGACTGGTTGCCCACTGAAGCTAAGCAGGGTTGAGTCTGGTCAGTGTCTGGATGAGAGACTCCTGGGAAACCAGGTTTCTGCTGGGAGAGGTGTTAGTGAGGCCAGTAGGGGGCGCTCACCCAGTGGTCTCTATGGGTCCTAACACCCCAGTGTAGTGACGGGGACACTATACTGTCAAAGAGCACCGTCCTTGAGACGTTAAACCGAGGCCCTGACTCTCTGTGGTCATTAAAAATCCCAGGATGTCCTTCGAAAAAAAGTAGGGGTGTAACCCCCTGGCCAAATTTGCCCCCTGACCTCTGTCCATCATGGCCTCCTCATCTACTATTAGTAGTAGTAATAGTAGTAATAGTAATGATGCTGAAAATTTGATAACAGGAATAAATACATTTTACAAGATGTTCGCATAGATTTTAAATTGTAATAATATTTCACAATTTTTATTGCGTTTTTATTAAGTAAATGCAGCCTTGGTCAGTCTTTTTATTTTTATTTTCTCTGAAATGTGTCACTTTGGTTTTCTGTGGTGTTGTCATTTTTACATTAAATGTGCAAAGGTTTTGTTGAATTTTTTACATTGCACAAAAACTTGTAGACTTTTTATAACCAATCTATGTATTTTCCATGGCGTCATCCTTATTTTAAAAAAATTACTAGTACTTGAAATATGCCATACTGAAATTCATGTATGGTTTTATAAGCTACAACACAGAACCTGATTTCACCAGTGCGACATCAACATCTTTATTGATCCTGGAACAATATTCCAATCAACCAATCAGATTTGAGGGACAAGTTTAAATTTTGTGTCAAATTTTGTATTTGGTGCTTGTACATCAGTGTTATTCACTTATCATTTCCCTCTGATTTAAGGGATAAATTATGGGTATGTATGTTTAGGGTTAAGGATATGATTTTTCAGACAAGAATGTTGTCAAAATATGACGATCTAGGAGCATATCTTACTTGGCAAAATCAGAAGATTCAGTTCAACATGTCACTCACTACCAAATATGTGCAGAATTAAATGATAGTAATATGAATATTTTTGGTATTCTTCATGTTGTATTATTGCCTTTAGTGTTCAACAAAAATACCATGGTATTACCATCTTATACTACAATGTCACTACAGTGCTTTTTTTGGGAGGGACAGTTATCGTTACTGCTGTAAAATCATAATACGCAAATGGCATTTCTTTCATCGCCTTTTGCTGTGTTTTGTTTCATTTACTTATTTATCATCAGAAACTATGGTTGCGATTTAAGGTGTGTTGTCAAGCAGCTCTGGTAGAGGAAAACAGCTCATGCTGAATAACAACCAGAGTTACAAACTAAACTAGCTAAACTGTCTGGTATTTGGCATAATGGAGTCTCTCAGGAGGAATCGTGGATTTTGAGGTGCTTTCACAGAACGGGGGACGGTGTGTGTCGAGGGTTGCGTTGGTGACAGGCTGTCCAGGGCGGGCGAGAGATGGAGTGATAGAGGGGATGGAGGAAGAGTCTGCAGTCTGCAGGAAGATGGATCACACCAGGAAGATTAATTAGTCTCTGACAGCGACAGCTAAAGTGTTATTGCCATCTGGAGAGTGAGGAACTTCAGGAGACTTCTGAGTGTCAGTGTGTGTGTGTGTGTGTGTGTAAGACTTGAGCTTGGCAGTGCTGTTATTGATGAAAACAGTTCTCGCCAAAATGGCAAAGCGACTGAAAGGTGTCGAAGAAGGACATCACATGCGATGACCTTCACAAACAAAGTGATAATTGTGTGTGTGTGCGTGTGAACATGTGTTTTTGGCATGTAGAGGGAGGTGACTTTGCAGTTGTCTTTTTAAAATCTTCTCAGAATATATAATAGTTCATAAAATGGCACCGCAACAAAAGGGCCATCAATGGTAAAAATTACACAAAAACAAAGTAAGATCAACTGTAGCCTACTTGCGCGTTACACACTCATCACACACTCGTCACAGGCCCTGTGAATTCAAGCGTCTGCATTAACAAACTCTCAACAACAATAGAACTCATTAAATAACATTTTCATATATGATTTGTGCCATGTGAGGTTGTTTCTTTTCTTCAAATTAAAGAAGTATATTTTCCAGAGAAATAGCTCTAATGCCATTTCACTAAGTGCTCCTAAACCATGTGTATTTCCCTGATTGTGCACAAGAGGGCGACAGTGAGAGCGGAGTACGACACCAGAGATGTATGATCACTAGGGGGCATCAGAAAACAAAGAAAAACATTGATGATTGTCTAAAATTGATGACCCTTTATATGCGATTTAAAACCATTGATGCACTCTTTGTATGACGAATGCCTTAGTTTTGTGTTGTTACAATGGTTTAGTCGTGGTATCAGGTTGTAATACACTGGAGACGGGCAAATTACTTACAAAAAAGTGAAAATACTATAGCACTCTCATGATTTTTGGGATAATTGACCATGGTTAAACTGTGGTATTCTTGAAAAAAACTTAGATTATCATGTCAATACAATGGTAAGTGCATTTCAGTACTACGGTATATATAAACTGTTTAGTAAGAGAAAAAAATATAGTGACACCACAAAAAAAAAGTGCCATGGTACTTTTGCAATATTTTTATTTAGATAGGCTGCCTGTTTGATCATAAAACGGCGATGCATATTTTTTTAATACTTAAAATGGCAATAACAAACTGTTTTCTGTTTTATATTAGGTAGCCTATCAGCATATCATTAACAGGTGATTTATAGAGAAATACATTGTATTTATTTTATATTATTAAAGGGTACCTATCATGGAATTTTACCTTTCATGTAGTGTGTAACATAGATCTAAGTGAACAAAAACATCCTGCAAAGTTTTAAATATGAAAGTTCACCGTATACAAAGTTATTGTCTCTCAAAAGTAAGAGTCGACTCTGAGTCGCTGATATGAATCGATAGACTAACGATGCATTTTCTCTAACTTTCGTACGTCACTTGTACAAGTTATTTGAATTCGACACGCCCACTCAGTGCGCGCGCCGAGCAGACAGAGAAACCTGACAACAACATGTCGACGAGACTCTGTTCTGAAGTGCGAATCAAAAGCAAACTTTTTTTTTCACTGCCCAGGGACAAGCATGTGAAGACTCAGTGGCTAGAGTTTATATTTACAACTATACCACACAAGTATAGCCACCTTGAGCTGTGTTCGCGTTATTTTAATGACGATCGCTTCACAAACACAAATGCTTTCAAGTGTGGATTCGCGAGTCGCCTGATACTGAAGGAACGTTCAATACCAAGTTTATTTGGATCAGCTTCCTCCTCCGCATCACAACCTGTAAGTACTATTAATAATTGTTGCTTTTATGTGTGTGTGTGTGTGTGTGTGTGTGTGTGTGTGTGTGCGTGCGTGTGCGTGTGTGTGTGTGTGAGAGTGAGAGTTACGCTCAGCAGCTTCTAGGTCTCCAATGTCATTTTTTTTGTTTTTTGAAATATGTGAAATTATGCGAAGCGTAGGCCTATTGTAGTACTGCAGTGCTTTATCAATATGTTTAAGCTTTGGGCTAACGCAAAATATAACTGACTGCGTCATCTGACCAATCACTGCAGATTAGCGTCACGCAAAGGAGGGGTTTGGACAAATGAGTCGTCAAGCGAATCATTAGGGAGTCGTTGAGCAAATCAGGTAAAAATAAATGCATTTTATAAGACAACAAAAGTGTTTTTTGTCATTGCATGCATATAAAACTGTTGTTGGGGACTCCCAGAACATTATTAGTAACATTTTAAATGCCATAATAGGTACCCTTTAATTACTGTCTTTATTGGCATGTCCTTTTTACAAACAATATTTTAAAAGCTTCAACACACATAAAATAAAAACTAATAATGAGAAAGATACAATAGAATAGAATATCCATCACCATTCAACGAGATAGCATTAACCATTCCTCCATAATAACTATTCTCCTTGAACTCAAATTCCCACAATCCCCTGTTGCCACGTGCGCGTGTCCTGTCAGCAAACCGGACTAAACGTCACATTCCTGCATTCTCATCCCTGCGAGCGCGAGCGTGTGTGTGTGTGTGTGTGTGAGAGAGAGAGAGAGGGACGCAGGCTAATCTCTCCCTCCAGGACACCTCTCTGTCCACGGAAGCACTCATGACCGGGCGGGTGTAACCGCGGAGGCCAGCGACCGCAGATCTCGGGTGAGTGTTTGCGGGTGTTTGTGCGCAGATGTGACGGGCTCGCCGGTTTGGGGTGTTTTACAGTGTTTACTGTGGTGGCGCAGAGTGTAGTAACAGCGCGTGACCGGATGGAACGTCTCTGATACATTGTAACACTTCACACTCTTTGTGATCCGCAACTTTGTGGGTTCTTGTTGATAAACGGCATGTGTGTGTGATGTGGCGGCAGCGGGCGGGCTGATGATGACAGATGTCTGATTGAACCGGTTGGCGATTCTGATTCTTTTGTTCAATGTGTGTGTTTTTGTTTTTATTGCGGCTCTTTGCAAGCCTCACGTCATAATAGGGGTCTCATTTAAACCCATAAAGGCACACATGTAATGTTCCTGGGAGAATAAACTGTCAGATGTGTTCGTGTTGAGTGATTAGCTGATCTGTTGGGTCGTTATGAATATCAGATGATCATGAGATTGCTGTATTCCTGCTGGCCGGTTCAGGACAGTGTTACCGGTGTCATATCGTATCGATCCCGGCTGGTTACATCAGACGCGGGCAAGGCCACAAACACACGCAGTGTATGCAGTTAAAGAAGCCTGATCTTCCCTCGTCATCCTCAGTGACACGCAGCTGGCCTGCATTACTCTAGCTATTGACGATATATAACCAGCAACTGATTCAGTACTGCAACAAATGAACCTTAATATGCATTTTAAACATTTTATTATTATTTGCCATTGCATTTTTGGATCTGTGAAATGGTTGCAGATTTATTTTTTGTTTTGGACTGCCTAACTAAGCTTGATTCCAATATGAGTTTCTCACTTGAAAATGAATAAGTTAATGTTAAGTAAAGAATATTTTTATACTAATAAAATAACTACAATTATGTTACTTTACCTGTGTGTTAATGCTGTTGTTGGGCGCTGGTCTGAACATAAGCATGACTGATAATAATCATTCATTCTCTGAGCTTCAGCTGGCTAGTGATTTATCAGATCCTGGATTCTGTCTGATTCAGCATATGACGTCTAGTCATTATTATTGTTCTGAATATGCTTTATAATCATAGTGGTATATATGTACTGTGTATATTAGCTGAAATGCAGTCAGTGTTAAATATATAAGGGGAAAGGTTATATGCAGTCTTCCAAATCACTGTGCATTAGTCAGTATATGGAGGTATGTGTGTGTAGAGAGAGAAAGACATGTCTATACAGGCACATGTGAGTCTGAGAGCAGCATACTGTAGTACTCTTCTTTAAAACTGTTAAACAAGTCATTAAGGTAAAGTATAAGAGCGCCATTTGACTGTATAGACGTGATAAGCTGCAGCCTGACTCATAGCTCAGTGTGATTACATTCTGTTCTGTGTGTGTTTACAAAAGTAAGGCAGGTTTGGGTGTGTGTGCGTGTGTGTTTTCAGATGATGATGATGATGATGATGAAATTCTGCATGATGGCTGGACTGTCAGATCTGATGAGGGATCCACACAAACAATGTGTCCGTGAGAGGAATAAAATAAAACGAGCTGTATATTTATTGGAAGAAACGCATGTTGTTTTTGCTGAAACGTGGTGAATGTTGTGACTTTGTATAAGAAGAATCTGTAGTTTAATTATTATGGTCATTTCTCTGGCTCATGCCTCATCATGCTCTGAAATGTCATACATTTCTCTGGATTGTTAACATTTATACTTCCTGAGCATTTGTCTCTAAACCTTTATTTACATTAAAAAATACTCAGACATTGAGAGACATTTTAAGTTCCTCAATGTTTAGGTTTGCTATTGTTTGACTCTAATAAGTGTTGACCGATAATAATAAGTCATGATGGGGGATTATGTATTGTACACACTAACATCAGAATAGACAACATTTCACCTTGTTGTATAAACCTATTCCTTGACAAAAAGGGCTTTGTTTGTCTCACAGAACAGTGCTGATAGGGCTGTTTTCAGACACCCATTATTGATTATCCAATCCCTGCTGCGCTCATCATGAACTAAGATTCTGATTGGTTCAGTCTGACACTGTCCGTGCTTTTCATTGGTCGTTTGTGGTGCTGTGTGAGTTGGAATGTGTGTGGAATGTGCTCACTTCCTGCTTCTTCAGCCAATCAGAACTGCCGGATCTCATCACATTCCATTAGGATTGAGATCACATCATGAGTGTGTGAGAGAGGTACTGTACAGACATTGGTGTGTGTGTGTGTGTGTGTGTATGTGTGTGGGATCAGTGTTTTGTGTGTGTGTGCTGTTGTCTGTAATTGAGTTTTGTAGGCCTGTAGTTAAAACACTGGTCGTTTCATGTGCATGTTCAGCATATTCTCATATTATTGTGCTCGTTTCATTTCAAGTCCATTTTAAATCGCAGCTTCATATTGATAGAAAGGGTATTTTTCTGTACGTCCTGCTATATGGAAAGATTTGAACTTGATTGATAATTGTTAAATGACAAACTAAACTGCTGTGCAAGTGTGCATTAGTCTTGCTGTATGTTATTGTTTCATTGGAAATGCATACGATACATTTGTAGTATTAATGCTCTTGCATCCTGGAAACGTGTAACACAATCATGTGCCGCTGTAACCTTGAGAGCAGAAATGAATGCATTTGTAGTTGCATTGTTGTGGATGGTGTTGTTCATTGTAGGTTATACAGTACAGAGAGCTTTGCATTATCACTTTTAAAAGCTTTTGTTTGGATGAGTTGAGTTCAACAGAAGTTTAACAGTTAGTTTGGTATATGATAGGAGGATTATATTAGCTAGGCCAGTTAATCAGCTAATATTGGCCAATTTATGAAGATTTGCATCAAGATGTGAGATACAGTGGCGTTCAATATAACGCCTCAGAAACACTGATCTGTAGATATGAGCATTAAATCCGGTCTGTGAAGTGTGAATAAATCATGATTGGTTGTGGGTGTAAAATATTCTTCTTGGGTTGTTTTTAATTTAAAGGCGATTACATGTTGTAGAATAAGATGTACAGTGATTATTTGTTGTATTTCGAGTGAAAGTTTGGTATTGTTCTAGCTGAGGTTTTGTTCTAGAACAGAACAATGGATGTATTGTTTCTCTGGTGAGCTTCAGTTGTACGCCACTATTATTTCCAGCAATAAATCCCTATCCCGGGGCTACCTAAGCCTCCATTCTTACCTTTCCGAAACCTAAAAATACCACAATTTAATCATACTCAAAAAGTATTATAACGAATATATTTGTAATAGTTACTTTCCACCTCTGGTTGACAAACACCCTGTTCATAAGCACTTCTTATTACAAGTATGGGAAGATGTTTGGTGAGTGTCACGTTCCCAAATGCACATTATTAGCGACTCAGATGCAGAGATGTTCATGTGGATCAGATTTACTATGAACCGAGACACTGAAACACTGGATCGTGTGTAAATGAACACAGCTCCGCACTTCACTCTGAATCACACGGTGCATATATATTATTTATTTATATTTCAGTCTTTGTGATTTTGATAATCGCACTAAGCCATATTTTGGTTTCAAAGGTACAATATGTAAGATTTTTCTAATAAAATATCCAAAAATCACTTGCACAGTGTGATATATGTCCTGCAGTTGTATCCCAACAGTTCCCAAAGATTTTTAATTTCAGAGAAATTCTAATTTTAAATAATGTCTCCCTGTTCACTTGTCGCCTCTCAAGAATTGTCCCTGTTTTGTCCCTGTGAATTGTCGCATTATCCCTGATTTCCGCTTGTACTGCCATACTAACCATGGCGACAGAAGTGACGTCGCTCATGCTGTTGTTGTTTTGTTCAAACATGGACCATGACAAGCAGACTTTGGGACAAAAGGAGAACTAAAACGAGGATCAATATCAGTGCCACGCTGATGTTTTCGAGATGCCGAGAGCTTCACGTCCGCAACTAACTTCGACTTGACAGAGACGCCGCTCTTCCACATACTTTATTAGACAGGTGAACAAATGTACTGTACATAAACCAATCAATGTTATATAGTTCATCATGATGAAATGTTAGAATATGATCTGTATGTTATTCTAATGTTGCTCTAGCTTACTTAGTCTCATACAGACAAACTAACACATAGAAAAACATTCTAACTTTCAACACACTCAAATGCAGTTTAGTGTGATAGTGTGTAGACCAACAGCCTCACAAGTTTAATTCGTCTAATAAACGGACCTGTGTGATTATTAATACAGCACTTGAGGTAGTTCGGTAGAATGAAATGTCCTAATTCCTTCATATCCGTGGGACTCGCGTGTGGCGCTGAAATCTGTCTCTCGTGAGCAATCTCGCCCTGCTTCATACCACAGTCATGTTAAAAACATCAATGTATTCACTCATCCATAAACATTATTAGATCCATCAGCTTGACGACAAGATCCATAATTCTAATTCTAATTATAATTGTTATTGTAAGAGGTTAGCGACCCCTAGCGGTGAAAAAATTACATATTGTAGCTTTAATTGTGCATCCGTACCCACCACCGAAAGCCTGGTTATGTAGGCCAGATGGGCAGACTTTAAACAGCAATCTGTGTGTACAGATTTTGGGGGGCCATTGATCAGACATAATTGATCCGTATGTGTTTTGTGATAATAATTGGATGAGAACAGTAGCACGCGCACACACACACACACACACACACACACACACACACACACACACACACACACACACACACACACACACACACACACACACACACACACACACACACACACACACACACACACACACACACACACACACACAGGGCCTGCTGACTGACATCCTGGTGCTGATGTGACTGAAAGGTGTTGTCTTGACATCCAGCTGACATCATCATGGCTGTCAATCACACCTCTAGCCTTTGTGATGTCAGGAGATCTGGAACACACACTTAGACTTAGAACGACCCAAACCTGCAAGACAAGCAGTTTAAAACCTTGGTTATTAAAATGCTGATCAGTTGCTTGTTGATGAGTTTGGGTTAAATCTTTAGATTAAAGTAAACTGTTTAAAGATGTTAGAATACTTCCTCATTATCCAACCTTAAGGGAGTTATATATAATAATATAACTATTATTATACGATTTAAATAAGTTTGAATAAATTTATTTACTTTGCACTGCTTAATATTTTTGTGGACACAGCCATTCTTTTAAAAAAAATATTTATTTGAAATCAAAATATTTTGTAACATTTTAAATGTCTACTGTCACTTTTAAATCAATTTAATGCATCTTTGCTGAATAAAAGTATTAATTTTTTTAAAAGTCTTATTGACCCCAAGCTTTTGAACAGCAGTGTACAGTAGTTTCACTTTCACTAAAAATAGATCAAGTATAAAAAGCTGACAATATTGTTTGACTTTGTTTATTGTGATAATCATATTTCCTTGTTCAAAATAATATAAGATCTCGGTTACAGATGCTAAATGCTTTGTCTTTCTGTTAAATATCGTCAACTCAGATCTAGAGAAAGTCGCACGCTTCACACACATTCCTCCAGTGTTTGTGAGTTAAACAGTTTTAACAGAATAAGATTGTGTTGGCTTTGCTGATGGGATTGATTGTTGTTTGGTTTAAGAGCTCCAGGTTTCATCACTGTCTGAAGTAGATCATGATATCATCACAGTGAAGATATGAGATGATATTAACAAACAACAGCAACTCGGTGTCAGACATCAGATGACCAGAGGAACACAGAGTTAGCAGGTTAGCATGTAGCAGAAATGCTATATGATGTCAGATTGACATTGAAGCCAAAGAGAATAATGTGCACATGTGTCCACATTCAGTGTGACTATTGAGTGAGCTCTCCTTCTGAGCTCCAGCTGTCTTCTAAGGCAGCATACTAACTAATACAAAGTTACACACAATCAACATTATGTGAAACATGGCATTTTCTGATTACATTTTGCACAAAAGTTTGAGGTTGGTAAGATTTTTGAATGTTTTTGAAAGAAGTCTCCTCTGCTCACCAATGCCGCATTTATTTTATTAGATCAAAAGTAAAAACAGTAAAAATGGCAATATTTTGATGTGAATATATAGTAAAATGTCATTTATTCCTGTGATCAAATCTGTATTTTCAGCATTACTATCACTATAATCACTATAATATGTGGATTTGATTCTCAATAAACGTTTCTGATTATCAATGTTAAAAAAATATGTTGTGCTGCTTCATATTTGTGTGAAAAACGTGATACATTTTATTCAGAATTTGAATGAATGAATAGAAAGTTCAAAATAAATATAGAAATCTTTTGTTATATTATAAATGTATTTACTGGCATTTTTGGTCAATTTAATACATTCTTGCTGAACTTGAAGATGAAATTTAATTTTGGCCGTCACAGACCGGCAGACAGGAGAAATGCTGTGAATGATTGAGGATAAGCCACTATCTGTATTATAGTTGTGTCTCTTGAGCACATTAGCATGTGTGTGTTGTATGTCAATCCGGGACTGTGATGAAGTCTGAAAGAGTGTTCGTTCAGTTATTACAGTCTAATAGTAAACGCTGAATATATCTTTACTGCAGCAGGGCAAAGTGTACTGGAGACTTTGAACTTCCCGTATCTGTGTGTGTGTGTGTGTGTGTGTGTGTGTGTGTGTGTGTGTGTGTGTGTGTGTGTGTGTGACCTTTTAATCATAAACCATAGTTCTAATTGAAGAAGCCCTAGATGTGTTCTCACACATTACAGACAACATGAAACAGCATAAAGCTCCATAATGCAACGTTATAGGTGAAAGTGAATATTATTATTTATTGGGCTTTAATTGCATTGTGAAAATTGGATGTTGTTTATTATGCAGAAAAGTCATTTCAGAGAAATTTTTGGGGAATGATCATGAAAACAAACATGATTCGCTCTCGAATGACATGCACTGATGGAATATGAGGAAAGTAAATAGTCAGTGATCCATCATGATGATGGCTGTGTGTGTGTGTGTAGGTCTGTATGTGTGCATGAGTGTGTACAGTGTGTGCGTGCGTGCGTGCGTGTGTGTGTGTGAGAGAGAGAGTGCGTGTGTGTGTGTGTGTGTGTGCGCGTGAGAGAGTGCGTGTGCACGTGTGTGTGTGGGGCGTGTCTGTGAGCTCTTTGTTCAAACAGCTGTTGTGAGTGTAACACACGTGGAGGATTTTACACACTCTACTGCACCAGACAACAAAGAGCAGGCACACACACACACACACACACACACACACACACACACACACACACACACACACACACACACACACACACACACACACACACACACACACACACACACACACAACACCCGCTACACCATCACTATAGTATCTCCGTATCTTTCTTTGCTTTTCTTTTGAAAGAAATGAATACTTTTATTCACAAGGATGGATTAAAATAATAAGTGACAGTAGACATTTTATAATATTTCAAAAAAATTATATTTCAAATAAATGCTGTTCTTTTGATCTTATCAAGAAAAAATCCTTTAAAATATATTGTTTCCACAAAAATATGAAGCAGCACAACTTTTTTCAACATTATTAATAATAAATGTTTCTTGAGCATCAAATCATCATATTATACTGATTTCTGAAGGATCATGTGACACTGAAGACTGGAGTAATGATGCTGAAAATTCAGCTTTGATCACAGGAATAAATTACATTTTAACAGAAAAAAATATATTTCAGACTATTATTGTAATGAGTCTCTGTTTTCAAGGACTCTTATTTTGATGTTCTTTTGTCTTGCTGTGCGTGTGTTGAGTTCATGAGGTTTAGTTCCTGGTTCCCTTGTCTCTGTTAGATTCCCTGGCTGTGTTCAAAATCTCCCTCTACCCTCATTCATTATTCCCTACATTACTCCACTAATATAGTGCCCTTGATGGATGAATGAAAACGAGTGAGTGAATTCAGACATTGAGTGAGTGGGAAGGGCTGACGCTTTTGCATAGATGTACTTTGTTTAATAATCATTTGAAACTGAGAAAACGGTCAGATCCAGCAGTAATGAAAATATTTATCTTGAACTCTGCAATGGAAACTAGCATGTATAAAACCTTAATTAAATAATTTAATAATCCATTATAAACTAATTTATACCTGTATGGTGTTATGCTGGAGCCAGGGATTGATGGATGGATGAGTGATGATCTTATCAGACGCAGGACTATCATTTGGTGTGATAGTCACAGTGCATTATAGGTATTCTCTAGCCATTAAGCGAGCATCAGTTGTACATCCTTTATTGCAGAGCATTGTGGGATTGAATGAGTTCACTCGATAACGTCCACTATGGTTTAGTCACGTCAATTAATCACGATCCCCTGAGGGTGTCTTCAGTTCTGTGTCTTGTGTTAATGTTTCATGCTGCTGTTTATCTGTCAAGCTTCTTGTTTTGGACTGATCAAATCAAGCCAATATTTGACAATTACAGTTTTATTTTTGGATGAAATTAATACATAATAATCAAATGAAATAGTAATTGGAAATAAAATGTAAAGTGTCTTGGGATTTCTCAGGTTTGATTTCTTGTCCTGTTGATCATTTGTTATCACCCTGAGACTGAGAGACAGACACCATCGGTCAGACAGATTTACTGCAGTGCTGGAAGAAGTGGGAATTACACACACAAAACACAGCTGAACACACACACATGTATTGCACTGTTGTGTTTCTTTCTGTTCTTTTTCTGTTAGTGTAGCTGTGCTGTTGTCATTGTTTGTGCTTTGTGTGTGATGTTTATGTAGATGGAAGTTATGAAACATGACACTTGGCTATGTGATTTTTAAGCCACATTCACTCTTCAAGCAACTGTAATGCTCCCTAGATAGTGATAAATATAAAAACTAGATAAATATCACTAGATGGTGCAGTGGTCGGTCATTAGTAAGCATTCCTACGTCCTGGTTGCCCTGCTACTGAGAAGAAGAAAAAGGATTTACTCTGAAGCAGTTTTCACTCCGAAATTACTAGTTTATTTCACAACTAATTACAAAGAAACGGCAAGTAACACATTTAATTAAATGTGAAATATTAAAGTAGAAAACCTAAAATAGTATTTTCTGGGTCACTTTACAATCAGATTTCATTTAACATTAGTTTTTATGAACTAACAATGAAAAATAGTTTTGATTCATCTTAGTAATTAGATTTGCTTATATTAGATCAATGTTATTTTTAAGATTAAAATCAAAAGTTGTGTCTGTTAAAATTATTTAAAAACATTAACTAACAATGAAAAGTTGTATTTCTATTAAATAACATTAATAAAAGATGATTATATCGCTCATTGTTAGTTAGTTAGATCGTTAAGTTATCTATTGTAAAGTGTTACTGTATTTTCTTGTAAAATGTACACCACTAATCTTTATTAACAACTTCGAAAATTCATTTTATGCAGTGTAGTAAATAAGATTAATTTATAAATTAAGTTATTTTGAAGAAAAATGGTTTTATATAATTGTATTAACTCTTCCTGCCTCTCAAACAACTTTTCTGATGATGCAGTCGAAAGGAAAATAATATTAACTAATAAAATCTCTGCCTAATTGGATCCACAAATGAAGTCTCGTCCTACAGCAGTGTCTCACAAAAAGTTGTTTAATTTGGAAATGCATCACACGTTGCAAATTCTATTTGATGATTTCTTTAGGTACATTTTTGAGTTTTGGAGTCTGTTCCAGAATTGTGATGTATTATTAGTATTGAGTGTGTCGCAGTGAATGTGCTGTTCCTCCATTAGCACACGCAGTGTCTGAGCGCCCGAGGCCGGGACTGTCCTGTCAGAGACGTTTGCTCATTTATACTTGACGTGATGTTATCCAGAAGGATGAAATTCTGCCTGAAATGACACACATTTATTGTGACAAGCACCATTATGTGACCAGCTAATGGAAAAGTCCTAACGAGAGCAGAATTAATCTGATTTCTGGATGAAACTGATTTTTCCCATTTTTAGACTTTCTGCCAGTATATTCAGCTCATTAGAATAAAGCCTATTTTTTGTGTTATTTCCAACATATCTAAAATATTTTCTGATTTCGAACCTAATGCCATTGATATTTTCATCTCATCCCATTGTGCATTTGTATAAATTAACCAAAAAGACATTTATAAATTATTATCATTTTATTATTATTATCATTATTATATTATTATTTCTTTTAAAGACATTTACTCTTGTATAAAAAGTTTGAAAACTGTATGGTTTAAAGTCGGCATTAAACGGACATTCATCAGCGTGAAACGCTTCTGGAACCAGAACAAATGTAGGGAGGTGCTTGATTTTGTCTATAGGGAGTTGATTGGATGGTTGTGGTTTGCTATTGGTGGATTTAATGTGATTGACAGGTGGTCCCGCCCTCGCGCCAGTAAACACATCATCAGAGAAAAGAAGAGAGGGAGGGGAAGTTATTTTGATTCAATGTTACAAGGCACATGAATTAAAAAAATAATGTGCACGGATAAATCACTTATAATATATACTGCAATATTCCATAAAAAAACAAGAACTGTCAGTTTTGATTTTATGACTTTAAAAAAAGGTATTCAGACAAAATTTGAGCGGTAAAATGTCTAAATCTTCAATCTGAGATGGAACTAGTTTTTTAATAATTCCTGTGTTTGTAGTTTGCATCATGTAAACATTGATTTATGGATATTTGTATAAGTAAGTGCTAATAACTGATGTCTACAGACCCCATGAAATCAGAATTGGACTTTAGTGGTTTTAAGTCATCTATGCATTTACATCTACATTATACATTTGGCTTTATCTAAAGCAACTTGCATTGCATCATACAATGTAACTGTTCATGCATTCCCTGGGAATGTAAGCTGATGTGCTTATTTGTGTGTGCAGATTTAGTTTTTTTTTTTTTTTGGAAAATTGAGCAAAAATATTGATGACTCATCCTGCACTATACATATTTTTGTCCAATCAAATGCTCTCTTAGACCAGTGGTTCCCAACCTTTTTTTGTCTGAGACCCCCTTTTTCCACAAGAAAATATTTTAGGGCACCCCTTCACATTTAATGATATTGTCGCTCTTGTAAGCTTGCAGCAAGGATGACAGAATGTTTTGTTTTTAAACAAATAGTATGTTTATTACCATAACCAGATATGTTTATGCACAAATAATAGCGTATAATATTGAAAATACTATAACAAAAATAGCAGTAGTCCATTGGTAATTTAAAACCATAAGCCTAGGAGTAGCCTATGAATTGGCCCTATTTGAAATGCAATAACAAAAATATCAGTATTCACACTGGTGTGTAGGGAAAAAATAATTAATATAGACCTCACTGAAAACCCATTTTTTGTGAATAAAGGGGGATTGTGAATAAAATTAGCTAATGTAATATGATCGTTTGGCGCTCTAGCGATTATATATATATATATGCAATGAATATGGAGTGAGAAATGTCTCATTATATTAACTAAATTTTTTCTTGCTTTAAACATTTCTTATCTAGCTTGCTACTGTTTTGTAATAATTAGACTTTCTGATTAAAATATAGATTCAATATTGTAGATTGAGGCTGATTAATATCAATATTTATTTGATATGTCAGATCTCTGGTTGCTTTAGTGTTCTATGTTTGGCACCATGATGAATTTTTAAACAAAGGATCAATTGACAGATCACGGGTGGTACAAAGAACAGTTGCTTAAACCGAGTAAATCATCTTAAATGTGTGCAGATCTCGAGTGTGTGTTATTCTGAATGTGTATTGTAAGATGGTGCTGCTCCAGTTGTAAATCCTCTTTGCTTGGCCAATATTCAAGTAGTGACTTAAGACCAGATTAAACCCTCTCTCTCACTCTCTCACCTGGCCGTAAGCGGGGCACATCATCTCGCTGACCCAGAGCGATGGTTGAGTAATGCAAAGCCCAGTGGACGAGCACTTGAGTAATTGTACTTTAGTTGCTTGGTACTGTAATTGAGCCTTTTTGGGGGGGATTTGTACTTTACCTGAGTACTACTGAAACTGAATACTTTTGCCTAATTACTTCTGAAAGTAAAAAATTATTGTTTCACTTTACTAATATTAAATTACTTTAACCAGAACATATCCAGTGTCTACACTGATTTCATCAGTTTATTTTTAAAGCTGTGAAAGAGAAATGTTACTTTTTAATTTGAATTATGCAAGAACAATTAAATGCGGAAAGATGTCATTTTTGCGTAAGTACGTTTTTTTGCTGGTGGTGCCGATGGCCTCGTGGGCAGCGCCGACATGTAGTGCTGTTCGAGTCCCAGCTCGTGGACCTTTCCTGTCCACTCTATACTGTCCTGTCATAATAAAGGCCAAAAATCTTTTTTTTTAAAGGTATGTTTTTTTGCTACAAATTTTACCTTTTGATTACAATTTAATTTAATTTACTATATATTTTTATTATTTATTAATATTATTTTAGTGTCATTTTTATATTTTGTGTGTGTTATGTGTGTATATATATATATATATATATATATTATATATGGCTTACATTTACAACCATTAAAAACACCATAAAACAATAATATTGTGAAATATTATAATTTAAAATGAATATAAATGTTAAATTAATATACTCCTGTGATCAAAGCTGAATTTGTAGCATCATTACTCCAGTATTCAGTGTCACATGATCCTTCAGAAATCATTCTAATATGATGATTTGCTGCTCAAGAAACATTTCTGATTATTATCAATGTTGAAAACAGTTGTGCAGCTTAATATTTGTGTGGAAACTGATACTTTTCTCAACGTGACTGAAAGTTCTAAAGAACAGCATTCATTTGAAATATAAATATTTTATGACATTGTCTTTATACATTTTTGTAACATTGTCTATACTGTCACTTTTGATCAGTTTAATGCATCCTTTATGAATAAAAGTATTAATTTCTTTCAAAAAGCAAAACTTCTAACTCACCCCAATCTTTTTGACTGTATATAGTGCTATATATATAATAATAATATAATAAAAGAATAAAAGTGAAGAAAGTGAGAGCAGAAACAGATTGAGGGTGAAAGATGAGACGAGAGACAGATGGACTGGTAAAGCAGAAGCGGACAGGACTTGATGAGTTAGACTGGTGATGTGGCTGAACTGCGGTTGAGCAGAAGCGGACAGGTCTTGATGAGTTACGCCGGTTTCACACTGCACGCGTTAGCAGCGCAGGAGCAGTGCATACGGTGAGCGGAAGCAGGACACGCGCATTTTGCTTTCATACTGGCAGCGTTTGACGCGCATGGCGTGTTTACAGACAAAGTACTCTATAATGGGTAAGTTGGCATTGCTTTATTTCGTTTTCAAATACATTTAAGAGACAAGACTTGTCAAGAAGCTTATTTTATTAATTAATAGGCTATATTATATAACGCTTGGTTCATCTTTGTTTTCGTTGACTTTGTTTTCTTTTTAAATTGATGAAGGTCATTTGATTGACTGTTTAAAACACAATAGGCCTAGATATCATCAATGCGCTTTTGGGTAAAACTGCTGTGTATTTTGGCCATGATCAATGCATTGTCACTTAAATTCAGCGTAAGCCGCGCAGGAAAAATAGACCAGACGCCGAAACGACCGCGGCACTGCTGCTCCTGCTCTGCTCCTGCTACGCGCTGACGCGCCGCCTCTGCGTGCGGTGTGAATGCTCTAATCTGTTAACATGGGCGCCGAAATTAATACGCGCTGCTAACGCATGCAGTGTGAAACCGGCGTTAGACTGGTGATGTGGCTGAACTGCGGCTGAGCAGAAGCGGACAGGTCTTGACGAGTTAGACTTAGGGGTGTAACGATACACGTATTCGTATCGAACCGTTCGGTACGAGGCTTTCGGTTCGGTTTTCGGTACGCATTTTCAAACCCAGCGGTTCGTTGGACCATTTTTCCTGTCGACTAAAATTTCTTTATTTCAAATGTAGGCGCATTGCGCGTGGCAAGCGCACTCGAGATGCTGGCGCAACCACAACATTGCCCGACATCAAATGGCAAATGTAATGTAAGTGGAATGAAACTGAGCTACTCGTTATTATGTGGTTGACGGACTGTTTATCAGTTTGGACCAATGCAGCGCGAGCCGATCTTGATTAAGCAGAACTGTTACTACACAGCGCTGAGACATCCAGGAAAGAAAGCTTTTGAATTCGCTATTGAAGTAATAACATCACTGCGAGATCTGAGAAACATTCACATTTCTCCGTGATTAACGGATCAAACAGAGCTGACGTGGAAACCAGGAAGAAACATTGTGCCATGAATGAACTATTCAGCAACATTCACCATGGCTTTACTGTAGTAACATTCACTGTAACCATGGGAGTTTGGCAGGAATAATAGGCTATAATGCTTTCAAGTAACATTATGTCGGTTTTATTTTGACATTATGAATACAATTGCTGCCCTCAGATGTTAATCTGAACTAAAATAAACCTTTGTTTATAACTACTACAATATATAACATTTCATTTTGTAGGAGCTGTTTTGTTTTTTATGCTCCTAAGAAAAGTCAAGTATAGCTCCATCATTGCTCAAAGTAAAAAAAATATCATACTTTATGATGTTATAAAAATATAATTAAAAAAAATTTAAAACAAGGAAATTTCTCTGGCATTTCTTTGTTTGCTGTATTGAAAACGTACTGAACCGAACCGTGACACAAGTGTATGGTATCGAACCGAACCGTGAATTTTGTGAACTGTTACACCCCTAGTTAGACTGGTGATGTGGCTGAGCAGAAGTGGACAGGACTTGATGAGTTAGACTGGTGATATGGCTGAGCTGCGGCTGAGCAGAAGCGAACAGGTCTTGATGAGTTAGACTGGTGATGTGGCTGAACTGCGGTTGAGCAGAAGCGGACAGGTCTTGATGAGTTAGACTGGTGATATGGCTGAGCTGCGGTTGAGCAGAAGCGGACAGGACTTGATGAGTTAGACTGGTGATGTGGCTGAGCAGAAGCGGACAGGTCTTGATGAGTTAGACTGGTGATGTGGCTGAACTGCGGCTGAGCAGAAGCGGACAGGTCTTGATGAGTTAGACTGGTGATGTGGCTGAGCAGAAGCGGACAGGACTTGATGAGTTAGACTGGTGATGTGGCTGAGCAGAAGCGGACAGGTCTTGATGAGTTAGACTGGTGATGTGGCTGAACTGCGGCTGAGCAGAAGCGGACAGGTCTTGATGAGTTAGACTGGTCATGTGGCTGAGCTGCGGTTGAGCAGAAGCGGACAGGTCTTGATGAGTTAGACTGGTCATGTGGCTGAGCTGCGGTTGAGCAGAAGCGGACAGGTCTTGATGAGTTAGACTGGTGATTCGGCTGAGCTGCAGTTGAGCAGAAGCGGACAGGTCTTGATGAGTTTGACTGGTGATGTGGCTGAGCTGCAGTTGAGCAGAAGCGGACAGGTCTTGATGAGTTTGACTGGTGATGTGGCTGAGCAGAAGCGGACAGGTCTTGATGAGTTAGACTGGTGATGTGGCTTAGCTGCGGTTGAGCAGAAGCGGACAGGACTTGATGAGTTAGACTGGTGATGTGGCTGAGCTGCAGCTGAACTGCGGTTGAGCAGAAGCGGACAGGTCTTGATGAGTTAGACTGGTGATGTGGCTGAGCAGAAGCGGACAGGTCTTGATGAGTTAGACTGGTGATGTGGCTGAGCAGAAGCGGACAGGTCTTGATGAGTTAGACTGGTGATGTGGCTGAGCAGAAGCGGACAGGACTTAATGAGTTAGACTGGTGATGTGGCTGAGCAGAAGCGGACAGGTCTTGATGAGTTAGACTGGTGATGTGGCTGAGCAGAAGTGGACAGGACTTAATGAGTTAGACTGGTGATGTGGCTGAGCAGAAGCGGACAGGTCTTGATGAGTTAGACTGGTGATGTGGCTGAGCAGAAGCGGACAGGTCTTGATGAGTTAGACTGGTGATGTGGCTGAACTGCGGTTGAGCAGAAGGGGACAGGACTTGATGAGTTAGACTGGTGATGTGGCTGAACTGCGGTTGAGCAGAAGCGGACAGGTCTTGATGAGTTAGACTGGTGATGTGGCTGAACTGCGGTTGAGCAGAAGGGGACAGGTCTTGATGAGTTAGACTGGTGATGTGGCTGAGCAGAAGCGGACAGGTCTTGATGAGTTAGACTGGTGATGTGGCTGAGCAGAAGCGGACAGGACTTGATGAGTTAGACTGGTGATGTGGCTGAGCAGAAGCGGACAGGACTTGATGAGTTAGACTGGTGATGTGGCTGAACTGCGGCTGAGCAGAAGCGGACAGGTCTTGATGAGTTAGACTGGTCATGTGGCTGAGCAGAAGCGGACAGGACTTGATGAGTTAGACTGGTGGTGTGGCTGAACTGCGGTTGAGCAGAAGCGGACAGGTCTTGATGAGTTAGACTGGTGATGTGGCTGAACTGCGGTTGAGCAGAAGGGGACAGGTCTTGATGAGTTAGACTGGTGATGTGGCTGAACTGCGGTTGAGCAGAAGGGGACAGGTCTTGATGAGTTAGACTGGTGATGTGGCTGAGCAGAAGCGGACAGGTCTTGATGAGTTAGACTGGTGATGTGGCTGAGCAGAAGCGGACAGGATCTTGTATGAGTTAGACTGGTGATGTTGATGTGTGGTGAGCAGAAGCGGACAGGTCTTGATGAGTTAGACTGGTGTGTGTGGCTGAGCAGAAGCGGACAGGTCTTGATGAGTTAGACTGGTGATGTGGCTGAGCAGAAGCGGACAGGTCTTGATGAGTTAGACTGGTGATGTGGCTGAGCGCGAGAGAAGCGGACAGGTCTTGATGAGTTAGACTGGTGATGTGGCTGAATGCGGCTGAGCAGAAGCGGACAGGTCTTGATGAGTTAGACTGGTGATGTGGCTGCTGTTGAGCAGAAGCGGACAGGACTTGATGAGTTAGACTGGTGATGTGCTGAGCTGCTTGAGCAGAAGCGGACAGGTCTTGATGAGTTAGACTGGTGATGTGGCTGAACTGCGGTTGAGCAGAAGGGACAGGATCTTGATGAGTTAGACTGGTGATTGGCTGACTGCGGTTGAGCAGAAGGGGACAGGTCTTGATGAGTTAGACTGGTGATGTGGCTGCTGCGGTTGAGCAGAAGCGGACAGGACTTGATGAGTTAGACTGGTGATGTGGTGGCTGAGCAGAAGGCGGACAGGTCTTGAGTTAGACTGGTGATGTGGCTGAGCTGCGGTTGAGCAGAAGGGACAGGACTTGATGAGTTAGACTGGTGATGTGGCTGAGCAGAAGCGGACAGGTCTTGATGAGTTAGACTGGTGATGTGGCTGAACTGCGGTTGAGCAGAAGCGGACAGGTCTTGATGAGTTAGACTGGTGATGTGGCTGACTGCGGTTGAGCAGAAGGGGACAGGACTTGATGAGTTAGACTGGTGATGTGGCTGAACTGCGGTTGAGCAGAAGCGGACAGGTCTTGATGAGTTAGACTGGTGATGTGGCTGAACTGCGGTTGAGCAGAAGGGGACAGGTCTTGAGTTAGACTGGTGATGTGGCTGACTGCGGTTGAGCAGAAGCGGGGCAGGTACTTGATGAGTTAGACTGGTGATTGGCTGACTGCGGTTGAGCAGAAGGGACAGGACTTGATGAGTTAGACTGGTGATGGTGAGCTGCGGTTTTGAGCAGAAGCGGACAGGACTTGATGAGTTAGACTGGTGAAGTGGCTGAGCTGCGGTTGAGCAGAAGCGGACAGGACTTGATGAGTTAGACTGGTGATGTGGCTTGAGCAGAAGCGGACAGGACTTGATGAGTTAGACTGGTGATGTGGCTGACTGCGGTTGAGCAGAAGCGGACAGGTCTTGATGAGTTAGACTGGTGATGTGGCTGAACTGCGGTTGAGCAGAAGGGACAGTCTTGATGAGTTAGACTGGTGATGTGGCTGAACTGCGGTCTGAGCAGAATCGGACAGGTCTGATGAGTTAGACTGTGATATCTGACTGCGTGTTGAGCAGAAGCGGACAGGTCTTGATGAGTTAGACTGGTGATATGGCTAGTGCTTAGAAGTGGACAGGTCTTGATGAGTTAGACTGTGATATGCTGAGCTGGTTGAGCATACAGTCTAGTGATTCAGTACGGTGGTCGATGCACTATGAAGCATGACAGCCAATGAATCTACATTGTCTGCTGTACAAAACATTCTTGATGATGTGGACATGTGGAAGTTGAATCGTTGTATCAAAAGTTTTGATTACTTTTCATAAAATATATATTTTAATGCTAACATTCATTAACTGTCATACATTTTATGTCTAAAAATGTCAAATGTTTTGCTTATGTTGCTTAACTTTATATATAATGTTGCTAACTTTAATAATAGAAGTAATTGGAATTAACATGAGTATATTATAAAAAATGTATATCGTCCATTTGATATGTCAATTCACATTATTATTCAGATTACTAACAATTTTCTTTTTGTGTTTGCCCCGCCCACAGCTCCCCCTCCCCCACTGTGGGCTGGTTGCCATGGAGAGCTCATCGGTAGCATCAGCGTCGTCAGAGGCGGGAAGCACTCGCTCGCAGGAGATCGAGGAGCTGGAGCGCTTTATCGACAGCTACGTGCTCGAATACCAGGTGCAGGGACTCCTGAGCGACAAGACCGAAACAGAGCAGGATGTGGACAAGATCCAGTCCCACACCTCACAGGTACATCTGACCCCGTCCCACACCTCACAGGTACATCTGACCCCGTCCCACACCTCACAGGTACATCTGACCCCCTCCCACACCTCACGGGTACAACACACCCCGTCCCACACCTCACGGGTACAACACACCCCGTCCCACACCTCACGGGTACAACACACCCGTCCCACACCTCACGGGTACAACACACCCCGTCCCACACCTCACAGGTACAACACACCCCGTCCCACACCTCGCGGGTACATCTGACCCCGTCCCGCACCTCGCGGGTACATCTGACCCCGTCCCGCACCTCACGGGTACAACACACACCCCGTCCCACACCTCACGGGTACAACACACCCCATCCCACACCTCACAGGTACAACACACCCCGTCCCACACCTCGCGGGTACATCTGACCCCGTCCCACACCTCACAGGTACAACAGACCCCGTCCCACACCTCACAGGTACAACACACCCCGTCCCACACCTCGCGGGTACATCTGACCCCGTCCCACACCTCACAGGTACAACACACCCCGTCCCACACCTCACAGGTACAACACACCCCGTCCCACACCTCACAGGTACAACACACCTCGTCCCACACCTCACAGGTACAACAGACCCCGTCCCGCACCTCACAGGTACAACACACCCCGTCCCACACCTCGCGGGTACATCTGACCCCGTCCCACACCTCACAGGTACAACAGACCCCGTCCCACACCTCACAGGTACAACACACCCCGTCCCACACCTCGCGGGTACAACACACCCCGTCCCGCACCTCACAGGTACATCTGACTCCGTCCCACACATCACAGGTACAACACACCCCGTCCCACACCTCACGGGTACATCTGACCCCGTCCCGCACCTCACAGGTACATCTGACCCCGTCCCACACCTCACAGGTACATCTGACCCGTCCCACACCTCGCGGGTACATCTGACCCCGTCCCGCACCTCACAGGTACATCTGACCCCGTCCCACACCTCACAGGTACAACACACCCCGTCCCACACCTCGCGGGTACATCTGACCCCGTCCCACACCTCACAGGTACATCTGACCCCGTCCCACACCTCGCGGGTACATCTGACCCCGTCCCACACCTCACAGGTACAACACACCCCGTCCCACACCTCAAGGTACAACACACCCCGTCCCACACCTCACAGGTACAACACACCTCGTCCCACACCTCACAGGTACAACAGACCCCGTCCCGCACCTCACAGGTACAACACACCCCGTCCCACACCTCGCGGGTACATCTGACCCCGTCCCACACCTCACAGGTACAACAGACCCCGTCCCACACCTCACAGGTACAACACACCCGTCCCACACCTCACGGGTACAACACACCCCGTCCCGCACCTCACAGGTACATCTGACTCCGTCCCACACATCACAGGTACAACACACCCCGTCCCACACCTCGCGGGTACATCTGACCCCGTCCCGCACCTCACAGGTACATCTGACCCGTCCCACACCTCACAGGTACATCTGACCCCGTCCCACACCTCGCGGGTACATCTGACCCCGTCCCGCACCTCACAGGTACATCTGACCCCGTCCCACACCTCACAGGTACAACACACCCCGTCCCACACCTCGCGGGTACATCTGACCCCGTCCCACACCTCACAGGTACATCTGACCCCGTCCCACACCTCGCGGGTACATCTGACCCCGTCCCACACCTCGCGGGTACATCTGACCCCGTCCCACACCTCGCGGGTACATCTGACCCCGTCCCACACCTCACAGGTACATCTGACCCCGTCCCACACCTCACAGGTACATCTGACCCCGTCCCACACCTCGTGGGTACATCTGACCCCATCCCACACCTCGCGGGTACATCTGACCCCGTCCCGCACCTCACAGGTACAACAGACCCCGTCCCACACCTCACAGGTACAACAGACCCCGTCCCATATATATATATATATATCCACACACAAACACACATAGTTTACTTATTTGTGGCAATATAAACAATCACTCTCTCTCTGTCTTTCTCTTTCTCTGTATATGTCTCTCTCTCTCAGTGGACAGAAGACTGCAGTGATAAGATTGATGGGAGCTGGTCGTCCTCACGGGACAGGGGCTCGTCCAAACCAGTGAGTTTTCGTGTGTGTGTGTGTTGTGCGTGTGTGCGTGTGTGCATCTGATCCATAACTATTCTGTAACACCTTGTCCACACCCAACACAAACTGATCGTCAAAAACGTAAACGTCTCTTATTAGAATTGATTAAGCTGTGCAGACAGTGTTTGTGTTGAAAATGTGTAGAAACTAGGGCTATCATTACAATTTTTAATCTAATTAATCACATGATGTGCCGATTAATTAAAGTAATTGCAAATTAATCACACATCAAATTTGTTGCTAAAGTGAGTTGTTTAGTGAAATGTTTGAAAATGAATCTCTAGGTTTTCATCAAAAGATGTGTTTGTCATCATAAATGTTGCATTCATAGATATTAATGGATGGACAAATAAAACATCAGAAACATCAAACTAGCGCTTACTGTCTGTCCTGAAAAGTGTGTGACATTAGTGTTAGATTGTTCCAAATCATAGTAAGTTGTATGAGTCCAGTGCTGGAGTCCTGCAGAGTTTAGTTCATTGCCTCAGCACACTGTCTGGAGGTTTCCTTGATTACCTGCTGCATATTATTCAGAAGTGTGTCAGACTGCAATGTGGAACAAAATACAAGTGTGCATTGCATACTTGTTGTCATAAGGGGAGCTATATAGTGAAAAGAAAAATATTTTAGTTGTTTTACATTGTTTCACAAAAGCTTTGCATTTGATTTTGTTTTGCAATCAAATGTTTTTTGAGAGTATGCAAAACTTTTACAAGTGAATGCAAAATCAAATATATTATGTAATTTACCTCATATTTCTTCATCATGTCCTCTTAGGGGTCTCTGTTCTGTAGCATGCGAGTCAGTTTCTAGTAATTTTTCTCTTTCATCCCAAGTACTGGTGATAGTTTGAGAATTTTGTTAAGGAAAGGCCTCTTCACGCCAAGAACATTAACTATGACCAAAGCCCGTCTACGGAAAGCCTGGGCACTTCCTATTAGCCCCGTTGTATCATCTTTGGTTGCAGTTCCATTCGAATTCCACTGGAGGTGATCGCGAGCGAGCGCAGAATGAATGGGAGTCTATGGAGCTAAACGGCTAAATGTATCTCTTTTAGATGTCGACCGATTCATCGGTTTTGCCGATTAATCGGCACCGATAGTTGATTGGTGGAACTATCGTTATCGGCAAAAATCCACACCGATAGTTTTTCCGGGTTGCATCCGTTGCTGGAGCGGCTGAGAAGTGCGCGCGGTCATTACACAGCACTAGCGCGCTGAAGAGACTGCTGGCATTATACAGAGCGAGAGCGGCCTCTAGAGGACAAATAATAAACTATCACTGGCTGAGTTGTTTACATTAACACGCGCAGCACGGACCACGGAGAGAACACGCAGCAGAGAGAGCGCCGCTGACACTTCACACTCGCATTTAAAACACAGTCAGCGAAATGGTATGAATACATAACACTAAAGTATATATTGCCATATCATTATAAAGTAATTATTTTATTGACTAGATGCTGCATCAGCAGAGAAAGAACAGAAGTTTGCCGTCGAGGTCAAGCGGTTTAAACAATGTGACAAAAACACACGCAGACCTGACCCAAATGTTTTATGGCGCAATTGTTATCCTCTATTTGCATTATTTTATATCCGGCTGGTCACTTTTATGCATTCATTAGCCGACGAAGTTGCATATTTAAAACTAGTGACGTGATTGCTTTCTCAACATTGATATATATGTTCATGCAGCCGACAAAAACATAAACAAATCATAAACGTGTTCGATTTAAGATCTTTTTAATCACTACAATACATCTTGTTATTTTGATTAGATAATTATCAAGTGTTCTAAAATAGAAGCAAATAAAGTGAGAGACTATATAGGCTAAATTACATATACATTATACAGGTCTTTATTACATTTTAATGGCTATTTAAGCACGACTCTTTGGAATTATATGAAATGGTAACACTTTACAATATGATTCCATTTTTAGCATTAACTAAGATTAATACAAATTGTAGAAGAATTATTCATTGTTAGATTATTTCAACATTTACTAATGCATTTGAAATGGAGTTTTAATTCTTATTTTATTTGTTATTAGTTACCTTAATGTACTATGAACTAACATGAATGATAATGGTACAATTGTATTGCTCATATTAATACATGCAGTAAAAATGTATATTGCATAGTGCATAGTTCATGAAAGCTATCTAATACATCCTTGTTTACAAATGGGACTTGCAATGCGTTACCTTTGAAATGTATGTATGTTTCTAGGTTATAGCTCCGAAATCTGTAATACTTTAATTTTTAAATTATTTTCTGTATAAAGTTTTTATATTCATATTTATATATTTATTTAATTTAGCACATTTCAGTTCAGTACTGTTATTGTGAGTATTATGTTTGTTTTTAATCCAGCATCCATTTAAAAAAAATATCGGTTGAATTATCGGTTATCGGCATGTACGGTCAAACCTAAATATCGTTATCGGTAAAATCCACTATCGGTCGACCTCTAATCTCTTTCTACTGCTTGTCGTTGAATAAACGTAGATTTTATTGTTGATTCCGCAAGTTCAATATAGATTATAGGCCAAAAGTCGAATGAACGAGTACTTATGTCCTTTCGATTTCTTACAGGTTAGGCTGTTGTTGGCCGGAACACGCTAGCATTCTGCTACTGTGTGACGTCATCACATGTTTGAACGGATTTTTAGAACAGATAAGTGAACTTAAAAATGCAATTTTCAGCAGAGTGTATTATCTTTGCCCTCCCTTTTGAATGCAACTTTCAAATTACTTGACAAAAAATTATATCCTGAGAAAAGTGGATTTCTGGGGGTGAAACCCCATAGACTCCCATTTATTCTGCACTCGCTCGCGAGCGCCCCCGCATGGACAGAGACGTGTTACTGCAGCCAGTCCAGAAACCGGAAGTAACCAGACAGTGCCAATTCTCCCCTTATTAGACATTCTCTGCTATGACCTTTTCCTAAATGGATTCCTAAGCCCTTGCGATCTTCCTCCTGGTCCATGCTTTTGTGAAATAATGCCACTTTGGCCCTTCTGAAACCTAAAAAGGCAAATGGGACACCCTATGGTCATGTGAGTTATTGTAAGACCACAGTACTGTAAGTGCGTATGAAGTGTGTCATTTTGGACAGGGCCTATACCGATGACTACTTTAGCGTCCACACCGACACACTATTGCACTGTTTATTATAAGCATGTTGTCTCTTTAAATGCTTTAGATCTTGCAGGATTGATTCTGATTGACTCTCATTGTTTTTATTGTTCATTAGGGAAAAAATTGTTTTGAAAGTGATTCCGACGATATCTTTCCCCTGTTCCATTATGGTTATAGCTGTGGTGTGGACTCTGCTATTCTTTTACATTTAGAATGATTTTTAAAACTATATCTTTTTTGTTATCATCCTTGGTGTGAATGATCCTTAAAAAGGACCTATTATTCCCTTTTTCAAAGTCTTAGTTTTGTTTCTGGACTCTATTAGTTTTCATGCGTTATTTTTTTTCAGTAACGCTCTGTTTACTTCCTGTCTCTATGAAGCACCTCCTTCTGAAAAGCACACTGTGCTCTGATTGGTCGGCTGGAGCAGTGTGTTGTGATTGGTCGAGCGCTTCAAGCATGTTTGGGAAATGTCCCGCCCCTCACCATAACATGAGTTTCAACACACTACTAACTAACTCACCCAGGCCCCGCCCCTTTATTCTGCGTATGAATTATTTAAATGAGGAATATTGTGACGTTCGTTTCAGGGAGTTCAGAAACAGTGACATTGATATAGAGAAGAACTCTTTGTAACTTTGCAGAGCTTTTTCATGCTCAGACAGTAACATTACACACTGAAGAAAGTTAAACATGTGAAAAAGCAGAATAAACCCCTTTGAGAGCTGATCTTCTGCAGTTCTTTCATTCTTTTAACAGGTTTCTGTGCACTTACGCACAAACTGTATAAATTTTCCAGACCGATGCATCACTGGGTTCTGAATGTTCCCGTCATAGTGACACTGGAGCAGACTAAAGCTGTCAGCCATATGGTTAATTTGTGTGTATATTAAATATTAAAGACGATACATGACACACGTGAGAAGGTTAGATGTACTGTGTGTGTGTGTGTGAGAGAACATTGTGAATGACACAGTGGCAGTATTGTGCTCTGAGGTCACTGTGTGTGAAAGCCCTAAATCCTGTGTCACGTGCTCTGGGTCTGCACATGCTCAGTAACGTCGTTTTGACTGAATTGAAATCTCATTTGACTTCAACATTTACTGCATGTTGTAATTTATTTTTTTTGTATCATTACATTTTTGTTTAGTTCACAAGCTTTGTGTATGTGGTACGCTTGATTTTGTGGCTTTTGATATTTGCTATTTAGTTGTTTTCCTAAATTAGAAGTTTGTCCTTTTCAGTGTAGTTTTCATTTATTTATTTATTTATTTCATCTGATATCTTTTGTAGTATTTTCTAGATTCAGTTTAGTTTTAGTTTTTCTACATATTTATTTTTTAATTGTAGTATAAACATTTTCGAGTTTCCAGAGTTAATGTAAAATGTGAGATACTCAGTGTGGGAACATGTTGCTTATGTTGTTAAGTTGTGCTTATTTTTGTTATTTGATTTAATTCTGGAGTTATGAAAAAATATATATTTCAGTAAAATGTAATGTTAACAAAATGTTAATTTTTGTTAAAATGGCAGACCATAATAGTGATATTTCTTATTTAAATTTTTTTTGTGTTTTTTATACTTATTTAATAATAATAGCAATAATGATATATAATCACAAAATTTTGGCCAAATGGTACAGTCCTACAAACTAGCACATCAAACTTGGACTTTTTTTTAAATCGCAATTTGCAGACTGAAAATGCTCAGCTTGAAAAGATTGCTTTTTTTAATTTATCCTGTAGATGTTGTCTGATTTAGTAAATGTATCTGAATGAATCATCTTCTCTCTCAGGATGATTGGGAGCACAGTAGTAATGGCAGCACCGGCTCTAGACCCAGTTCAGGTTCTCGACCCGGTTCTGGTTCTCGATCAGACAGCAGAGGACGAAACAACCAGTTCAGAGCTCCAGCAAAGGTGAGATTAAACAACACAGATACAGTACACTGACTGTATACACTGAATTCTACCTTTTTAAACTTTCACAATGTTTCTGGACTGCGTGTGTGTTTTAGAATGGAAACCAGGACTGTTCTTTGGACATCCTGGGAACGGACATTTGGGCTGCTAACCTGGACTGTCATGGGTAAGATTCATATACACACGAGTAATAAATCTAGCGGTGTAAATAATGACACATCATAGCAGGGCTGCATGATAAACTAATATAAAACCATAATTGTGATATGTAAAGGCTGTGATTTAATAAAAAGAATATATATATACACCGTTTGTTCCAAAGTGAAAGTGGCACTGTGTTCATTTACATGTTTTTAGTGTTTGCCAGCGTCTCGGTTCACAGTAAACGCTGCTTCACATGAAACATCTCTGCATCTGCTCTGAGATTGAGTCGTTTATAATGTGCATTTTAAAATGCAACATGCACCTTCTTCAATCACCTGTTCCGCTTTACAGCACCACAAAAAACATGAATGAACTCAGGGCTCGATATATACGCTTGTCTGGGACAAGTGAAATTGTTGAAAGGGCAAGTGAACGATAATTTTACTTGCTCGACCGGACAAGTAGCTTAACTTTAGTGACAAAAAATAACCATTGAAGCATCGAAACGCAAGAATGATTGTGATTTTATTACATTCATTGTAAACAGTGATTGATAATGGGTAGTGTATTTCTGGTAACAACTTCACGTTGTTTTTGTTCCATTTCACAGACGAAAATAGTTCCAAAGGAAAGCAACAGCAGCGCGGCGTTTTGCTACTGAATGATTCAGCGTTTTGAACGAATCTTTTGTATGAATGACTCAATGATTCACTAATTAAGACGGTCACTTGCCGCCACCTATTGGCGGTTTAGTTTCATGTTTAAGTATTGCATTAGTTTTTATTTGTATATTCAAACATTTATTTAAAACATCAATCTCATAACATTATTTATTTCAGTTGTATTTTTGAATTTGAATTTATTGATTAAATGTAAGAATTTGACATGAAAGATGATGCATACATTTAATAAGGTGTTCAAAATTCTTTTTATAAAAATAAATAACACTCTGGGGTAAATATCTCAAAGATTTAAGTATGTTAAATCTAAAAATATTGCTTCGAGAATAAATATATTTACACTACCAAAAAATCCCCCCTCCCGTACATGGTACAGTACATACAATTTGCTGTAATGTACCTGATAGGACCCAAGTCCTGTCCTGATTGATATATAATCTCAACATTTTTGGCCAAATTGTGCAGTCCTACAAACAAGCACAGCAAGCTTGCAATCTTTTTAAAATTGCAATCACAATTTTACACAAACCCTGTGCATCCCTATATCATATAGTTTTCCTATAGTATGACTATAGAAACACACACTAGAAACGCAGGCCTCTATTTACCTCTTTGTTTAGTGAATAGCGGTCAGTAAAGTAAATAGCGTGTGAATGGTCGATATACAGTAGGTGTCCATATTTTCTGCTCAGGCTTTTCTGCTTGTGCTCTGCAGTGCTGACTCAGACTAATTTAAAACTCGTCATGGCTAAATTTAATTAATGAGGTCTGAAGGATCATGTGACACTGAAGACTGGAGTAATGATGCTGAAAATTCAGCTTTGATCACAGGAATAAATTACACTTTAATATATATTCACATAGAAAACAGCTGATTTACATTAGAATAATATTTCACAATATTACTGTTTTTTCTGTGTTTTTAATCAAATAAACACAGCCTTGGTGAGCAGAAGAGACTTCTTTTAAACACATTAAAACTCTTACCGACCCCAAACTTTTGAACGGTAGTGTCTATATAAGAACAACTAGACATTATATATATATATATATATATATATATATATATATATATATATATATATATATATATATATATATATATATATATATATATATATATAATGTCTAGTTGTTCTTATATTAGACTTGAGCCGTGTGTAAACATCAGTGTTGAAGTTAGCATCAAATAAAAACTGACCCTGTTTATTTTTTTAATTGGGCACGATACGTCTGTGTAGGTCAAGAAATCTTTTTTATCAAAATGTAATAACTTTGTCCACCTCTAAAACCCCTTTTTCCAAACCAAATCCTGATTAATAAAAATATTCACAATAAATTTTCTGTTTTACTCAGAAATATGTAATGTCTACAATCAAGATTCTTACATTACCTGAATATACACTGTTCAAAAGTTTGGGGTCGATAAGATTTTTTAATGTTTTAGAAAGAAGTCTCTTCTGCTCTTTATTTGATCAAAAATACAGTAAAACGTGTATATTGTGGAGTATTATTACAATAGCTGTTTTCTATTTGAATATATATTAAAATGTGATTAAAGCTGAATTTTCAGCATCATTACTCCAGTCTTCAGTGTCACATGATCTTTGATGAATAGAAAGCTTAAAATAACCACATCTATGTAAAATAGAAATCTTTTGTAACATTATAAATGTCTTTACTGTCACTTTTGATCAGTTTTGCGTTCAGTGCTAAACTGTTTTATTTAAGATTTTTCAGTTTCGTTTTTGCACACAGGTTGCAGATGCATGAATTAGTTACGCCACTATAATCCATTCAGAGCTCCATATTCCCTTTCAAAACAATTAATTAATTCAGCGGATTTGATGAAGAATGTGCTGAGCTAGTTAGCATCTCCACAGAGACTTTAGCATATCAGTGTATCTAGAGTTTCATGAGATTGAATGAGCATGCCATCAAAATAGTCATGATCCATTTTCTGTATGCAAAATAAACTTTTTCCAGTGATTTTAGGGTAGTGTATGACCTAGTTCAAGTGTAAATATACAGTTCCTATAGTCAAGGATTCCTACGAGTGTGTGATTTTGAGTGGTTCGTGTTCACAGAGGCGCTACGTGGGACATGCAGCCGGAGAAACTGGATTTCTCACAGTTTCACAGGAGGGCGTACAGAGGGACACCGAAACACCTCCCGCACATTGACCGAGAAGGGTGAGAGAGACGCTCCTCTCAATAACACTGACCTGAGATCAGACACATACAGTCTGAAGCGTTTCACATTAACACACTTATATTTGTTTCTTTTGACATGTAAACCTGCATGTGAGGGAGTTTTGAAAGTTGGAGTACACACAGTAGTTGAATGTTCAGTGTTGTGCTGTGATGGGGTGTGGCCGTGTGTTTGTGTGGTCTCGGCTCACTACTGACCTCTGCTGGATGAAGGCTGGCAGTGCCAAATGCAATGCCTTCTGTCTCATATTTGATAATACACACATTTCTGAGGCCTCTAAATTATCAACATGATCAGTTATCTAAATTAATAGTTTAGATTTTTTTAGCAAGTAAAATGTCTTTTTGTATAATTGTAAAAACATTATTTTGCTGGTTTTATAAAGTAAATGCAAGAATAACATTAATATTGGTAGTAATATTTTAAGATGAACACTTACTTGACTGATGCAACTTAGCTTTACTTGATTAATCCATACTTTTCTTTTTTAATTATGTTAAAATATAATGAGCTCCAAATTCTCACTATATCATACTATATGAGCCATAAAAGCTAAAATATGATACTCAACAAAAACACATATGCAGACTTTTGTCAATTTTGTCAGGAAAAAAAGTTTTTTCTGCCTATTGATGTTATGGACTAGTTGTTTATTTAATAAGTATGAAAACTTGAAATGTAAAAGTCTTAAAGGCCCAGAAACAATCATTATACATAATACTTAATATATTTACTTATTTGATGATTCTATGTGTTCAAAAATGAAAAGCAAAAAGAAGCCTACAGTGGTTTTGTTATGTCTGTCTGTTCACAGGATGATAAAGGGCAAATTTGAGAATGATGACGATGATGATGATGGTATTGACCTGGAAAACATGGAGAAATTCCTGCCCAGCCTGCCGGTAAGAAACTCTTACTCAAGTTTCCGTGTGTGTGTGTGTGTGTGTGTGTGTGTGAGACAGAAGCTCCCTCTAGTGTCCAGACACTGAAAGTTGTTTTATTTTAACTGATCCAACACTGACATCTAGTGGTGATGTCGCAATACAACTGTGTGTGTGGTGTGTGTTACTGCAGGATGGTAATTTCTGCACAGTAATGTGTTATTTACACTGAGAAGAATCTAGTTAGTGTTAGTGAGTCTGTCTACTTCGAGCTAAATTGAGTCTGTCTACATTCAGACACAGAATTAAGTGTTTTAATACCGTTCTTCTCGAAAAGTGTGTGAGACCATGAAGTTGCTACAGCAGTTTATAAATGTATGAAAGTGCATGAATTATAAATGAAAGTGATTTCAGTCATTAATTTGGCTTAACCTGCAAATCAGTACTATCTGCACTTTAATGTTCATATTTTTACGTTAACGATAAATATAGATGTAATTAAAAAAAATAATAATAAAAATGACAAGAACAAACGGCAAAATTACTAAAAGTTTCAAATTAACATGAGATCAAAAAATAAAAAATAAAAATGTTTATAAAAACTATAGTAGTATGTCAGTGATGGTAAAGTAATGCTGTAGTTTGTTTTTGCTCGTCAACGCCATAGACATCATATAGATAGACGCCCTATTGGCCGCTGTGGTGCAAGAAATGCGGCCGCCATCTTGAACCGGTCGTACTCCTAGTTGCGTTGCCAGAGCACTGTGCAGCATATTCCTGCTCAAATCGGCGGACCATCGCAAATAGGGCTCGGGAGATTACTTTTCACAAGTAAAATGTAACATTACCATACTATTGGTTGTATTTTGTGAATAGAATATTACCAGAGAGTTAACGAGCAAGGATCTTTGTTATTACTGTACTGAAATCGTGGCCAGCTAGCTAGGCTATGTTTACTGCACCGCCCGGTGTTCACCCGGCTATGAACTGAGACTTAATAAGTCATTCCATAACACTGACTTACATTAGGCTACAACTGACACAATAATGCTATTGTAGAAATAAAAAACAAATGTTACTGCGAATTTTACACTAGTGGCACAGACTGTATTATCAGTGTCGGGCAGTCACTACTTGTAGCTTAACTAGTAACGTTAATTTAGTATTTTGGTGGTAGCTTCACTATTTCGTGTGTGTGTGCGTGTGTGTGTTGGGACTCGGGAGGCGGGCTGCTAAATGTCAAGGGCTGGGAAGAGATGGACGCAGAAGAACGCGGTAGTACAGTGTGTGTGTGTGTGTGTGTGTGTGTGTGTGTGTGTGTGTGTGTGTGTGTGTGTGTGTGTGTTTGACAGAGAGAGACACATATAAAAAGCTTCAAGTAGACTCTATAATATAGTCATATATTGTTTATTCAACTTATTAAAATATCTGACTTTACTGCGCTATCTCTTTCTGCTTCTCTGTCATATTTATAGTGTGTGATTTGCAAAATACCTAACGTTATCATAGCCTACATCACATATCATAGGGTACCCAGACGTCCCCAGTTTCAGGGAACAGTCCCTGTTTTTAGTTGCCTATCCCTGGTTAAATATAGAAAAAAACTACCACTGTCTCGGTTTTGTTTTTGAAGTCACAAAATTAGGTTTTTCAAACAGATTAATAGTCAAAATGTCCCAGTTTTTTCCCGCTTTTCGGTGATTATGGCCACTTTATATCATATATCAGAGTATTCTATTACTGTTAAGCACACTATGAATATTAAAATACGCCGAACCATGTGTCCTGTATCATAGCTGTATGACCTTTGCAGAAAAAACCCCGCGTGAAAATCAGTTGGGTATTCAGTGAGATATGATTAATTAAATGCGCTGACAGATCATTGCACCTGCTAAACGGATTACACTGAGCGGAGCGGGTGACCGGTTTACGATGGCGGCCCACGGCTCGTCCGCGCCAATAGGCAGTAGCGGTCGATAGGGCGTCTATCTATATGATGTCTATGGTCAACGCCATCTAGTGCTTTCATGATGACATCACTAATAAAACCACCCTGGAGCAGAGCTTGCTTTCTTTATTTTGTGTGCCTTTCTTTCTTTCTTTCTTTCTTTCTCCCTGCACCTGTCTGTCTAGCCAGCGGGGTGGTGTGTGTGTGTGTGTGTGTGTGTGTGTGTGTGTGTGTGTGTGTGTGTGTGTGTGTGTGTGTGTGTGTGTTGTGTGTGTGTGTGTGTGTGTGTGTGTGTGTGTGTGTTGTGTTGTGTGTGTGTTGTGTGTGTGTTACGTGGCGCTGGCAGACAGGGTGGAGTTTGTGTGATGCCAGCCATTGTTCTTACTCGTCTTTCTTGTTGTTCTCCGTGAATGTGTTCGTTTACTGGGTGAACGTTGTTGGATGTTAAAATTGGAGCGTGGACGAAAATTATAGTTGAGTAAACTTCTAAAGAGGAACATGAGAAACCATAGCAAATACAATTTGTGTTCCTGTTTCCTCCAACAGCAAAGTCAGAGGAGAACTATGTTAAATGAGCCCAAACTTTAGAATGGTAGTGAAAATGACATGCCTACTCTGAACAAAATTATTATAAACGCAACACTTTTGTTTTTGCCCTAATTTTTCATTAACTGAACCTAACTGAACAGACTTTTTCTATGTACACAAAAGGCCCATTTCTCTCAGATATTGTTCACAAATCTGTCTAAATCTGTGTTAGTAAGCACTTCTCCTTTGCCGAGATCATCCATCCACCTCACAAGATGCTGATTAGACTGCATGATTATTGCACAGGTGTGCCTTAGGCTGGCCACAATAAAATGTGCCGTTTCACTGTATTGGGAGGGTCCGAAAGGGTCCGAAAACCAGTCAGTATCTGGTGTGACCACGATTTGCCTCACGCAGTGCAACACATCTCCTTCATATAGAGTTGATCAGGTTGTTGATTGTGACCTGAGGAATGTTGGTCCACTCCTCTTCAATGGCTGTGCGAAGTTGCTGGATATTGGCAGGACCTGGAACACGCCGTCGTATGTGTGGTTATATTGTGTGCTGTTGAGTGTTTGTTTGGTGTGTGTGTGTCATTGTGAGCGGATGTTTCTGTGCATTGTAAACTTTAATTGTCTTTAATACAGAGCTGAAGGAAGTGATACTCTGTGTGTGTGTGTGTTTTATCACGTTCACTCTTCCCGTTATTCCCACAAAATTAGCTCCATTTCCAATAAGGTCAGAGTCAGTCTGTCTGTTTCCGTATAGTGTGCGTGTGTGTGCGCGTGTGTGGGTATGCATGTGTGTGTGTGTGTGTGTGTGTGTGTGTGTGTGTGTGTGTGTGTGTGTGTGTGTGTGTGTGTGTGTTAACTGCACTTCAACCATGTAGTTAAATCAGTAATGCTTTACAATAAGTCTCATTTGTTAGTTAATGCATTAGTATACATAAACTAATGATGAACATTGATGAACATTTAACGATTTATAAAAAGTATACCATCTATATGCAGATGACACTCAAATGTATGTACCTTTGAGGCCAAGTAGTGATGACTCGGGGGCAACATTTTTGAAATGTTTGGAGGAAGTAAAAACGTGGATCTCCGATAATCTTATCCAATTAAATGAACAGAAACCATCATCTTTGGTCGTACAGTTTGTAATAAGACTGTAAATGATAACTTAGGACCTACAGGGTCAAGTAGTCATTTTTGATTCCTCGCTGAAGTTTGATAAACGGATAAAAACTGTGGTTCGGAACTGCTTTTTGTATCTCAGGACAATAGCCAAATTAAAATCGATTCTCTCAGCATGTGATTTGGAAAAAGTAATTCAGCTTCTCGCGGTTAGATTACTGCTATTCCCTTTACCTTGTCATTCACATATCGCACATCTCCAGTCATATCTCTCCTTTGGGATCCTCGTTGGGCTGGTCACCAGCACTATATAGGATTCATTACAAGATTTTACTATATGTTTGTAAAGCAGTTTATGGGATGGCTCCAGAATACTTGGCTTTATAAGGCAAATATATCACTAAGATCCTCAAATAAGCTCCTGTTAACTATCCCACGAGTACGTCTTAAATCCAAGGGTGATCCTGCTGTTGCTGGTCTGAGATTATGGAACGACCTTCCCCTTTTTTGTTAGATCTCCCCCAACATTAAATATTTGTAGGTTTCGTCTAAAGTCTCACTTGTTCTCTCTTGCATTTTAAGTCACTCTTTTAATGGGTGTTGTACTTATGTACTTACTTATTTTATCTTGTTTTGTTTTTTTGTTCTCGATCATTTGTTTTGTAGAGCTGTTTTGATTTAGATAATTTGTACTGTACAGCACTTTGGAGCTACTGTGTAGCCTGGAAGGTGCTTTATAAATAAATTAATACAATTACAAAATTATTAATCTTTGCATGCGTGTCATCTCAGTCTAGATTCTCAGTCAAACTATTTATTTCTTGTTTTGTTTTTCATGCATCATCTGTTTTGATGCATTTACGTGTGTGTGTGTGTGTGTGTGTGTGTGTGTGTGTGTGTGTGTGTGTGTGTGTGTGTGTGTGTGTGTGTGTGTGTGTGTCTCAGCGGTCCGTCTGTGATGGGTCAGATACAATAGACATGTCTAGTTCTTGCAGAACAAAAGGCCTGTGGCGGCCAGACACTGAGCGCTCGCTCCCCTGATCTACGTGCAGCTCGACAGGAGCAGAGAGAGAGAGAGCGAGACCCTGGCGCAGCTCACACACACACACACACACACACACACACACCCTCCCTTTCCTGTGATTGTCAACCAGACGACGAGACACAGATCTTACCTGCTCTCTCTGCCGTAACGCTGGAACGAGGAGGGCCGTGAGGGAAGCTTGGATGTGGAATCGTCTGTTGGGAGTTGTGGAATTTGTGGGTGGATGCTAGTTGGCCAATTCAAGCGACTGTATGACGTGTCGTGTTACAAAACCTTGGTGCTTTAAAGATGAAATACAGCTTTTTAGTGATAAAAAGATAGAGAGATATTTACAGTGTCTTCTTAGTGCAGCACTAGTACTATCTTTCCACAGTGAGAGTATTAAAGTTCAGTTTGTGTGTCGTCCTACTGCGTTTGTGTGCTGTTACTAAGCAACTGTTCCCTAGCAACTCCCTGGTAAACATCCAACAGCATAGCAACTCCCTGGTGACCACGCAGAACAGCCAGGAACTCCATAGCAACTCCCTGGTGACCAGCCAGAACAGCTTAGTAACCTCATAGCAACTCCCTGGTGACCACGCAGAACAGCCTAGCAACTGCATAGCAACTCCCTGGTGACCAGCCAGAACAGACTAGTTACCTCATAGCAACTCCCTGGTGACCACGCAGAAAGCCTAGGAACTGCATAGCAACTCCTGGTGACACGCAGAACAGACTAGTAACTCATAGCAACTCCCTGGTGACCACGCAGAACAGCCTGGAACTGCATAGCAACTCCTGGTGACCAGCCAGAACAGACTAGTAACCTCATAGCAACTCCCTGGTGACCACGCAGAACAGCCTAGGAACTGCATAGCAACTCCCTGGTGACCACCAGAACAGACTAGTAACCTCATAGCAACTCCCTGGTGACCACGCAGAACAGCCTAGGAACTGCATAGCAACTCCCTGGTGACCAGCCAGAACAGACTAGCAACCATATAGCATTTCCATGGTGACCAAGCAGAACAGCTTAACAAATGCATTATTTGTGATTAACCTCATGGCAAATCCCTGGTGACCAAGAAGAACAACCTAGCAACCTCATAGCAACTCCCTGATGACCAAGAAGAACAGCCTAGCAACCTCATAGCAACTCCCTGGAGACCAAGCAGAACAGCTTAACAAATGCATAGTATTTATGGTCAACCTGAACAGCCAAGCAACTGCATAGCAACTACGTGGTGACAAACCATAGCTGCCTAGCAACCACAAAATTACTGCCTGTTGATCAATCTGAACAGCCTAGCAACCGCATAGCAACTCCCTGGTTACCACCAGAACAGGCTAGGAACCATAGCAACATTCTGAAAGCCACCCAGGATACCCCAGCAACTGCATAACTACCTGGTGTGCTAAGTCTTTTTTAGTACAGTATGTGTCACACATTATGGGGTTACATGATAGTTTAAGTAATTTTATGTGCTTTTGCGATTTTTATAAAAATAAAAAAAAGAAATTCTCTTTATTATTTTTTTTTCTAATTCTATTGGTTTTAAGTTATTTTTATTCCAGTTTTAGTCTTAATTTTAGTACTTAAACGAAAAATTTTAATGTTGCCTTTGCAACTAATTAAAATAAGTTAACTTTTTTTTTCATCTAATATTCATATTTATTTTCATTTCAGCTATATTTCAATTAATTAATTGATAGGAATGGATGACAGCTCTGACCAGTAATCATGAAAGATTGGAAAAAGTCGTGGACATTCATTGGTCAAAAGATGTGGGAACCCTGTTTCTCATTCCCTCCATTTCTTTCTCTTTGGAAAACTTTTCATTGTTTACTGTATGTGTGTGTGTGTGTGTGTGTGTGTGTGTGTGTCAGCTGCACTGTATGAGTGTGTACAGTTAATATACTTCGATTCCTCTCCTCTCTCTCTCTCTCTCTCTCTCTCTCTCTCTCTCTCTCTCTCCTCTCTCTCTCTCTCTCTCTCTCTCTCTCTCTCTCTCTCTCTCTTCTCTGGTCATGGTCGCATGCCAAGTGTTCGGCACTTTGACTGATGGTTCATTGTCTTCCTCATTACACCCCGCTAGCGGCGCAGGAATTCCTGTGTCACTTTCCCTCTTGGAATTCCGCATCATTATCCGGAGTGTCGTGACACTGACTGGTGAACAGGAAAAGGGTCACGTTAATACCAGAGGTGACGGCTTCAGTCATCCTGCAATAGTGATGCTAACAAAGAAGCGTCTCTGTCCAGTGAACGCTAAGTTTAGAAGCACAGGCTCATACCAACACATCTCACACGGGACGCTCCGGCTTTGTTCAGGCAGCCTGCAAATATCAGATATTTTTGGTGTATCCGTTCTGTGCATTATATCCTTTTATTTTTTTGTTGTCTGAATTCCAAAAGAAATTGCTTGAAATTTTAACACCAAGTAGCTTTTCCTCTTCGGTCGCCCTACTGGTTGGAAACGAAATTGTCCATTGCCGCTGTCGTAAATAATTTCGCCTACCGTCGCACGCACGTTCGCTGTTTACCAGCACCGGCTTTAGAATGAACGATGTCCACAGACAAGGTAGAGTATGTTACATGATTTCATGAAAGGATGATGTATTGCGACATCAGAAACGAAGAAAAACGAAATAATGACTATTGTAGCGCTTGACGTAAAGCAGTCGAGTTTTGTAGTTCTTTTTGTGGTCGGGTTCCTACCCGAACCCCGAAGTTACATAGTGCCAGTAAAAGCGATACAGACCCCGTCAGGCTATGGCAGACGTGTCATTTTACTTATTTTAAGTCGATGTACCATCACAAGGGTCTTGGAAATATATTATGAAGGTTGAAAAACTACATAGTGTTACTTTAAGTTTCTGTTTTGCCAAATCAGGATCATTATCGTTAACTAAACTATAAAAACATTTCTGGTAATTAAAATAAAGCAGAAATAAAACTATATATTAGTTGAAAAATTTTAAATGTTGTTTTGGCAATAAACTGAAATAAGTTTGTTGAAGCAGTAAAATTATTAATTGGAAATAAAATAAAACTAATACTGAAATAAAAAATAAATTTAACCTAAATAGCTATATATATTTTTTTTTAAATGAATAAAATGACAAAAGCACATAACGAAATTACAAAAAATCAAACTAAAAATATAACAATAAAAAGGAATTCACAATATTAATAAAGCTAAAATAACACCGTGCCAAATAAGATTTGTCTTGCAGTGTGAACAAACCCTCGGTATAGAGAGCAACATTCGGGTTCAGTAAGTAAAAAATTGAATATGCAAAAACTGACTTTGAACAATAACTTAATACTTTAAAGACAGCCGTACAGTGAGCTACGAGGTTGTTGAAGCCGTCAGCCACATTATTTTTAGCTTAGTTTTTCAAATAATTGTGTGGAATTCCTGGTGATAAACTACATTACCCATGATGCTGTACTGAACATTTGACCAATCAGAGAGTCAGAACAAGCAAAATCCCTAAATAGCTCTTTAGCTCCGCCCACTCATATGAAGCACTGCGAATGACGTAATATAATTGCTAGTATCAATCAACTTAAATATAGTTTTTATAGATGTAATCAACATTTGTAAATAAGTAGTTTTATATTTCACCTTCGTTTTTAATTCAATTATGCGGCTCGCAATGCTTCATGGGACTGTAGTTTTTCTCTCACTAAAGCCGTTAAGCACACTGTCTCGTGCCTTTGTCTTTTTGTCCGATTTTCAAAAACGTTTCCCTTCAAATCAAAGTTTGTAGTGTTGTGATTTTAACTCATAGTTTATGGCTTTATTAACTCTTTAACAAAGACCATTATAAAGTCCCTATGGGGAAAAAATGAATGGAAAAAATACTTTGGGAAGTGGGGACTAATGCACTCTATTGCCCTCAGAGATTGGATCAAGCAAACAGCCAATAACAGCGCAGGAAATCAGCTAGATACTGTAAACATGGTTCTTGGTTGGTGTCTAGAAAATGTATGGACTAGTTTAAATACCAAGTGGGTTCAAGTAAAAGCACTTTTCTATTAATCATTGCAAATCAGCAGTTTGAATGATTTGCAGATGTTTCCAGCGGTATGTTCACCGTTTCAAATTCCACATTCAATTTCCGAGTTTAAAAGCTGCAGGAGTGTAATATTAAAGACCTCTCTGGCTAATCTTCCTGAAATGTGCTCCGACTGTTTAAATCCGAGGATGTAATATTCTCTCGGTCACGGTTCGTCAGCGTCCTCTGATGGGAAACGTCATCACTCTCTTCAGGTTAATGTCTTAATCCACAGCGTTTCCAGCTCCATCACCCTGTAATATCATCTGTGGCCGGGAGAGTCATTTTCTTGGATGAGTTTTGTTGAGCGGTGTCGTTCTGCGGGTCGATCTCGTTAACTCTGATGATTCTAGCGTCATCATACACACCCTGTCCAACATGAACCGTTCCACTGACTCGAAGACGTTTTGTGTGTTATACTTGGTGGCTAATGGAAATCATTAAAATATAGCTTGGCAAAAAGTCAAACGTAATGCATACAAAGTATTTTGAATTGTCTCATATCACATATCAGCTTGTGTTTTCGGTTTGTTAGTTAGCCAATTAGCCAAGTTATAGTTTATAGCTTTGTAGAATTGTGTGGTTTGTGTTAGATATTTACCTTTTACTTTACTTTATAAATTATGTATCATATAAATATAACTGTCTTCATTTAAATTTAATTATTTAAATATTATATGATATATATATTTTTTTTTGTTTTTTTGTTAATTGTGTGTGTGTATATATATATATGTATGTGTTAATGTGTATATATCGATATTAATGTATATACTGGATGTGTATATATATATATATATATATATATATATATATATATATATATATATATATATATATATATATATATATATATATATACTCATTAACTAAGTATCCCACATTTTTATTTATGTTCAAATAATATCTTAAAATTAAATGTCACTATTTAATACAACATTATTTAACCATAAATACTGTAATACACCATCTTATTTTAATAATTTTATTAATCATACAATACTTTATTTATAATTATTTTGTATTATACTGTTTATTGCTATTTTAGGCAACACGACAAAGTACACATTTGATTGACAGTTCTCACGGTTACATCATCATTACGACCAATCAGATCTGAGTGGGAGGAGTCCTTGTAAGCCACTCTGTGAACATGGATTCCGTTGTGACCTTTGACCTCTGGAATGTGGCGGTATGCATACGTTTCCCTTCCCGCCCTCTCTAGTCACATCTGCACCCTGACCAACAGTCCTGCAGCCCGGGGGTCAAAGGTCACACTCAGCGGGGACTTGCCCAACCGCGTCTGTGTGTGTGTGTGTGTGTCTCTGGCTTTGATCTGTCAGCCTTCGTGCACAGGACGTACACACTCATTCGTATTGTTTCACATTTAAAAAAAACAACGAACCCTTATTTAAAATAAACAAAAGCTCTCCTCCCTGCTGTCCTTTATTCTGCAATAATTATTCCTCTCATACCTGTTCCGATGCTTACATTTGTGGCTGTACGTATTTTAAAATATGTCAGTGTGTGTTCAAACAAAACCTGATTTCTTTGCATTCTTCCTTTAAAGAATTATAACACGTTTTTTTGTGCACGAGAATAATAATTGAGGACTTTAATCATGTCAAAGGAAAACTCGTGCCTCGCTTTCCTTGGCTTCACGCTTGTGTAAATATTGACATATTTAGGCGCTTTGAAGTCTGAATGTGTTTCGTGTGGTGGCGATTATCATCTGGAGAACATTACAGCGGAGACGTCCAACTTGTGACATCCTGCAGGACTGCAACAGTAGCTCCACACACACACACACTGAAGATGAATGGAGGTTTGCAGACACGCCTCTCTCAGCCACGGAGGAAGTTCCTCATGCTTTTAGAAACTCAGACTTGATGGATTCTGATGGGGCGAAACCCAAAATGACAGTCGTAACCTCAAGTCTTTCCGTTGTCTCTATGGCTGCGCTCACATGTCTGTGTTCTGCTGTTTTCCACAGACATCTGGCACAGATCTGATCTTGTTGCTTGCATGTAAACAGCAAAACGCTTATTAGATGAGACTTTTTGGTATCTGATATTGGCCACTATAAATATGGACATCTGAACACTCATCATATCCAATCCTTCTCTGAATTCAGGAGTTTCGGCATGAGAAACAAATGTTATGAATAATGGAAGGTGGGTCTTGTTTTTAGCCATGTGTATTCCATTGAATTGTAATCATTGCTCAACTGTCGAGTTATATCTCATTATTGTCAAGCAAATATAAAATATATACACTGCCGATCAAAAAAAATGATGTTTTCAAAATGATTTCTGAAGGATCATGTGACTGAAGACTGGAGTAATGATGCTAAAAATTAAACTTTGATCACAGGAATAAATTACATTTTAACATATATTCACATAGAAAATTGTTATTTTAAATTGTAATATTATTTCACAATATTACTGTTTTTACTGATCAAATAAACAAGATTTTATTTAAAAGAAGAGACTTTAAAAAATCATAATTATTCCAAACTTTTAACCGGTAGTATTTTTTTTTTAAATGCATTGTTGTACAAAAATTAACTTCATTTTTTATAATTACAAATATTATTATTTTACCGTTTTGAAAATCATGTTGAAAATAATATACAAAATGTAATTGTCCAGATGCACTACAGTGAAGAAAGTTTCAGGCAAAATGTGCATAACTATTATGATGAAATAGGATTTTCAGCTTATGTAAAGTTTTTGAATGCTTTGGAATTTCTAAATGTTCATTTGCGTTTCAAGCTGTTTATTACAATAACTCTTCTAATATTCTTCAAACATTCACTGTTTTTGTTTCTGCTGAAGAAAGTAAATAATACAGGTGAATAAGTCAATGATGACAGTTTTCATTTCTGCATGAAGTTTTTAATTCAGCATGGGTCGGTGAAGGTCCAGCCAGGTGGTTGACGTAGTATATTTATCATTATTAATGCGTCCGGTGGTTTGTTTTCTTAAGTTTCAGTTGTTTTTTTGTAATAAACGGGATAGCTGGCGACTCTCTGTGTCCGACTTTGGCTGTGTTTCTGTGTGGAGGCGGGGTTAAGCGTTAGAAGCCCTTATTACTGAGCCGACAAGGAAAAGCAGCCAATTACACTAATCTCCTGCCACATCTGTGTCCAATCAGAGACAGCCAATCAGCACACAGTGGTTTTGGCTTCAGAGACTGGAAGGGTTAGAAACAGAAACCCAGAGGACCGTGTGTGTGTGTGTGTGTGTGTGTGTGTGGCTACTACTGCAGCTCAGAGCTCAAGAATGTTCCATTATGCTGTGAAATGGAAGGTTGTCAGAGTTTAGGGTTTTATTTCCCATCATGCACCAGTTCTTGTTTCCCAGATCTGGCCGATAAACTTTGGCGTTTTAACCTCCTGCAGTACCCAAGAGAAATCTTTTCCAACTTTATCTTATCTTCAGTTTATGGTAGTGTAGATGTTGTGGTTCTGGTGTGTTTGTAGATAATGTTCATACAGCAGAACACACTGCAGACTGACCTCTGAAGTCACATGCACAAAATGATCGTATTTTCCTGTGAAACAATATTATGAATAATGAAGGGTGGGACTTGATTCTAAACATCTGTATTTGATTGAATTGAATTGCGCAGATATCAAGTAATGGGTCATATTTGACAATATTTGACAATTTTATGTCATTAATTTAATGTTATAAGCTATTTTGTACAAATAAAACCAGGATATATGTATGTATATGTATGTATGTATGTATATCGTACACGTACAGTATATAAACATATATGTAATTATTGCGTAATGTGTGTCTATATATATATATATATATATTTATATATATATATATATATTCTATATATATGTGTGTGTGTGTGTGTGTGTGTGATATATATATATATATATATATATATATATAATATATATATGTGTGTGTGTGTGTGTATAGAAATGTATATGCACATATAAATGTGTACATATGAATATTATTTATAAAAAAATATTACATTCTGGTTGTATTTATTGTACACAATTAAAATTTATTTTTAATTAAATTGTTAAATAACAGTTATGAAAAGCACCATTGTAAATAATGAGAACAAATTCAATGTCTAGATCAGTTTATGGGAAAATGTGCATAATTAGCATGAAAATAATATTGAAATATATAAAAATATGAATTATTTTTAAATAAACCAACAAATAAAAACTTTAAAAATCTCACTTTTTTTTTTGATTCTCTCATATATATATAAACTGTAAAGAAGTATTTTGTTGTTGCATTTCTCATGTGTGTTCTGGTTTGTTCTCTCTGTCTGCAGGTTTTTCCTCCTCTGCCTAATGAAGCTGAGATCGCACACACTAAAAAACTCTTTCGCCGCCGCAGAAATGACCGCCGGTGAGTCACTCAGTCTCAAAACACGACATGACCTTTTCCTTACGTTACCACCGGACTCTCTTCCAGTTGTTTAGCGAAAACGCAAAGCAGAAAACACACCAGCTCACACTTTCCACACGTGTCAGTCGAATCAACCGGTGTGTTTGTGTTGTGTTTGGAGTAAAACGCAATGCTCTGTATCTGCATGTTCTCTACTCATAATATTCACTGTTAATCCATAAAACCACTTCCACCTTTCTGCTTTTACGTTTTGACTTTGACCTCATCGGAACAGTTCTCTGTTGTAATTTGCAGTTGCTAAGAAACTGCAAAAAAAGAAAATATTTTGGTCTAAACTTGTGCGAAAGAAAAGGAGAAAGCAGAGGGTGAAAGCAAGCAAAACCCTTCTATTATTCATGGCTTTGTTAATGCAAAGAAAAGCTCTGGTTGTCATCGGTCTGATGTCCTTGTGTGAGGAACCCAGTCCGACTGGATTTCTGCACTGGACGTTTCTCATGTGTGCTTTGTGGTGCCGCCGTATTCAAGGACGTTTATACAGTACTGAGGTTTTTGCTTTGACAGGGCGTGTGGAACAGAATAGATGGTTTATTTGTGAAGAAAGGCGCCCAGATTCCCTCCGGCCCAGAATGCACTGTTGCCTTTACTGGTAGTTTTGAAGCCTAAATACAATCGGCAGAAGTATAAAGCTAAACGTTGGCTATAAACAAACTACACCACGGTCACATGACTTCCGGATTCATGTGACAATTTTCCCTGAAAGTTTGAGTTAGAATAGTTTTCAAGAGCATGATTTATAGAGACAAGGCTGTAAAAGTGAACTAGTGAGAGTAGGGTTGGGATTGGGAATCAAAAATGGATTACAATTCTGGAATTGGATGCTTGTTATAAAATTAAATATGACTGTTTTCTGTGCTGCACACACATCCAAAGCACGCGCACAGAAAAAGTGATTTTAATGTAATTTTAAAGCATTGAAGCGCGAGAAGACCTTTTCTGTGCTACACACACATCCGACATGTGCACCTCTCATACTGAATAGTGCGCGGTATTGAAGTTCTCTTGCACTTGAATGGACAAATACACACAGAATATATGTAAAAATATCCTCATAAACACAGTGGGTTATGTTTTAAGTGAACGTAAACACAAAGAAAACGCATGTGTAACCATATAATAGATACGTGCAGCTCTTCGTCTCTATAACGTAAATCAGACGACAAAATACAAAGAGAAAATTCACTCGCTGTTCGTACATTTTGTAACTATATTTGTAATGTATTTTCTTTTTTATTTTACGTTTGATTACAGTTTCTGTACCTGAATACAATTTCAATAATTTATTATTATTGAATGAATTAATGTTTTAGTTTTTTTTTGCCTGATTGGAATTGAAATTAGGAATCGATAAGAATCTGAATCGATATTGTTAAAATTTAAACGATACCCAACCCTACTAGTGAGTATATGAGTTTGCCTGTTCTGTGTAAGGATGTTTATATGTATAAATATGTTTAGTCATATTCAGACACTTGTTAGCAAGTAAAATCATAATGTATTTTATGCTTGATAATAAAACGTGACAATATTTTGAGCTTGTGTCCACCACTAGGGATTAGGGCTGTCAAAATTGCTCAAAAATGACGTTCGAATATTCCCTCTAAAAAACCCACATATATTCGAACTATTCGAATATCTTGTTGTGCATTTTGTCAATGACGTGCATTACGTCAATAACAGGACAAATGAATACAAAGAGCCACCACTACTTGTATAGGTAGTTTATTTAAGTTTAAACATATTTGACAACGTATTAACTTCCAACAAGACAAGTAAATCAACTAATGGCCAAGATCGCAGACCTTACTCTCGCTCGCGCTCACAGGCTCTCTTTCTCTCGTCGCCCTCTCGCGCTCTCTCTCTCTCGCCCTCACGCTCTCTGCGCATAACGGTTCAAATGAACAACAATACACAAATGTCGCGACTCTTGTCCTAAATATAGCAGGCTTCATTCAGTGATTGAAACAAATATTATTAACATTAATTGAAGTTTAACAGTAAATAGAACCGACATTGAACTCTCCGAGCAGCTCGTGCTGTGGTAAACTGCTGCTACTATGGCTATTTCGGGGACGTCTGGCCACGCCCCCTTGGCGGGCTCTGTATGATGCAATGCTAGCTCATTGGCGCACACGTTGGAAGCGCCCATGCCATTGGATGTGCAGTTGCCGCAGCACAGCCAATTTGTGAGCCAGACTCTCACTGTGCTGTGCTATCCGTGCAGCTGGAAAATGCGTTTTACATTTTAAGCTTCAGAATTTTGCCACTCGCAAAGCAGACAGCCGCGCCTCTGCCCCCGCGTTTTTTTTCCACATGATTCGAATATTAATTTTCACCTTCGAATTTCTGTTTTTTAAAACTATTCGAATATATATTCGAATTTAGAATATTCGTTGACAGCCCTACTAGGGATGCATCGATTTGAAATTTTTGGCTGATAACCGATAACTCATTATATTTGAAAGCTGATGACCGATATATTGGCCGATAAATGTAAATCCAAATTTATATAGAATTTTCTAGAGCCTGATTACTAAAAACAAAAGTCTCACCATTAAAAGCCATGTCCCAAGCACACATCTATAATGTTCTCATATATCTCCTATAAGACAGACGTGTGCTGCTCATGTTACACTTACAGTTACTGTATCTTCCTTTTCAAAGTGATTCCAATCATATTTCATAATTCAAAACCATCATGGTGAACAGTGCGCATCTGAAGTGTCTCAGCTGAAGGAAATAATCCATTATTTATCGGGATAATATATCGGCCAAATTTAGTTATCAAGCCGATAACGATAACATAACATGAACGTATATGGGCTGATATATGGTGCATCCCTATTCCCTATCCACCACAGACCTTATTTTAGACATTTAACCAAAAAGCCATTAACTTCGGGGCTAAAAAAGTGCATCCCTGCAGCTCTCTATAAAACACCCACAGCACCTTTGCATTTTGTTTGCAAGTTTTGCACAGGCAAATTTGTGCATGTTTTTCTTGGACTTTGACTACAAAAGTTAGAAGTAGGAGTAAAGACAATCTAGAGAATACATCTTTTCTGGGTTCAAATTTAGAGAGTGTGTGCGAGTCACTGTTCACCTCACTACACAAGACGATTCTCTTCCCACATCTCTCTCTTCCACTCCTCTAACAGAAGGCTTTTCAGCCTGTTATTGCTGGTGTTGGCCACCCACAATGCTTTGCTTCTGCCAGAGAGGACCCTGCGGTCATGTTGTTTGTTGGCATCAGTTCTTGCCTTTTCTTTCTCTCTCGCTCTCGAGATTAGTTTGCTGAATCGAAACATTTATGAAATGCAGCATAGGCTATTCTGTGGACAATCTCGCAGGAAAGCAGTTTTTTAGATTTATTAAGAGCCAGTCAACTAATGAAAGGTTCATCAGAGTCAGTGTGTATGTGTTTGCATGTGTTTATCAATGTAAACTCACACATGCTCAAAGGACTCGGGTCTTTTAGTATAAAGGACAGTTTGAGTTTGAGATCGGCAGATTCATCTGGTGTTGGTTCTAATATATACAGCCTTGTAGGCCTTGTCATTTTGTGTCATGTATGTATGGATATATGCATGTACCAGTTCAAATATATTTGTGAAAAAGAAATTAATACTTTATTCATTTAAATAATTAATTTGCATTATATGATCAAAAGTGACAGTAAAGACAGTAAAAAGATTCTGTTTGAAATAAATTCTGCTTTTTTAAATTTCATCAAAGAATCCAGAAAAAAACAAGTATAACGGTTTCCACAAAAATATGAAGCACAACTGTTTTCAACATTGATAATAAATGTTTCTTGAGCACAAATCATCATATTAGAATGATTTCTGAAGGATCATGTGACACTGAAGACTGGAGTAATGATGCTGAAAATACAGCTTTGATCACAGGAATATATTATATTTTAACTTGCATTCAAATAGAAAACAGCTACTTTAAATTGTAATAATATTTCACATTACTGTATTTTTCATCAAATAAATGCAGCCTTATAGCACTATATACTGTATATACTGTATATATATATATATATATATATATATATATATATATATATATATATATATATTTATTATTATTATTTTATTTTTATTTTTAATTTAATTAAAAAAAAATACATACATTTCTTTAATGTAGTTTGAGGCAAAGGAATCTGCTTTTTTTTTTCAGGTCAATTTGGGTCAGCAGTGTTGTGTGTGTCAGTAGTTTGGAGCTCATAAAGCAGCTCAGTGCAGGATAATCTACAGCACCTGATGGACTGGAATAAACTCAGACCCTGTTATCCCTCTGGATGAGGAGTGATGGTGGACCTTCACACATGGTCACTAAACCCATCAGAACAAATTGGGGGGGGGGGGGGGGGGGTTCTTTGAGGGTCCCTGTCATAGGAATTGTACGTGCTACTCGCAGTCAAAGTGTTATGTTACATCTATTTTAAAGAAACTTCCATTGTGGAAACCGTCCCGTCTTTTCATATTCACTGCAACGTTTCTTTGGCTTTATAGCATGTAGATGCCATGTCATTCAGTTGCTGCCCTTAAACCCTGTAGCTCTTATAACATTTTATAATCATTTAAATAGTTATTTCATAATTTTTATTTTATTTATCCAAGTAGATTTCATATTTTATTGTATTTTTTATTTAATTTAAGTATTTTAATGTAGATTTCATAACTGTCCCAATCATTTATTCTTGCATTTTTGTCTTAGATTTCACTGTTCCATCTCCTCCTTTTCCGTTTGCTCTTCCTGTTTCTTTTAGTTCTCTCGTGTCTTCTTGTGTTCCTTTCCACCTTGTTTCTACTTTCTCATCCACTTGTTCACGTATCATCTCCCTGTCGTACCCGTAGCCGATCCAATCCGCCCCAGGATGATCTGACGGTGCTGCTGCTAGCCGAGGGGAAACGGCAAGTGTCCAGGTCAGTGTCTCAAACGGGTCCAGCTCCAAGCGGCTCTTCTGAATCCTGTCCGCTCACTCTTGTCCTTTCACTTACAAACCGGACTTCTGAACTGCAGTGGGATCGACCCGCTCATGGGATTCAAACTAACCATCTTCTTCTGGCCTGGAATTGTGTCCCTGTGAACCCGTCATTTGCTTTATTCTGCTTGCACAACAAATCCTGATCACTGTACAGCATGTTCTCGGTTGAGTCATCGTTAATCTACAAAGTATCTCCGTAGTACGGAACGGAAATACAAATCACAGGCAGGGTGGCGTCATTAAAGGATTAGGTCACTTTAAAAAAAACTTTTGCTGATAATTTACTCACCCCCATGTCATCCAAGATGTCCATGTCTTTCTTTCTTCAGTCCAAAAGAAATTAATGATTTTGATGAAAACATTCCAGGATTTTTCTCCATATAATGGACTTCAATGGGACCCAAACGGTTCAAGGTCCAAATGACAGTTTCAGTGCAGCTTCAAAGGGCTTTAAACGATACCAGACGATCTGTTCTCTGAGGCGTGATCGTGACGTCACGTAATACGCAATTACGTTCAGAACGCGCATCACAGAACAACAGAGCAAGGCAAGCATTTGTGCTTATAAAACTTAAACTTTTATTTTTGAAATGACTGATAGTTTCTCTAGATAAGACCCTTATTCATCGTCTGGTGTCGTTTAAAGCCCTTTGTCATTTGGAGCTTGAACCGTTTGGGTCCCATTGAAGTCCATTATATGGAGAAAAATCCTGGAATGTTTTCATCAAAAACCTTCATTTCTTTTCGCCTGAAGAAAGAAAGACATGGACATCTTGGATGACATGGGGGTGAGTAAATTATCAGCAAAAGTTTTTTCAAAAGTGACCTAATCCTTTAAGGTGGCGTATATGGGGGAATGTTAATGAAGATGATAATGGGAATGGTTTGAGAAGATCTAGTTGAGTGAAAGGAGTGTGTGTGTATATATATATATATATATATATATATATATATATATATATATATATATATATATATTCACACACACACACACACATTTATATTAATTTGAATTGATGTTTACTAAAATGAATCGTGAAAAAACCTGATGACAAAATAAACATGAGAAAGTATAGTATTTGCCTTTATATTAATAATATAATTTTTTTTAATAAAGTCATATTATAAGTTACTTTATCTTGAGAGTTCTTAGAGCTGTCAAAATAAAAGTCCTGCTTCCTGCGAAAACTTAAAATGTTTCGTCAAATGGCAATAATTAAAAAAGCCAAATACTGGCTGATATATCAGTCAACCGCTGCTAGACATTACCTGAAAACACAGAAATGGAGGCTGATGCTTCTAGAGATTATCTGTTTCACAGGGTGGAGATCTAGTGTGTATTCTGTGAAGTAAAAGTTCCTATAGACTTAATCAGAGTAAACAGCGCGTTTAATTTGGCAGAATGCAGAGAGACTTTCATTTTCACAGCCTATCTTTTATTTGTTATTTGTCCCCTTGATCATTTTGGAAGGATTTATTTTTCGATTTTTGATCAGCAGATTTGTATTGTATGCTTCTCCAGACTCATTATTTTCATTTGTATCAGATTAAAAATAGTTTCTGCTTTGAGAAAACTGAAAAGAGAAACTGGTGTGAAGTGTGGAGATTCCCATCAGTGACAGACCTGTCAGTCAGGCTTTATCTTGTGTAAAGCAGACACATTATGCTTCTGTTATGTAAGAGGTTTTCACATAACTTTTTGTTGTATTGTTGTGTGTGTGTGTCTGTCTGTGTGAGAATGAGGGTAGGGAAGGGTTGGGTGTGGACACCATTGAATCCGGCTCTTGCTCTGCTTAAAAAAACTTAAGTCTCTCTCTTTCTCTTTCTCTCTCTCTCTCTCTCTCTCACTCACTCACTCACTCACTCACTCACTCACTCACACACACACACACACACACTCACACTCACATTCTCTCACACACACACACACACACACAATGGAAATCGGTCTTAGTTAAAACAAAATTTTTAAATGATCAGAATCACCATTATAGAGGAGACTTATTATGCCCTTTTACAGTCTTGATTTTGTTTTTATGCTCTACTAGAACAGGTTTTCATGCTTGAATGTTCATTATTTTTCTCATTGTTGCAGCTCCTCTCTTCTCAGTCTGTCAGTAACGCCAAAGTCCTTTTAGGCAAGTCCTGCCACTCGGCCGCCATCTTGGCAACGCCTCCGGGCAGCTATTTCTGACTAACAAGACCAGGCTCCTATCTAAATGAATGGGCAGAGAGTCAGAACTGCTGTTTCACTGGTCACCGGGACATAAAAACTGCATGTATAGAGACAGCAGTAAAATATGATAAAAATCGCTGAAAAAGTTGGACGACTTCGCCCCAAAATAAGGTTTAAAATGCCTTTTCCCCCACCGGTTATACGTTTACTGCGCATGCGCAAGAGTTCACACACCAACACGCAAGGTCTCTCGCTCTCTCCCTCTCTTCCGTACGTTGCGCGCGCTACACGGTTTGAAGCACACTCGCTCGAGATTCGGGGAGATTTGAACTAATTTGCGGGCATCAGGGAGCCGCTATCAATATGCGGGAGACTTGGGATCTCTGATATTTACACAACGCACACATACAGTACATTTCAAATCTGCCGCCTTTTCAAACAGTAACGTATTCTCCGCTGTCGCAAACCTCAACTGTGCGCATGCGTCAGAGGAACCAGACGATAGGCTTAAATGTTTCCCAGCTTGACTGTTAAAAGCAGACGATTGGCTGTCAAGTGGGAGGGGCGGGACATGTGCATACAACCGCCATCTTTGGCGTTACAGGTTTTCCCTATATAGTTCTATTGAGGATTGAGGAAGTGACATGTCTCATATAAATTGTCTCTGGTAACGCTCTGTTTAGTTCCTGTCTCTATGAAGCCCCTCCTTCTGAAAAGCACACTGTGCTCTGATTGGTCGGCTGGAGCAGTGTGTTGTGATTGGTCAAGCGCTAGAGTGTGTTTGGGAAATGTCCCGCCCCTTCCCATAACCACGAGTTTCAACACACTACTAACTTGGCAATATTTCACATATACAGCCATATAGGTCCAGGTTTTGGATCAATGAGATTTCAGTGTGGGCGGAGCTACCCTGCATTATCATGCTGTGCTTGTAATTGTCATTGCAGGTTAAAACAAAACAATAATATAGAATAAATGATATGTTATTTTTTCGTGTCATTCCTGGTTAAGATGTTCTGTTGGGTTTATTAGGTTAACAACTAACACTGGGTTGGACTAAAGTCAAATCTAACTGAGATCTTAATTCACCTTATGTATCTGAAGCCTCTGGCATGTGATTCTGTTGAGCAGATGTGCTTTGACTCCTCTCCAAAACACATTCAAGGACTTCATCATAATCAACTCCAAATTAAACTTTTCTTCAAAGATAATTTTCATCTATTTATTTTCGTATTCTGTTGAGATTTTTTACATTTGCAAGGTGTTTAAAGGAGCTAAAGTACCGTTTATATATACATAAAACTGTATACAGTTATTGTTTATATATATATATTTAAAAATGTTAATTTTTACATATATTTTAAGAAAATAACATTTAATTCAGCAAGAAAATGTTAAAATTGATCAAAAGTGTCAAGACGTATAATGTTACAAAAGTTTTCTGTCAAATAAATGCTGTCCTTTTGAACATTCAAGTCAATTCAATTCCAGAAAAAAATTATTTCATGGATTTCACAAAAATATTCCGAAGCACAACTGTTTTCAACATTGATAATAATCAGAAATGTTTCTAGAGCAGCAAATCATCATATTATACTGATTTCTGAAGGATCATGTGACACTGAAGACTGGAGTAATGATGCTGAAAATTCAGCTTTGATCACAGGAATAAATTACAGTTTACAATATATTCACATAGAAACAGCTATTAAAAAATGAAATAATATTTCACAATATTACTGCTCTACTGTATTTTATATTTTAAAAAAAAATGCAGTCTTTGTGAGCAGAAGAGACTTCTTTCAAAAACATCTTGTTCCTGTGGAGCGACGTCAAGGGTTAACCCACGTAAAGCCTGAGGAATGTCACGGTCAGCACCTCGACGTCTTATTTTCAACCTGTCATTCAACACACTCAGTGTGCATCTCCCCTAAAATTAACCCCTCGTAAAACCAAAACACCATGGTCAAACATGACCTTAACCTGGACGTCTCGCTCTAAAGCTGTCAATCAAATAAAGCTGTCCTCGCAGTGAGGAGATTCCTGTGTGTGTGGCGTCATGTGTGTGTGTGAGTGTTTCTCAGGCGTGCAGAGGTTATGTAGGTTAACGGTCTCGAGTGTAGACGTTACTCTTTGAAGTGTCCACTGATGTTGTAGATTTCCGATGGTCATTGTGTGTTTGCTCCAGGTTCAACACTTTACACTTGTTTACTCTTCATGAAGCAGTGGCATTGACCTTGTTCCTTCACAACAGTGCTGGGTTAGCCTGCAAAAACAGCTCAGTTCTTATGCTTCATCTAGACTTAACCTAACTTATGTATTGAATTGCATAGAAAACATCATCCATTTGGATTACAGTTTTAACATAACTAAAAACATAATCTGATGCATATTTGGTTGCATGATGCATATTGAATATCCATAACATGTGTTTAATACACTGTATCAGTTTATTTTTTCATCATTAAATCATTTTCTATCTCATACATTTTAACTAATTAAATATTGCTTGTTTCACAGATCCAGTATTTTAACAGTGCTCATATTTTTTATTTAAATACATTTAATTGTTTTCACAATTAACAGGTTTATGCTGATTCTAAACATAAATAATTATATTTTTTTAACTATGTAAATAGTATATAATTTATGCCATGATTTTTTTTTGAGTGCAGAAATCTTAATGTCACATATAAGATGCAAATTTTTCATATTTTTATAAGCATATAAATAAAATAGAGATTAAGAGAATAACTCTTAATCTCTATTTTATTTATATGCTTATAAAAATATGAAAAATTTGCATCACATTAAGTTTTGTTAGTTAAAACTGTATAATCCAAATGTATGGACATTTTAGATGCAATTCAAATACATAAAGCATAAATTGCCTAACAACGACTTCACAGGGCTTGTTGATTTTATAAAAAGATTAGTCCATAATTTATATATATATATATATATATTTAGATGCAGTGGTGCAATAATACTGATGTAATAAAATCACAGGCTTAACCAATCAGAATCAAGGACCAGAATTTATAATCTTAGATTTAGGTCTGAATATATTTATTGAATTATATCTTAACATAACATACGTTGCTGTACAAGTTGGTTTTTGTTTAGTCATAGTGAGATCTCATTAGTCCAGAAATCCTGAATATATGTTTAGATTGTCTTGGATTTTTTGTTGTTGTTGGATTTTGCTTTCAGTGATGCCTGAACATTGCATTACATGTTGTTAGTGCAATTTTAACTTGTTTAAATGGCTTGAATCCAAATATTGTCTTCTCTTGATAAGTCTGATTATTGCAGTCAGTGATGCTAACATTTGTTCACACAGACGTAATGATTAATGACACATAACGTGTAGTAACGCATTCAGTGCTCGTGATGCATGCGGACGCAGACAGCACATGTCAGCGTGTCTGTGTGTGTGCAAACATGTAATGTACACACAGGCGTGTGTGAATGTAAAGCTGTAATCCAGTGCTGGTCTGGGTGACTGGAGTTCTGCTGGTGAAGATAGATCATCCCGTCAGACTGGTGATTACACACTGACTCACATCTGCCGTAAATCATTACACACTCACAAACACACTCTGTGTGACTGCAGTTATTAGTAGTGCTGTTTAAGTCAATCATCACTATTACTAATGCTCATATTTGGGGTTAAGGCCAAGAACGATAACTGTAACGAAACTATTGATGTCCACACAACACATGATGACAGATTCTGTTGACTGTCAATATTTTTATTGTTCATCAGCTGAAAATCACTCTGAAAATATTGTTCCTCTCTGTGGATATTGTTATATTTGTGGTGTGGATGTCTCTTTTCATAAAATAGTAGAACAATTATTAAAACTTAGTAGTAGTTTTTTTTTTAATTACATTTTTCAATTCACATTTATTTATTCACAATACATATTGTTTCATAGCAGCTTTACAGAACATGTATCTACATTAAAATGTAGAGTGATCTGTTATCAGAGGTGATATTTCCCAGAAATGTACATTTACAAATCACACAGTTAGCTAATGATGTATTAATTTAAACAATGTATTAATTTAAGGCAGAAACAATGAGCTCATTGAAGTATGGAATACATGTTTGTTAAATGATTAGGATATCGAAAAAAAATGTCTCTTATTTTTAACACTTATTTATTTATTTGTGTACTTATAGATACATTTCTTTGCGTTTATTTCTTTGCTTATTTCTTTATTTATTTTGACTTAAACTTAAAAATCTGTGTTTGTTAGCCTGCATTGTCCAACAGAATCTGTGTTTTTTGTGTACAAAATGTGTATTTTATTTATTTCTTTGTGTGTATTTTTGTTTGTTTTTCTGTATTTATATATTTCTTTGTTTGTTGTGTGTATTTACTTATTTAACCACACAGAGCATCCTAGCTACTGCTTGGCAACATCCTGACAACTACCCAGAACACCTTAGCAACTGCATAACAATGTATGACTACTGCTTTGAACACCTTACCAGTTATTTAGCGAATACACACTGGCAACAACCTAACAATGCCCTAGCAACTACCCAAATCACTCGCAACTACAAAAAAATCCTTCAGAACACCTTAACAACCACCTAGCAACACCTGGAAACCACACACAACTCCGTGTTTGCATGGGCAAGAAGCAATCAGTGACATTGTCGATAACAGGCTTTTTTGCTGTTGTTCTAGGAGACCGCAGCGCCTGCCTGGAGGAACAGGGCCTGGTGGGAAATCCCAGAATCCTCCTCTTCAGCAGCAGCAACAACAGCCCAATCAGATGCAACAGCCCAACGCTGAGCACCAATCAGGTGCCGGCATGAAGCACGGAGGGCGGGGTTACCAGGGCCAGCAGAACCAGGGTGGGCGGCAGGGCGGGTTTCATCACGGCTACAGCCAGAACCGGCGCTGGCATCAGCATCCCAAACACCTGACGAACAGTTTCAGTCAAGGGCCCTCGGGGGCCGACAGGGGCCTCACACGCAATACCAAAGAGACAGAGAATGTAAAACATGAGGAGCCGGATCCCCACACAGAGAGAGGAGCGAAGGACGAACCTGCGAAAGAGGAGAGGAAGAAAGAAGACAAGGAGGAGAAGACGGAGAGCGGGAAGATCTGCTTACTACAGTCGTCGAAAGAGAGGCTGAGGAGGAGATTGAAAGAGAAGGTGCTTTTAACTCCCGGTTTAGTTCCTGAAACTGAATTTGAATTGATATAGTTAAATGCAGTATTGTCATTTGAATTTTAGGGGAAGGAAGTAGAAGTAAAATTAAATGAAATCCATATGACTGTATTTATATACTGTAACTGGATGGATTGGATGGATAATAATGAAATGAAAAGTGGTGGATGGAGATATATAGATTGGATGGATGGATTGGATGGATATAGATGGATGGATGGATGGATGATGATATGGATGGATGATGGATGGATGGATATGATGGATGGAGAAGGATATAGATAGATAGATGGATGGATGGAGATAGATGATGGATGGATGGAGATAGATGATGGATGGATGGATGGATGGATGGATATAGATAGATGATGGATGGATATAGATAGATGGATGGATGGATAAGATGGATGGATGGATATAGATAGGATGGATGATGGATAGATGATGGATATAGATAGATGGATGGATGAAAAATGGATAGATAGTAGATATGGATGGATGGAATAGATGGATGGATGGATGGATATGATGGATGGATGGATGGATGGATGGTTAGATGGATGATGGATGAATGGATATAGATGGATGGATGGATATAGATGGATGGATGAATGGATGATAGATAGATGGATGGATGGATGGATGGATGATGGATGGATGGATATGATGATGGTGGATGGATATAGATAGATGGATGGATGGATGGATATAGATGATGGATGGATATAGATGGATGATGGATATGGATGGATGGATGGATGGATGATAGATGGATGGATGGATGAATGGATATAGATGGATGGATGGATGGAATGGATATAGATGGATGGATGGATGGATGGATGAATGGATATAGATGGATGGATGGATATAGATGGATGGATGAATGGATATAGATGGATATAGATGGATGGATGGATGGATATAGATGGATGGATGGATGGATGGATGGATATAGATAGATAGATGGATGGATATAGATGGATGGATGGATGGATATAGATAGATAGATAGATAGATAGATAGATAGATAGTAGATAGATAGATAGATAGATATATGGATGGATGGATGAATATGGATGGATGGATGGATGGATGAATGGATATAGATGGATGGATGTAGATAGATAGATAGATAGATAGATGGATGGATGGATGGATGGATGGATGGATGGATGGATATAGATGGATGGATATAGATAGATAGATGGATGGATGGATGGATGAATATAGATGGATGGATGAATATAGATGGATGGATGGATGAATATAGATGAATGGATGGATGGATGAATATAGATGGATGGATGGATGGATATAGATAGATAGATAGATGGATGGATGGATGGATGGATATAGATGATGGATGGATGGATGGATGGATGTAGATAGATAGATAGATAGATAGATAGATAGATAGATAGATAGATAGATAGATAGATAGATAGATAGATAGATAGATAGATAGAGAACAGACAGAATATTATAAATGTATTAGTCACTTCTGATCTATTTAATGGAAGCTTGGTGAATAAAAGTATTTGTGACCCCAAACTTTTGATCCACACCATTCCTCAATGTTCCAAGTCACATGACCATTCTCGCTGTCCTCTGATTGGCAGGAGGAAGTTCCGGTGGCGACGGCCGGACCTCAGCGTAACCGAATGGACAGATTATTAGAGATTCTCAACAGTATGAAAAACAACAGCAGTGGCGTGGAGGTTCAGCTCACCTCGTTCATGGAGGAGGCGCAGAACTCGGCCGACTCTGAGGAGACGCTGAACCAGATCGTGCTCACCATTTACAGCAAGGCCGTCAGCGACCGAAGCTTCGCCGCCACTGCCGCCAAACTCTGCGACAAGATGGCTCTGTTCATGGTGGAAGGCACCAAGTTCCGCTCTCTCTTACTCAACATGTTACAGGTAAGCACTGAATGTCCATTACTTCTTTCATCACGGTCATGTTCTGCAGGTTCTCTCCTATTGGTCAGTGCTGTCTCTGAGGACCAATCAGATCGCACGCTTTACTGTGGCTAGATGTCACTAAGGATATTCTGCAAATGTCATCTCACCTGCTGCTCGACCACATCCATCTCAACTCTTTCGTTCCTCTTTTGTGTCTGTGTTCTCTCTGTTTCTCTTCTTCCTCTTTTTCTCGAGGGCTTCAGGATGTGATTCATCTGTGCAATTCAGCTGAGTGACCCTGTACAATTTCCTCATTGGACAAAAGGGACATTTTAGGCCCCAAACACTTTCACCTCATTTTAAAAGTTAGGAGTTTCCCAAATCTTTCTGAAAGCTGATGAATATACTTTGAGGAAATAGTTCAAAATGAAAATTTCATCATTTACTCTGATTTCTGTAAAATGGAAAGCCTGGCTGCTCTTTTCCTTATAATCAATTTAAATTTCAAAATGGACACCATAAAATTGGCGCGTACAATTTATAATTTTTAGTAACAAATAAAAGCCTGTTTTTAAAAAACTAAATTACTACTAACTTTACAGTTTATGTGTGGACCAACGTTATTTTAGTATTATTTTCAATTATTATCTTTTGAATTCGCTTTTTTGAATATATTTTCAGTATTCATTTTAATATTAGTTAATATATATAGTCAGTTACATTTTAAAGTATTAATAGTTTTGTAATGTGCTTCTGTCGTTTAAATATGTATGTGTGTGGGGGGGTGTTTGGGGTATATATATATATATATTATTATATATATATATATATATATATATATATATATATATAGCTTTCATTTATTTTTTATTTCAGTTTAGTAATTATTGTTTAGTAACCTATTTCAGTTAGTTATGGGTGATAAAACAACACGCATTACTTTTAATAAATGACCCTTTTAATTTGTTAGTGTATTATTAACGTGCAGGGAGACTGTAGAAGTGTGTTTATGCCGTGTCTGTCTCTGTCGTTCGGGGTCAGTCTGTCTGTACACTGGTTTTGGTGGTAAAGCTCTAAGTATTTTGTCATTGTTTTTGGGAAATGACTGTTAGACTCACAGTGATGTGATACCAGAACTCTGACCTGCTGCTGGTGCGGCCAAAACACACATCCTGCTCTACACACACACAACACACGCACGCACGCACGCACGCAACACACACAGACCAACAAACGCTCCGTCTCAAACAAACCCCATGCTGCACATGTCAATAACAGGAGCATGAAGGAAACGTATTAAAGCCATCTAGTACAATCAAACTTAAAAATATATACAAAATAACAAATTATAATGTATTACAGTAGCATTATTAGTATCTAAAAAAGGCAAACTTTCTAAGGTGACATACATTTAGTAATATTTTTATGGAAAGGTGATGCATTTCTTTGATTAATAGAACAGCATTCATTTGAAATAGAAATCTTTTGTAACATTATAAATGTCTTTACTGTCACCTTGAATGCATCCCTGCTGAATAAAAGTGAATCTTACTGATCCCAAACTTTTGAACAGTGGTGTATGATACACACACAGTGGTGTCATGATACACACATATCTCTTTTTTGCCTTTTTGCCTGTAGTAGCCCCTGTGTCTTAGGCATCAGTCTAGAGTTTGAGTGTGTGTTGATGTGGATGAATCATCCGGCTCGTCCTCACATAAACCGGTGCTTTTCACCCGTGTGACGCTGGAGCAGACGCTTTCGTTCTGATGGGATTATATAACAGATGCAGGCGTCTCTGACCCCAGTGAAAGGACATGTCTGCTGCGACTCATTTAGCAATCTGCCACAAACACAGACGGCTTATCGTAGAACAGAGACGAGCTGTGTGCGCATGTGTGTGTGAGAGAGAGAGGGAGAGAAAAAGTATTTTTAAGGTTATGTGCACTTGTATCATGATGTCAGGCATGCTGGGAAATGTAATGGATGTAAAAACATCTGTATGTTGGAGTCTCTGTGTGTATGTGTTCTCTGAATATACACTAACGGTATATATATATATATATATATATATATATATATATATATATATATATATATTATATATATATATATATATATATATATTACCAAAAAAAAAAAAACACGTTTTTGAAAGCCTCTTATGCTGACCATTGCTGCATTTATTGGATGTGAAATCAGTAATATTGTGAAATATTATTACAATTTAAAATAACCATTTTCTATGTGAATATAATAAAATGTAATTTATTACATTTTAAGACATATTCAAATAGAAAATGGTTCTCTTAATATTTGTAATGATAAAATATTACTTATTTTGGTCCCATTTTATATTAAGTGGCTTTAAGTACGATGTACTTGCATTGAAATTTATAATTTATATACAATAGTTTTATAATTTTTATAATATAATATACAATAGACTTAATGTGTACATATGTTTTTACATTGTTCTTATATTTTTAAAAAATAGCTGCATGCAATTAATGTATGCAATTACATTTGTAATTACACTGTTGACCCTTCCCATAACCCACCCTTAAACTGACCCATACCACACACACCTGATCCAACCTTACCAGTATCACACCTCCATTTTTAATCAAATAAATGCAGCCTTGGTGAGCAGAAGAGACTTCTTTTTTTAAAAACTTTGAAAAATGTTGTGTGTGTTGACGTGCATGTCCTGATCTGTGTGTTTCTCTCCAGAGGGACTTCAAGCGTCGTGAGGAGCTCCAGCAGACAGACGTGGAGTGTTGGCTGGGCTTCATCACGTTTCTGTGTGAAGTGTTCGGCACCATGAGGAGCAGCGCTGGAGAGCCGTTCAGAGTGCTGGTGTGTCCCATCTACTCCTGCTTACGAGAGGTACAAGATCAAATACTGTTACTCTGACTTCGTGACAGAATACTGTGTCTTGTCTTTCGACACACATTAAAGGCCATTGCACACAGAGTCCGAAATTCACATCAGAAATTTTCGCACGTTCAAAAAAAATTCGACCTCACGTAATGTCATTCACGCTCGCACACTGCCTCCGAAACTTTCGTCCGTCATAAAAAAAATCGGATCGCGTTCGATTTTCTGCGTTTTTTCGCATCCGTAGCAAGCAGTTTGAATGGTGTTTGAATGGTTTTTGACAATTCAGAGCCACCGAATCACAAATACAAAAAAACGCATAGGAAAATTTCGGACTCAGTGTGCAATGGCCTTAACTTATGAAACAACAGTCAGAAAGAGTTCAAAATATCAAAACAAATTCCTACACATTTTACTCTTATCATTAAAGCAGCACTATGCAGGATTTCTGTTTTTGTCAAACAGTAACCCCTAGAGTCGCTGTGGGATACTTGTACTGTCGTAAATATCACGCACGCAGAGATGTTTCTGCACTCACGGCCTGATCCCCTCCCCCTGTACACCGGTACCTGTTCAGTAGGATGAAAGCTGTAACGAGTGGAAATAAGGTGTGGCCCCTTTAAGAGCTGTGCGCGCCCTGATGAACTGTCGGCAGTCTGTATTGTATGTGCGCCTCGAACACCACATGTATACTGCACTGGGTTATTTCTGTTTGATGCTCATTTTAGCAGATCTTTCTTGCCGTAAAGCAATTCGTTACATCGCGAGACCTGATATCACGCGACACTTCCTGATGCTGCGGCCGGTGGGCGCCGGCTCAAAGTTGCAAGTGCGTTTTTTCCGCTCACAGCCAACAGGGGGGGGCGAGACGACCACCATTCAACACGAAATCAGTAATATAAACATTACAAGGACTCCAAAGCTGTTCAGTTAAGGTAAAAAAGTTACTTAGTTCACCTTTAAAGGAGACCTATTAGGGCCTATTACAAAGTCTTGATTTGTTTTTGGGCTCTACAAGAACAGTTTTTCAAGTTTGAATGTTCAAAACACATTGTTTTTCTCATATTCTCCATTGTTGCAGCTCTTCTCTTCTCAGTCTGCCAGTAACGCTCTGTTCACTTCCTGTCTCTGTGAAGCCCCTCCTTCTGAATAGCACACTGTGCTCTGATTGGTCGACTGGAGCTTGTGTTGCGATTAGTCGATCGCGTGTCTGACAGTGACACTGATATAGAGAATAACTCCTGCTGGAGAGACTTTGTAGAACTTTTTCAAGCTCAAACTACGGTGGCCGATAGAGCTCAACGTGCTGCAAACTAAAGAAGACGCGTGCAAATAGAAAAAAAACGCATGCAATTAGAAAAACGTATGCAAATAGGAAAAAAACGAATGCAAATAGAAAAAAACTAGGGCCGGGACTCGATTAAAAAAATTAATCTAATTAATTAGAGGCTTTGTAATTAATTAATCGAAATTAATCGCATTTTAATCGCATAAATATTTGACCTGAGAACAGTGAGAAGTCATTTTTTTCGCATGGATTTTTAGTATACCATTGAATAATGACTGAATACATAAGCTTAAGCAACAACATATTGTTTATTTTTGTTCAACCAAGTCCAACAGACCAGTGCAATTTTTGCCATTAAGTGTAGCAATAGCATACACTACACTAATAGCAATAGCGAATTCCTTGTTGCATAGCTTGCACACAACCATGCTCTTATCGACGCTTCCATCCGTTCGTTTTTTATAACAAAATTTCCCATCCACGGGGCCAACCAAAGCGATCTAGGCGATCTATTTTTTTTTATTGCAGAACTTATACATAACTACCAACTCAGGGAAGTTAAGCAAGGTGTACAAACAAACAAACAAAGGTACCTAACAGAAAATAAATATCCTGGGTTTGCATACATCAAATTATGTAATACATAAAAAGAAAGAAAAGCATAATAATGTCAAGTCATGTCTTTGAATAAATCATCATAATGCATCAAAACATTTTCACTTTTCTTGTTATTTAGTTATAAGTCTAAGGGACGAAATAAAAGAGTCAAAATCAGCCAGAAAAAGAGGAAAGCTCAAAGGAGATTTAAGCCATTTTTGCTTGTGGATGAATAATTTTGCATACAAGATAAAGAAGTTAACAACATACTCAAGGGAAAGCAACTTTGGATTTTCATAATAAAAAATAACCTCTTTGAGAGTGAAGGTGTGAGTCACATTTGTAGGGCTAAATACAAAATAACTTAATTTAGTCCGACTGAGGCGATCTATGAAGCGCGATCCCGTCAGCTCTTCTGACGCTAGTTGGTGCTCCAGTAAAATCGGTCCGCCGAAACTCATCCAGTGAGAAACGTTCCGTGGTGCAAAGTCTAAAGTCTGTAATTAATTAATCTTAATTAACGCGTTAAAGTCTGTAATTAATTAATCTTAATTAACGCGTTAAAGTCCCGGCCCTAAAAAAAACATCTGCAAATTAAGAAAAACATCTTCATCAGTTCCACAACACACATGTGCTCCAAGTACTCACAACACAACCAAATACAGAAACGCGCTGCAAACGTTCACAACACAACCAAATACAGAAACGCGCTGCAAACGTTCACAACACAACCAAATACAGAAACGCTGCAAGTAACACAGACCACAACGGAAATGTTTCCGGGGAAACAAATAAGTGCCGGACCCGGCTGGGACGTGCTTATTGCTCGTGAGCTCCCTATGCCCTACTACCTTCAAAGGGCAGACGGCAGAGCTCTTCAAGTGGGACTTTGGAGTGAGCATGGCACTAGTGTGTCATTTATGTAGCCGTTTGGAACGCACTTGATGAAGGGAGCAACGAAAGATAACGTAATTTCCAATGTAATAATTTTTACCTAGGATGTTCCCATGACAACGCAGCACGTTGTCCATCAGCTGAATATCTGTTCTGACGACAGAAATATAATTCTGTTAACATAACGGTTGCAATTTTTTTTTACTTTACAAAAAAACTGTTAAAATATGCGTTTCATATATCCGTTATATCTGTGTCATTGTCTCAACTTTAAAACTTTGGACCAAACATTATTTTACTATAAACTATAAATAAACTATAATATTAAAATAATATTATAGTTTATTTATAAAAAAAATATAGGCTTTCACTTCTTGTCAATAAACGTTTTTTTTTTTTTGCTGTAAGCACGTCCCAGCCGGGTCCGTCACTTATTTGTTTCCCCGGAAACATTTCCGTTGTGGTCTGTGTTAATTGCAGCGCGTTTCTGTATTTGGTTGTGTTGTGAGTATTTGGAGCACGTATGTTGTGAAACTGATGAAGATGTTTTCTTAATTTGCGGGTGTTTTTTCTATTTGCATGCATTTTTTTCTATTTGCATCCATTTTTTTCTATTTGCATGCGTCTTCTTTAGGTTGCAACACGTTGAGCTCTCACGGCCACCGTACAACGTTACACACTAAAGAACATCGAAAATATAAAAAATCAGAGTTTACTTCTACATATTAACTCACCATAACTGAACATGTTGCTGAACACTGAATAGGTGTTGTAGACATGTAAATGTGAATGGTTGTGTATTCAATTGTATTTATCTGATGACCGTAAATAATTTTTTACATTTTTCAGCTGAATTTCAGTAACTCGGCTGCACGATTTAGTGAAAAAGTCATTTTCATGTTTATAATGCGATTTAAATTTGTAGGGCTGCACAATTTGGCCAAAAAAATGTTTTATATATAAGTGTGAAATATTATTATTACCATTATTAACAATAATAATGTTAATAAAATAAAAATATTAAAACAAGGCATCCCTATTGTAATATTTCACTCTAAAATAATAGATAAATAATTGTATGGTACAACTGTAAAATTACAATTCTAATATTTATGGCTGTCTTAATTTCTTCATTTTCAAACTTTAAAGCATCAAGCTTTTATTTAGGTGGTTTTTACAAGTTTGGGAAGTGGTGCACTTCATTTTTATTTTCGGTTTTATTTCGATTAATCATGCAATGTAGTTTTGCTTTGTGAAAGTTACTGTATTTTTTTCACAATACATCAAACTCATTTCAAAAGATCAAGAAAAAATCGTTTGTTAATTATCCGACCCTTTTAAGACTTAAAGATGATCTTTGTCTAGTGAAATGCCCTGATCGCTGGTGAATAGGGCTTCCCTGTCTGGACTGAATCCTGTCAGTTGTTCAGCTGATGACAGACGTGATCCGTCAAAAGCCAAAGTTTGATTCTTCAGCAGCTCCACATCAAAGAGACGAGATCTGGGTGAGAGTTCAGTGTGTGTTTGTGCCGTATGAATGCCGCTATTCAGGATCGCAGCCGGATTAACATCCCGTTCGGCTCTCGTATCGGCACGTCCCGACACGATGGTCTGGGAGTCTGAACAGGCACTTTGTGTCGGTGTGTGACAGCGATTGCGTCTCAGCCAGGTGTGTGAAGTGTGTGTTGTGTGGACCGGCAGAGCAGGTTGGGTAATTACAGGTGATCCAGCTGTAGTGTGGAGCTGACAGGTGTATTTGGAGCGCTGAGGGTGTGGGAGAAAATAAAAGACAGGATGAATGGAGGGAGGGAGAAAAGAGAGCGTCTGTTGTTCGTCTGAAAGCTGCTTGAGCTGAAGGGTTGGACGCATCTCTGATCTTCTCAAACGCTTTTGTTGGATTCTTTTGTGCATTTTCATCACTTTTACCTGGTTGCATACAGCTAACAACTCAAATATACAAGTTCTACACTATTCATTCATACTGTATATTAATAGACAGTAATAGAGGCTCTAGTGGTAAGATGTAAATGACGTAGGATAGCTGAAGTTTGTAATTTTATAGATGCATTATTTGCATATTTAAGTGCCCCAATTATGCTATTTTAAAGGTTACTAATTTTGTTTTGCAGTCTCCTACAACAGGTTTACATGCATCCAAGGTCAAAAACACTTTAATTTTCTCATTATATCCATTCCAGCATCAGCTCTTTTCTCACAGTGTCTGCAACAGTCGATAAAGGATCTGGTCTCTTTAAACCCCTCTTTTCCACAAACCTACTCTGCTCTGATTGGTCAGACGGCTCAGTCTGTTGTGATTGGTCTATTCTGCTCTGATTGGTCAGATGGTTCAGTCTGTTGTGATTGGTCTATTCTGCTCTGATTGGTCAGATGGCCCAATGGACTGTTGTGATTGGCCGACCGTTTACTGTGTGTGTCAGAAACCAATTTCCCATGAACATTTCTAAATTTTACCTTCAGATCTTCCTCAGCACTTGATAGACAGTGATGCGTACAGTAATGATGGCGTCTGTTTTACCGTATCAATTCCAGCTCAAGACTCAATCTTTAGGACAGTCCTTGTAAAGTGGATTTGCTTTGGTAGCAGAAAACTGCATCTTCTCGTCACCAAACTCTTCTAGTCTCAGCTACATCTGCAGTGTTTGAGGGCGGGGCAAAGTAGACATTGTTTGAAAGCATGAAACTGGCGGGACATTTCCCAAACACACTCGAAGCGCTTGACAAATCACAACACACTGATCCAGCCGACCAATCAGAGCACAGTGTGCTTTTCAGAAGGAGGGGCTTCATAGAGACAGGAACTAAACAGAGCGTTACTGACAGACTGAGAAGAGAGGAGCTGCAACAATGGAGAATAAGAGAAAAATAATCAACATTTAAGCATGAAAACCTGTTCTAATAGAGCCCAAAAACAAAATCTAGGCTTTCTGAAAGGGCATAATAGGTCTCCTTTAAAATGTCTCTGTGCTAGTAGAGAGTTTGACCATGTAGGATCTTGTTAATTTTGAAGTCTTCAGGGAGATAATTACAGCCTTGCCTTTATGTTCTTCATTATATTGATTCTGATGTGGAGTTGAATTCGCGTATGAGGTTAGTTTGAGGTGGTTTCTGTAACACGAGCTCTGCTCCTGCTCTCTGGGGACGTCATTATGGACTATATAACTCTAGACTTAAAGCAGCGGTTACCCTGGAGACCAGCATAAGGAGACCCCATCAGTAATTACCCGAGACCACCAGGACCAGAAACCTCTAGACACCGATATACATGTTCACTCCTTCAAACGCCGCGGGCCATGGATTCAGGTCTGGTATATCTTATCATAGATTCAGAGACTTTTGGGTACTTTCTGACTTGGTTTTCTAGCATAATATACTGGAATGTAAGGGTCCTTCATTCCTCGCAATTATTGTTCAGGTGAAATCTCATTAAAGATTGAGAAGACAGTTGTGAAAAACCTGAAGATATTAGGGAATATATTTGAAGGCTTTAAATGTCATGGCTTGAATGAAATCTTACAGTCCTGGGAAAAGTCATGGCAGTGTCGATAGTGACATACAAAATACACACCGCTTAAAAGTTTGGGGCCGGTACAATTTTTTTTAAAGAAGTCTGTTCTGCTCACCACGGCTGCATTTATTTGATGAATAATACAGTAAAATTGTGAAATATGATTACTATTTTAAATAGCTGTTTTTTATGTGAATGTATTATAAACTGTAATTTATTCCTGTGATCAAAGCTGAATTTTTATTATCATTACTCCAGTCTTCAGTGTCACACATTTCTCAGTGTCACTTCAGAAATCACTATAATATGATGATTTGATGCTCAAGAAACATTTCAGATTATTATCAATGTTGAAAACATGATAAAGGTTAGGGTTTAGCATTTTCTTTACTGTCACTTTTCAACAATTTAATGCATCCTAGCTGTTTAAAAGTATTAATTTCTTTAAAAAATTGGGTTACACAAATCCTTTTTGCATAACGTACATTATAAATACCTTTATAATGCATTATACATAAAGGCTTTAAGTGTTACCAAAAAATCTTACTGCAAACATTCAAACTGTTTTTTGAATTATATATTATATAATTATATAATTACAACACACACACACACACACACAAAATTATTTTTTATTTTTAATCTGGTAGGTATAGCCTTTTTTGTGGGAAATAAGTATTAAATCTTTGAATTCCAAGTTTTGACTCCTGAGATACGAATAGAATCTGTTCCAGAAGTATCTATACATTTCTTTTTAAATGTTCAGTAATCAGAAACGACTGGGACTCATAGACATTAGTGAACCCTGTAAGACTCTTTAACCTTAACTACAGGCTGTACTATCATTTTGACACTGATTTTCTCTACAAATACAGTAAAATTATCTTTTTTTGTATTTTCATTAGACTAGATCAAAACGTACTGCACATACGCTGCCGTCTGGTTAACATCAGCTAATTGACGTTTGCTCATGTTAGCAAATCCCCTTCTTCCTTTTTTTCTTGTTGTTAATTTTTCTGTGAAGAATCACTACTCGCCACATTTTCTTTAATTATATTAAGAGTCAGGACCAAAAGTAAAGGGGTCATATTGTCTTTTCAAACCAAAGAGTGATGTGGTTATGTAGAAATACTGTTATATTCAAAACATAAACAGTAACATTATAAGTGTACTTTAGGAAAAAAAGTCCCTTAAAGTAGATGATCTGTATAAATGTCTGCTGTAATGTTTTGGAGACTGTTGTTGTGGTAACCCGTGAAGTATATTTTGAGAGCGAGTCTGCTTGAATGAAATTCCTGGTTTTTGTGGGTTTGTGCGGGAGGTTGTCAGCTGTTTTGTGAGACGGTATCCAGACCCGCTCGCCGTCAGCTTTGATCAGCGTGCTCCACTGGCCCCTGCAGGCCCCCTGCCTTACAAAGGGCTGCCTGTGTCACTGCCTGAGTGCTTTTCCCGCCCAGCGTTCTGCTAGTCGTCTCAGTAGATCTCTTCAGACACACACACACACACACACACACACACAGATCCACCTTCAGTAGCAAGAGCAATCGTATCAGAACGGCTTGAAAGGCTTGAGAACATCATTATAGTAGTCGTGCAAGCCCTGGGCTGGGCAATATGGCCAAAATATTATCACAAAAAATGTTCTCCATATCATTCTATATCAATATTTATCATCAGTAATGGGGAATGAAATGCATTGCACATGTTTGTCAGAGCTAAAAAATGAATGTAAACATAACTTCGCAGAATAAGCTGCCTTTTAATTTAGGGCCATAAATCATATTTATTTTCTTTAGATTCTGTGTTTTATAAAATCCATCATCAAAAATTGTCTCTAATGCAATGAATTCATTAAACTTTAACAATTTAATCAAACTTTTAAAGTGTATTCAAAGCAAAATACAGTATAACAATTAATTTACAACAAAAACATGTTTTTATCAAATTAAAACATGAACATATTAGTTTTTTTGCATATATTAATTTTTATTATAATAGTAATACATTATTATTATTCACAACATCTCAAATAATAATAAAATGTTAAAATATAGATGTAGTTGTAGTAGCAACAGCATTTTAAGGAATATCACACAATCAAGATAATTTCAATAATAATAATACTTTATTATTATTATTGAGCGATATCATACAACCAATATATTCTTTTTAATAGATTTTATTAGTAGTAGTATCACTTTGAGAAGCACATGTTAATATACAATCATAATATATTTGTTTCATAAATTTGTCAAGTTTAACCAAACTTTAATTTTATATCAAGTATCATTAATAGTCTTTAAACGCTGCTTAAGCCCAGCTCTAGACCGAGGATCCAGTCTGACTGAATAACGTCTAGTCTTAATTTGCGTTCAGTGTTTGTGTTTAGTTCTGTTTCGTCCCTCTGTCATTCAAATGAGAAAGCTATAGCAATAGAAATGGAAAAAGAAGAACTTTCAGCACAGTTTATGAATGAATCATTATCATTAATGAGCTGTTGTGATTTTGAACACAGTTCATGTGTGTCTGAGTCAATTCAGCAGTTTTGCATTACACAAACATGTTGGCCAAGACGAGAAGAACATTCTTACATAATGTCCAATGAAATAATCGTGTCTATTACGAGAAAAGACAAATGGGAAACCAGACCACAGGATTTGAATAGCTGCTATTTTTCCCCGAAAACAATAACATTGAGAACATTACTAATGCTAAAATGCTTACATTTGTTTCCTTTTCGGGATTTCTCTCATCCTCTCTCATTGCATTGGTGATTTTTGAGGCCCTTTGCATATTTTTTACTGTTCTGTTTTCCGTTTGTTGCATCAGACTCAGTTGCTGAATAATAATGTGTATTTGTCCTGTTTAGTGAGTTTCACTTCTGTTTTTGTGGTCAGACTGAGCACATTTGTGTCTGTCACAACAGTTGTCTGGGGTTGAGACTCGGACTCGGGTGATATTGGTCTCGCTGGCGTCTGTCGGCTGGTGGTTTATGAGGAACAGTGAAAGAGGAAGTGAAAGATGATTCGTGTGTTGATGTGTGGTCTATATATACATCTGGATTACCAGCAGTGACCTCCTGAAAGCTGAAGTCTATTCAACTGTGCAAATTAAAGATAATAATAATGATGTTTTGTTTATATAGCGCCTTTCCAGAGCTCAAGGACGCTTAATGGCTCTGTTTTGGGTATCCAGAGTAAAATGAGGAACCGTGGAGTTATTTTTGATGCTAATCTTTCATTTGATTCTTTCATTCAGAGTACTGTTAAAACATCTTCTTTACATCTTCGATACATCGCTAGATTGCGGCCAATGTTAACTTTTCCTGTAGCTGAAAAGCTGATAAATTCCTTCGTCGTCTCTCGGATTGACTATTGTAACGCCCTTTTAGCCGAAGTTTCTAAATCTACTCTACACAAGCTTCAACATGTACAAAATTCTGCTGCTAGGATCTTAACTGGGTCCAGAATATGCAACCATATCACTCCGGTTTTGAAATCCTTGTTAAGGGTGCTTTCACACCTGTAGTTCGGTTCATTTGGTCCGGACTAAGGGCGAAAAATTATACTTTGTATCATTTTCAGGCGTTTTGGTTCCTTTTCTCACCACACTGATTGCTCTGGCCAATCGTTGATGAGTTGATGAAACAAACCAAAATACAGTCACATGACAACATCCACATCACTCGTTGGCCAGTTGTGTTTTGAACATATTTCTACAACTGCATTTCGATTGGTCAGAATTAACGTATGGGAAAATTCCAACAGAACTCCCGGAAGTAAACAAAGAGGATGAAAATCCGGCAGACATGCGGAGAATTCGCTCAATGTATGTTTAGAATCAGCACGAGCTTTATCCTTTCGCAAATCCTCTCATAAACAACATAAGTCTAGATGCGATATACATAAGAGATTCCCTGTGCAGTGCGGACAACTTCAGTGTTATGATGAGAGTTTTAGTGAGAGTGCAGAACGTGGTAAGCCAGTCATGGCTTAAAGGGAGCGATATTGACAATCTAAATAATAGATTTGTTTGTCTACGGGTAGCTGGTTTAGTCCAAAAATGCGCAGTTATTTGGCAGTTGGGTCTGTTCGAGGTCGGATCACATTCTCACCATAAACGAACCGCTCCAGAGTTCGTTTGAAAGCGTACCGAGACCTACGCTTGTTTGGTCCGCTTTTGGTGCGCACCCGAGTGCGATTGCTGCATTCACACCTGCCCAAACGAACCGCACCAAGGGGGAAACCCAACTCTAGTGCCATTCAACCCAAATAAATGAGTCAGGTGTGAAAGCATCCTAAGATTATGATGCTCACATACACATCTTTGCACGGTCTGGCTCCAAATGATCTAGCTGAACTGTTACACTCCGAATCACAGATTGCGCTCCTCACAATCGAGCATGCTGGTTGTTCCTAAGACTCGCTTAAAGTCTATGGGTGACGGGGCTTTTTCTCTCTATGCACCTGTCTTTTGGCATTCTCTGCCTCTTGAACTTAGGGAAGCCCAGACTTGTGCCATTTTTAAAGGTCAACTTAAGACATACTTTTTTAAACTTGTGTTCACTTGTTGATGTGTTTGTTTTTGTGATGTGATGTGTTTGCTTTTAACAATTGTCCATTGTGTGTACCACGATTTGAGAAGCTGCTTTTAAAGGCACTTTATAAAGGTTATTATTAATAAAGATGCATATTCTAATAGCTTAAACACTAGATCGTTCATTACCCAGGGAATGCATGAACTTCATGAAGACAAGACACTACAGGCACACACGTTTGGGTTATTTTGCTTCCATAACTTGTCTTCTTTCAGACTAGTGAAAAGAAAACGTCCAAATTACACATTTAATCTATTTTGCATCAGTAGATTTCAGTTGAAATACATAACTAAAGGCTGTGAGTCCGAAATCTCCACTTCAACAGCTTTGCATGCTCCAAACTTTACAGTTTTATTCCTATCTATATTCTGAAGGCTTTTGGTCATATTGCATTTATAGATTTAAGGACTGATAAAAAGAGATAAAGTTCATTACTTTGTTTATTGGGTGTAATAGAATATGTTAACATGCTTTAATGTTAAAAAACAAGATACGTTATTTTTCACACACTTAATTGCATCTCATCTATTCCCAGTCCATCTGAAACCCACTGATTTCTGCAAAGCCCCTCCTTCTGAATGGAGTGCTCTGATTGGCCAGCTTGACCCAGTGCGTTGTGATTGGCCAAACACCTCAAGCGTGTGACGGAAATGTAACGCCCATACCATAATCACGAACTTCCAAGCAGTAAGCAATTGTAAACACACAGTTAATAATGTCTCTCGGTATCAGTTTGAGTCTGTTCTGAAAATGCGAACGAGCCAACCGATCAGAACCGACTTTTACAGGATAACTTGAGCAGAACGCTTTCAGGAGGCCAAACAAAACGCTTTTGTGATGACACTACAATTAACTGAAGCCTCATCTTCTCTCTTTGCATTTGCCTTTGTCTAATTATGATAATATTTCAGATTGTGATATAGACGTTTGCTGAAGAAATTTAGATTGAGGTGTTTTAGGCAGATCTGGATCAGTGTTAAAGGGTACCTATTATGGCATTTAAAATGTTCCTAATAATGTTCTGGGAGTCCCCAACAACAGTTTTACATGCATGCAATGACAAAAAACACTTTTGTTGTCTTATAATATGCATTTATTTTTACCTGATTTGCTCACCGATTCCCAAATGATTCGTTTGACGACTCATTTTTCAAAACCCCGCCTTTGTGTGACGCTAATCTGCGGTTATTGGTCAGACGACCCAGTCAGTTATTTTTCGCGTTAACCCAATATTGATAAAGCACTGCAGTACTACAATACGCTCTATTCTTTATGACAACTCCAATAACAACGACAAACATTTTACATATTTCAAAAAAAATAAAAATTACATTAAGACCTAAGCTGCGCTGAGCGTAACTGACTGACACACACACACACACACACACACACACACACTCTTATTGAGCATGCTACAAAAACCATAAAAGCAACAATTATTAACAGTACTTACAGGTTGTGATTCGGAGGAAGCTGATCCAAATAAACTTGGTACTGAACGTTCCTTCAGTATCAGCCGACTCGCGAATCCACACTTGAAAAGCATTTATGTTTGTAAAGGAATCCTCATTAAAATAACGCGAACACAGCACAAAGTTCGGCTATACTTGTGTGGTATAGTTGTAAATATAAACTCTAGCCACTGATTCTTCTCATGCTCGTCCCTGGGCAGTGAAAAAAAAGTTCGCTTTTGATTCGCACTTCAGAACAGCTCGTCGACATGATGTTGTCAAGTTTCACTGGTGTCTGCGGCGCGCGCAATGAGTGGGCGAATCTAATTCAAATAACTTGTCAAGTTGACGTCATCTAGACAGAGAAAAAGCATCGTCCGTCTATCGATTCATTCAGCGACTCAGAGTCGACTCTTACTTTTGAGAGACAATAACTTTGTATACGGTGAACTTTCATATTTAAAACTTTGCAGGATGTTTTTGTTCACTTAGATCTATGTTACACACTACATGAAGGGTAATTTTCAAAATTCCATAATAGGTGCCCTTTAATAAATCCCTTATGCCGTTATGAGACACTGAGCTTTGTAACTTTGCAGATCGTATACATGCACAAACACACATTACACACTAAAGGAAAAGAAAACATTAAAAAGCATCAAAAGACCCCTTTAATATGTCAACCTAATGAAACAAGAATTTTATCCTCTGGCAATTTTTATCCATTCTGGAAATGTATGCAAATGAATGCATATATAATTAGATAATTCGCCAGTTGCATATTTAAACATAACATTTCAGAAAACTTGCTATACAGCACTAATGTCTACTGTGATTAATCATATGGTGATATTAATTAATTAATATTTTTACCCTATTCACCTGTCTTGCCTTAAATTATATCTTTGATGCAATGGATTAAAACCAATCTCCCAAATGCATAAATGTACTAAAAATGTTTTTTTGTTTTATGAAAAACTGTTTATGAATGGAATCAACATTGAAGAAATAACAACACCACTGACTTCTGTAGAGCTGCTTTATAACTGAATTGAACTTTAATTGATGAATTTCTGAAATTAATTTATGTTTGCATCATTCTTGTTCATCACTGTCCTGCTGCTTCGAAACCATCTGTATTATTGTATAAAGCGCTATGTAAATAAAGGTGACTGGACTTCTGCTTGACTGTGATTGGTCCATCGCTGCGCCACACACTGTTAAAAGCACTGAAGGTGTTTTCTGTGTTTCAGCTCCTGGAGTCTCCTGAGGTGAAGGAGGACGCTGTTCTCTGCTGCTCTATGGAGGTGAGTTGAGTTTAACAGCATCTGTGAGATCGTGAACACTTCTGTAACACGTTCATAATGATCAAGATCAGGGAGAGAGAGAATGAGACGGAGAGTGAGAATAAGCCGACGGTCAGGCGTTTATGAGTGTCTGTCGGCTCAGTTTCTTCACACACCGTTGGCTCTAGTCGGACGCCATTGGTTTTTTGTTTGTTTTCTGGTCGATTCAGCTTGTTGAATCGGCGTCGGTGAGAGAGAATTCTGATTGGCTGTTGTGCTTAGCGAACGAGTCCGTGCACGAGAATAAAAGCGGAAGTGATGAAAGCGAGCAAAAAAGAAATCAAGACTGTACAGACAGAGCGCTGTTATAATTTTACATCATCTTATCTGAGCGTGCCAATGCGCAAATATTTTCATAATAACATGAGCCGACTGGAATGACGAAATTGATCAGCGTGATTGATATTCAAAATGGTAATATATCAATGGTATAAAACCAATTGTTACAAAAATGAATTTTTTAATATATATATATGTATGTATGTGTGTGTGTGTGTGTGTGTGTGTTTATATATATATATATATATACATACACACACACACTACATATACCGTATTATATATACATGTACACACATATGGTGTGTGTGTATCCAAAACATGCATATATATACAAAACAAACCAATATGATGTTCAGTGTGGATGATGTCCCATCTGCCCACAAACCGGATCATCAGGAGACAGTTTGTCTGGACATCCGACTGCTTCTCTCTCTCTCTCTCTCCTCTCTCTCTCTCTCTTTCTCTCTCTGTCTGTCTCTCTCTCTCTCTCTCTCTCCTCTTCTTCTCTTCTCTCTCTCTCTCTCTCTCTCTCTCAGACTAGCATCTGTTTCTCAGTACTCCCTGTGGAGTTGACCTCTGACCCTTAAGCCTGAGTGTGTCCGTCTCCCTTTGAACATCTTATTTCCTCTTAAAAACCACTCAGTGATTCCTGCCCCCTCTTTGTCTCTCTCTCTCTCTCCATTCATCTTTAAAGGAATATTACAGGATATTTTCAAATAAATGTTGATATTTGGTGCCACAGAGTCACAGTCTCACACTTTTTCCTGAGGATTTCTCCTTCTGTATGTCTCATTGCGTGATGTTCTTGCAGCTCCAGAGCACCGGCCGGTTGTTGGAGGAGCAGCTTCCCGAAATGATGACGGATCTGCTGGCCGCGGTGCGGGATAAGATGCTGTGTCCGGCCGAGTCCCAGCTGACGCGCTCGCTCCTGATGGAGGTCATCGAGCTTCACGCTCACCACTGGAGCCCACTGGAGGCGCTGACCACTGCGTACTACAACAGAACCATCCAGAAGCTCACGGCCTGACCACTACACAACACACACATCCGGAACTCGTCAACCACTACAGGCCACGGACACACTACACACACACACACACACACACTGGATGAGACGGGGTGTTGTGGGATGAGGGTCAGAGGTCAGAGGGTAAAATATGCAGATTGAAATGAATATGTATATGTTCACACTTCACATCTGCATATTCATGAGCTGACCCAGACATACAGACGCAAAACCAGACAGTCATTAGACGCGCACGCAGACTGTCTGTCATTCTTTCTAGACAAAATGTCAACAGAAAGAGAAATCTAAAGAAAAAACTATGAAATGTAAAAGAAAAAATCAAAAGAAAAAAATTATTTTGCACTGAAAATGAAGCCTATTTTTTAACCGTTTTTTTATCAATAATTTATAATTTAATTAATGCATCATATTTTTTGCATTAGAGTGATAATAGTAATAGTGAAAAAATTTAATTTTCTATATTTAAGATGTTTTTTTTGTCTTATTTTCACCAGTTAAGCACATTTCCCCGAAAAAATATTATGTTTAAATACTTTACAATTTAATTAATCCATCGTATTTTTTTTTGCATTAGAGTGATGATAATTTTGAGATTTTTAATTTAATTTTTTTTTAAGAATTGCATTACAAATCCACTAAATTTTCATGATGCTTCACTCTAAGGAAAATATAAAATTCTTTAAGCATGAAGCCTTTTTAAAGTTTTTTTTTATTTTCATGATTGTTAAAATTACATAATACATAAATACTTAACTTTCATGAATTTAACGAAGGGATGAATCGGTTTTGAGATAAAAAAATAAATAAATTATTCATTCTTTATTTAGTTCATTTATAAGTTTTTTTGGGTGTGGTGGGAGGTAATTGTACTGTAGGTACAAATGTGCTTAATATTCATTAAAATATTACCCAAAAATGAACAAAGTCTTAACGGTCCTAAAAATAGGCTTCATTTTCTTTAAGCAAAATCCTTCTTTCTTTCTTTTGATTTTGTGAAATATTCCCTGTCCGTGTTGACAGGATGAACCCCAGAGAGTGTGTTTTCTGTGGCCTGGAGGCTGTTATTCATCCATCCGTCCCGTTCCGGCCCGCAGGCGTCAGGAGCACGCCGTCGACACACAGGGTCAGCTGGTCCAGCAAGGCTTTCTTTTGTCATAAACACACACACACACACAGCAGATGGCTGCGGGAGGTTCAGAGAGTGTGTGTGTGAGGACACATTCGACATAAAGTAGTAGTTCATGAACATCAGTCGGATCTCTTGAGTTTCCTCTTCCTGTTCCGTCTCGGGCCGCGTCCCTGTTTAAAATGTGTTATAGTGTCCTTAATGTTATGCATTATTGTTGTTATTATTATTATTACTTTCTTTTACTCTTGAAGTCGCATTTTTTTTACAAAAAACGTATAAATGTACATGTAATAGGCTTCGTTTGTGAAATACAAGCAGAACGCAAATTATTCTGAAAAAAATAAATGGTGACCCTTTACTCAAAGCATTTATCTATAATGCATTATAAAGATATTTATAATGTGAATATATGTTATAATGCATTGTATCTTTTCAGAAATAATTGTAACCAAAGTAAAATGCAAATCTGAAATTGGTTGTTTTAATGCATTATACATTCTAAAGGTGTAGATTTGTATTTTAACTGTAGTTACAATGATCCAAGGTATCATACAATGCATTATAAGGTGCATTAAAAACATGAATTATATATATAAAGGCTTTAAGTAAAGTGTTGCCCAACAATCTTACGATTTTGTATGAACGTAAGGATGTTTTCCGAATGATTCATCTACTCGTTTTTCATGAATGCGTTTTTTGTTTTTAGAAATAGATCTGTTGCACAGGATAACTTTCGTTTTGCACTGTTTTAAGGCGATTGCTTTAAAAAATTAAGAAAGAAAAAAAGATAACCTTGTATGTAAAAAGTGTGGCGGGTCGTGGAGGATTTCGAATGTTAGTCGAACACTTTTTGCTAGAATGAATGGTAGAATCAGGTTTTGGGAGAGAATAGTGGCCTTGGAAACCCCTGCGAGTGTTACGACTGATCTTTAGTTGTGGAGCTGCTGATAGAAAGCCTGTGCAGCGAGGAGGATCTTTATTACTGCCCTGCGATGTTCAGCTTCCTAATAGCAATGTCCGATGTTGAAAAAGTTAAAAAATCAAGCATGAGTCGAAATCAAATTAAGCAACAATGGCTGTCAATATATAGGCCGTTTTGCCGTGGTCGTTTTTTGCAAGTCGTTATATTTAAAACTATTAGCTTTTAACAAATTTGTTTGCCGAGGACGGTGGTCAAATCTTTTTACGCTATATCTAGCTATTACGTGTCAATTTCTCTGGCTTTTGACGACTGTGTGCATTGATATTGATTTAACACAAGCCAGTCATCTAGTTATGAATAAGCTACATGTAATCTTGTAAACGGCATATGAATTTTAGACGGGGAGCATAGGAAGTGTTTTTGAACTATTTTTCGTGAATAGTTGGTGGCCTCCCGCTTTATTTAGGGGAGGAAACGCACGCAGAACCTCATGGTTTGCCGGCAGGTTTGGGGTTTGTGTATTTTCTGTCTTGCATCAAGAATCCAAATAAAAAGACAAACACACACGTGAGGGTTGAATCTCACGAACACATGGCTGGCTCATATTTCACCCTAGATTTTAAAGGAAAAATGTATAGAAATATTTTGCATGGAGAAAGGTAAGGTTTTCTTCATGCAAAATATGATTTACTCATTTTTTTATCTTTTGGTGGCCTGTTCTTGTCAGATTTTGTGAGATTCCCCCTCATAGAGTGATTTTATGCACATACATGCATGTAGTGCTCATGAAACCATCTCTGCGCGAGTGCGTGTTTGTCTTTCAAACATGATTTCAATTGTTGTTTTTGTATTTAGAGTTTCATTTGATTTGCTCTTAGTTGCACCTCTCAGCAGTCGTGCGTTGTCAGGGTTTTGCATTAGGCTCCGCCCCATTCAAGCAACAGGTGACATGTGACCTTTGACTTCTTCAGTGTTGCAACCCACCAGACTATGAATGCAGATCATCTTCATTTGCATCTGATTGACATGCAAAGCAGATGTGGCAACCTTGTCGAACTGTAGATCTGGGCTCACTCAAAGATGTCATCGATTGTTTTGTTTTTTTATGCAACTGAAAATAAACGGAGAAGGGGTGTAAAATGGGAGTGTTTGTCGTTTTTTACATGGTCATTATTCAAAAAAGTTGCATTTATTTATATTTTGGATTAAAGCAATGACGGTTTCTATTGAAACCGGAGCTTCTGACAGCAGTTGCATTGGTGACTTCACCAGTTGGTGATTGGCTCTTTTATTTAGAAGGCGGGACTTATTCCGCCATATTGCGCGTTTCACTTTCTCATTCGTAACATGAATGCACCGTCTTTGTATATCTAAAGTGTTTGTTTTAGTTTACAATAATAATACTGCTTGCAAATGACGCACTGTACACTACACTCAACGGCGTAGAGTTTGAACTTTATAAGGTTATTTTTTTCATTAAACATCAGAGTCTGATGCCCCTCCATTCCACACTTCATTTTTTAGTTAACTAAGTGCATCATCTGGGTTTTTAAATTGCACTTATTCTATTTGGACTATTTGGAGCTACTCGCACTATTATACTACAAAACAGCAAAGAATAGTGCATAAGTACACGAACTGGGACGCACCTATACTATTAACAACTCATTTTTATGGTGAGATATATTCAATACTGCCTCATCTAGGCTTTACCGTCCACATTATTTAAGGAGTAGTTCACTTTTTAAAAAACTTTTGCTGATAATTTACTCACCCCCATGTCATCCAAGATGTCCATGTCTTTCTTTCTTCAGTCGAAAAGAAATTAATGATTTTGATGAAAACATTCCAGGATTTTTCTCCTTATAATGGACTTCAATGGCTACCAAACGGTTCAAGGTCCAAATGACAGTTTCAGTGCAGCTTCAAAGGGCTTTAAACGACACCAGACGATGAATAAGGGTCTTATCTAGCGAAACCATCGGTCAATTCAAAAATAAATAAAAAAGTTTAAGTTGTATTAGCACAAATGCTCGTCTTGTTCTGTTCTGTGATGCACGTTCGTGACTCTCCTGTTCGAACTCGTTCATCAAAATGAACAAATCTTTTTTCGAGTCATTTCATTCATTCAACGAACGAAATGAACTAAATGACTCGAAAAAAGATTTGTTCATTTTGAGAATCGAGTCCATCAACACCCCTAATGCTTGAACAGTCCTGTAACTCATCCTGGATCGACATGTCATTCAACGTTCGGCGGTTTAGATTTATATGCTGTTTAATGTTGATGATCGTGTTATTTTACATGTGCATATGATTATGCTATCTCTTGTTTCTTCGCATGTGTTTCTTTAATCTTTCAGATATCATAGCGCCCCCTACCGTATAACAGTGGAGAAACAGAAAATTCTGTGGTGTCGGGGAAGTGTTTTCTCACAAATAACCGGAAATGCCATTTTTGTAGTGGAAAGAGTAAAAGAATACATGTCTACAAGAATGTTCTTTTAACGTAGCATTTTAAGAATGTTGTTGAAAAATGTCATTTAAGATGGCAAGTTTGCATACTATTCTATGCTGTTTTGTAGTATGATTAGTACGTAATTTACACTGAAAATTCCCACAAGAATAAGTGCACTTTAAATAACCGGATGATGCACTTAATTAACTGAAAAAACAATGGCTGCATCTGAAGTGGCATACTTCCCTACTATAGGTGAAACAAAAGGCGAAAAAAATTAAAAAGTAGTATGTCTGAATTCTCAGGCAAAAAGTACCCAGATGATCTACTACATCCGGCGAGTTCTGAAGTGTTCATACGATAGACACTTGAGGCCATGAGGCCACGGGAGAGGATTTGTGGATGGCAATGAAGCGACGCAACTGGTAATGAACCACATGATAATGACAACATGGCGAATGTAGTAGTCCGGATTACATTCATACTACACGCATTCAGATAGAACACATACTTTTTTAGCTGTCGTGAATGACCTACTCGAGAGTATGCGATTTCGGACGTGTGGAATAGTGGACACTAACAACTGTCGCAGCTTTTTAGTCATACACTACACAGTTCAGTACACAGTAGAGAGTGTATAGTGTGTCATTTGGGACACAACTTCAAGTGTGTGCCAAGGGGTTTGGGTAATATAGCATGAATGCACACTTTGAAAATCAGCTAGAAATGGTACACCACCCAGACTTCTCAATATTTGCATCGCACATCATTTATTAAGCCTATGCGTGTCTACATGTCCAGAGCAGCTGAACATTACATCACGAAATAAAAAAATAAAAGCTAATTCAAAGTATTAAAGGGGTCATGAACTGGCTTTTTAAATCTTATTATATTGTTGTCTGAGGTAAACTTATGTTTGCTTGGTTTTTGCATTCAAAAACATCAAAATGAATAAGTAATAGGCTATTTCCTACCCTAGTTTGAGCTAGCTGAAAAACGCTCGGTTTTTTATGGGCGTCTCGCACTGAAGACTTGAAAGTAAACGCCCACTGCTGTGAGTGGATAACATTTTTGCATATTATAATGAGTTTCAACTCACCCGTCGATGCACTTGGTGGGGGAAATTGTTTTGAAAACGTCCAATGTTGTAAAATGGCAACCGGAATGATTCGCCCATACATGTTCGACCCAGAGTCCAGGTGTTGCATAATTCCTGTCAGATCCAATATAGACGGCACAGCACCGTTCTTTACTCTTAATCGGTCTGCAAATCCAGTCTTGTTTACAAAAAATCCTCAGTGAAATGAAGCGAACAGACGGAGAATGTTTTACCTCATCAGCTGGAGTGGAACGTCATTAAAAATAAAGTTTATCCAAAGCACTCCTATTGGAATCCAGAGGAAGCTTATGCAGCGACTGTCTTCTTCCACAACCAGGCACTGCACAATATTTTGTAAACGGCATGTTTATTGTTCGGTAGCTCGATCCGGTTCGTCATCACGAGGTAGGCCTATGTTATTTAGCTATGCGTGCGCAAACCGGTGGGCGGGGCTAAACCGGCCGTGTTGAAGTAGGCGTTGATCTTCTTCTGCGGGGTGGTGTTTTATCCTCTTTGACGTCATATTTCCCCACTTTGAAAAACGAGTCGTTTGCTGAGGCTGGTGTCAATAAAAGCATTTATTGGACTAACAAGTACGTTTTCAGTTCTGAAACTTACAGGATATTCTTATAATATGATGACCAGAAAATTTGATTTCTCAGTTCATCACCCCTTTAATAAATACAAACAGAAGCAGATCCTGACTGTAAATGCTGTCTTTATTAACGTCCAGCAGCCCTTTTGTTTTCTACTACACCCCCTTCATCATCTCCATAACACCCCCTGCTCTGGTTGTGTGATTTAATTGCCATGTCCGGGGTGAGTGTGTCGCCGATTGTTTCTATTGTTTGGAGATGACAAAGGAGCATTTGGCTCCACACACACACACACACACACACAGCTGGATGCTTGCTGCAGCTGCCACATGGATTCAAGCGCAGCAATCCTGACAGCTGTGCAGAACCACACACATCAGCTACCTGCAGTGTGTGTGTGTGTGTGTGTGTGTGTGTGTGTGTGTGACAGTCAGTATCCATCATTTTCATGTGGATACGCCTGCCAGTGTATGACTTCAGTTTCTTAAAGGGACAGTTCAACTCCAATTTGGGTAACCCAGCTATAGACTCTTCAAACACCAGGTGTCATTTTCATCACATCTCAGAGGCTAGTTTCATAGCTAACATCGTAACATTTTCACACTTTCGCATGTTTTTGTGCTACATTTGTACCTGTTCACACCAAGAACGATAACTGTAAATATAACTATAATATAACTATAATAATAATTAACTATTTTATATAGCGCCATTAAAAAGCATCTCAAATCGCTTCACAAGAAGAGAAACATGATAAAACATATAAACAAGCAATGCATTACTGAAAAAAACTGATAAAATGCAAAATAAAAACATTATGAAATGTTCGATTAATAATAAGGCAATTATAAACAATTATGTGAAAGCTACCCTAAACAAATAAGTGTAACTCTAGTTTGTTGTCTGCTGCTTTAAATGCGTGAGCTCTTTAAAACAGGATGGATTCTGATTGGCTGTCGATGTTTTAATTGTTCATCAGCTGGAAAAAAAATCCAACGATGAATTTATGATATTTCTTGGTGCTTCCATCCAGCGTTTTTTATGCGATATTCCAAAATGCGCATAAAAATTGTTGGATGGAAACGGCTATCGTTCCTCTGTGCCGTTATCGGTATAGTTGTGGTGTGAACGATTTTTACAATTATATCTTTATCGTTATAGTTATCATCATTGGTGTGAACGGGCCTGTACACTCTAAAAGCTTCAATAGGATTCTTGAATCAATTTTAAAGAACCATTTATGCCAAAAAGGTATAAGAAGAAACGTCCAAATGTAATCATAATTTAATTTAATTTCAGATTTTATCCAGTGATAAATAATGTTTCCTAGCTGTTTAATTCATAAAATGTGATTTAAAATAAAAACTGATTTAAACCAAAATGACCGAATTAAAACTAAATATAACTAAATGGTTTTAGACATGCGCTCTTAAAAATAAAGGTTCCGAAAGCATTGCAATGCCATAGAAGAACCTTTCAGTCTGTAGTTCTTAAAATAACCATTTTTTTCTTAAAGGCGGGGTGTGTGATTTGGAAAACAACCGCAGATTTTGAAAATACACAATTCTATGGTCCTACCTACTTTCCTCCAACGCTGACCCTGACTGGGTCACGCGCGCTGGGGGGAGGGGGGGTGTTACGACCGTTTGATTGACGGACTTACTGTCCAATGATTCTAGGTGGTCTTGGAAATGATTGGCTGGAGTTTCGAGTCCTGCCCGTTCCACAGATGATTAAACTGCTTAATTTTCATTTCAGTGCTTTTAAAGGGATACTCCACTTTTTTTGGGAAATAGGCTCATTTTACAACTCCCCCAGAGTTAAACTGTTGAGTTTTACCGTTTTTGAATCCATTCAGCCGATCTCTGGTTCTGGCGGTACCACTTTTAGCATAGCTTAGCATACATCATTGAAGTGGACAAGACCATTAGCATTTCTCACAAAAAAAAATGACCAAAGAGTTTCGATATTTTTCCTATTTAAAACTTGACTCTTCTGTAGTTAAACATCGTGCACTAAGACTGACGGAAAATGTAAAGTTGTGATTTTCTAGGCTGATATGGCTAGGAACTATACTCTCATTCCTGCGTAATAATCAGGAAACTTTACTGCCGTACCATCAGTTCAGCAGGCGTAATGATATGACGCAGCAGGCGTAATGATATGACGCAGCGCCTGAAAATAGGCTACTTTCCTTCAACATAACAGAACTATTTTCAGGCGCTGCGTCATATCATTACGCCTGCTGAACTGATGGTATGGCAGTAAAGTTTCCTGATTATTACGCAGGAATGAGAGTATAGTTCTAGCCATATCAGCCTAGAAAATGACAACTTTACATTTTCCGTCGGTCTTACTGCACGATGTAACTACAGAGGAGTCAAGTTTTAAATAGGAAAAATATTGAAACTCTTTGGTATTTTTTTTTTTTTGAGAAATGCTAATGGTCTTCTTCAATGATGTATGCTAAGCTATGCTAAAAGTGGTACCGCCAGAACCGGAGATCGGCTGAATGGATTCAAAAACGGTAAAACTCAACAGTTTAACTCTGGGGGAGTTGTAAATCGAGCCTATTTCCAAAAAAAGTGGAGTATCCCTCTAACTCAGTGGCTGTAAGTGGGTTAGGAATAGGATTTCAAGTTATTTTGAACAAATAGACAAAAAAGAGAATCACATACCCCACCTTTAATGTGAAGAACATTTTAAGAAATTAAAGAACCTTTTGTACAATGGAAATTTTTAAAGGCTGTTCATATAACCAGATGAATTCCACAAAAGGAGCCTTTATTTGAGTGTGAAGCGCCTCACGGAACCCTTTAAGGTTCTAAATAGAACTTTATCTTGTAAAAGTATATATTGTCATACTTATCTTGGTTTTTTTTGAGTGTCTTATTTAATCTCATGCTTTTTGAGTGATGCTAGCTAGGATGTTGCAATGCAGTTGCAAAGGTGTTTTTTATTGTGTTGCAACTGCTCAAATGTTATGAAAGCATTGCTGTGGTTTCTAGAGGTGTTTCTCCCTGTCTGTGTGAAAAGCATCTCTCATGATCTGCAGATATGGCGTGAGTCCTTCAGTGTGCATCTGTGGGATTTTTCCAGATGTTTTCTGCTCCAGCGGTTTAAACCCGAGCATCTGATCTCTTAAAGCAACATTTTTTACCTTAAAATAATGTTTCCAAAATCTCATCAGTGGTTCATCGAGTCGTAACAGGGTGAAAGGCACTTATAGCCTGACGGGGTCTGTATCGCTTTTACTGGCACTATGTAACTTCGGGGTTCGGGTAGTAACCCGACCACAAAAAGAACTACAAAACTCAACTGCTTTACGTCAAGCGCTACAATAGTCATTATTTAGTTTTTCTTCGTTTCTGATGTCGCAATACATCATCCTTTCATGAAATCATGTAACATACTCTACCTTGTCTGTGGACATCATTCATTCTAAAGCCGTGCTGCGACTGCTATAACAGCGTGTCGTTCGCATCGACGGTAGGAAATTATTTACAACAGCACTCAATGGACAATTCGTTTCCAACCAGTGACGCCGAAGGGAAAAGTACTTGAGTTACTTTTCGCACTTCATCTGAGCAGCAGAACTCCACTTTACATCATATGAGACTGGAGGAACTCTCTCTCTCTCTCTTGGACTCTCTCCCCCATCTCTCTCCTGGAGGAACTCTCTCTCTCTCTCTCTCTTCTCTCTCCTGGAGGAACTCCTCTCTCCTCTCTCTCCTCTCTCTCTCTCCGGAGAACTCTCTCTCTCTCTCTCTCTCTGAGCTCTCTCTCTCTCTCTCTCTCTCTCTCTGGAGGAACTCTCTCTCTCTCTCTCTCTCTCTAACTCTCTCCTCTCTCTCTCTCTCTCCTGGAGGAACTCTCTCTCTCTCTCTCTCTCTCTCTCTCTCTCTCTGGAGGAACTCTCTCTCTCTCCTCTCTCTCTCTCTCTCTGGAGGAACTCTCTCTCTCTCTCTCTCTCTCTCTCTGGAGGAACTCTCTCTCTCTCTCTCTCTCTGACTCTCTCTCTCCTCTCTCTCTCTGTAACTCTCTCTCTGTAACTCTCTCTCTGTAACTCTCTCTCTGTAACTCTCTCTCTGTAACTCTCTCTCTCTCTCTCTCTCTCTCTGGAGGAACTGTACAACCATCGGCCCGCATCATGCCCCTGCCAGCGAGGAAATGATGTCATGACCTGTTCACTTCCTGAATGAACTCTTTAATGGTTCTGTTTTTCTGCCACATATTGCCGTTGGAGCCTGGAATTCTCTCTCTCTCTCTCTCTCTCTCTCTCTCTCTCTCTCTCTCTCTCTCTCTCTCTCTCTCCTTTCTCTCTATCTCTCTTTCTCTCTCTCTTTCTCTCTATCTCTCTTTCTCTCTAACTCTATCTCTCTTTCTCTCTCTCTCTCTGTAACTCTCTCTCTGTAACTCTCACTCTGTAACTCTCTCTCTCTGTAACTCTCTCTCTGTAACTCTCTCTCTCTCTGTAACTCTCTCTCTCTCTCTCTCTGTAACTCTCTCTCTCTTTCTCTCTCTCTCTCTCATCTTGTCTTTTGAGCCCCTCGCTCCTCATCTCTGCTACCGCGCTTCTTGTTGAAAACCCAAACCTCTCTTCATTTCCAGCCAAGCCTGATGCGTTTCCAAATCCCCCTGTTCCGCCGACAGCAACAGCCGTTCCTGCACTCTAAAAAAAAATGCTGGGTTGTTTTAAACCCAATTTTGGGTCAAATAATGGACCAACTCAAACATTAGGTAAAAAAATGTGATTTAAAAATGTAACTCAATGGCTGGGTTTGTCCATATTTGACCCAAAATTGGGTTAAAACAACCCAGCATTTTTTAGAGTGTGTGAGTCGTTCTCCAGCTTTCCCGTCGCTTGCTGTACGGGTTAATCCGAGCGCTCACAGATCTGCATGGAGGATAGAGAAGATCATTTACTCACTCTCATGTTGTTACAAATTTGATTTTCTGTTGGGTTTTTTTTTTTTTTTTAGAAAATAAAAGATGTTCACACTGCTCTTTTCTATAAAATGAAAGCATGTAGTGATCTGTAAAGCTTGGAAAAGAACTAAAAAAAAAAAAAAAAAAAAGTTCCTCTGTGCTTTACTGTAAGTCTTCTGATGTATGTGATTAACTGAGAGAGAGAGAGAGAGAGAGAGAGAGAGAGAGAGAGAGAGAGAGAGATAGATAGATAGATAGATAGATAGATAGATAGATAGATAGATAGATAGATAGATAGATAGATAGATATCCGTCTATCTACTCTCTCTGTCTCTCTGTCTGTCTGTCTGTTGTTTCTCTGCAGGAGAATGTGTGTGTCTCTTCAGTGTTGTGTTAGTTACACACACGGTGTGTGTCGGCATGTGGTTTAGGTGTCAGCTCATGAGCAGCAGGCAGTAGCACCTGATGTCTTTGTTGCTAAGCTCCTGCTCCTGTCTAGCAACTGTCACCGCGGAAACTATCCTGGGAGTGTGCCCCTGTTGCTAGGCAACATGAACTCTTGTGACAGGCTGATAGTTTGACCCCTGCCTCGCTCTACAGTGACAGAAGCAGCATGTCGGTTTCTTCTGGAAACACGTCGCCATCTCTCTATCTCTCCATCTCTCCGTCCGTCCGTCCATCCTTCCTTCTATCTATCTGTCTGTCTATCTATCTGTCTGTCTATCCTTCTATCTATCTGTCTGTCTATCTATCTGTCTGTCTATCTATCTCTCCTTCTATCTCTCCTATCCATCCGTCTATCTATCTATCCTTCTATCTATCAATCCATCCATCTATCTATCTATATCTATCTATCTATCTATGTATCTATCTATCTATCTATCTACTGTATCTATCTACTGTATCTATCTACTGTATCTATCTATCTATCTATCTATCTATCTATCTACTGTATCTATCTATCTATCTATCTACTGTATCTATCTATCTATCTATCTATCTATCTATCTACTGTATCTATCTATCTATCTATCTACTGTATCTATCTATCTATCTATCTATCTATCTACTGTATCTATCTATCTATCTATCTATCTATCTATCTATCTACTGTATCTATCTATCTATCTGTCTGTCTGTCTATCTATCTATCTATCTATCTATCTATCTATCCTTCTATCTATCAATCCATCCATCTATCTATCTATCTATCTATCTATCTATCTATCTTTCTATCTATCTATCTATCCTTCTATCAATCCATCCATCTATCTATCTATAGTATCTATCTATCTATCTATCCATCCATCTATCTATCTATCCTTCTATCTATCTATCTATCTATCTATCTATCTATCTATCTACCTATCTATCTATCTATCTATCTATCTGTAGTATCTCTATCTATCTATCTACTGTATCTATCTACTGTATCTATCTATCTACTGTATCTATCTATCTATCTATCTATCTATCTATCTATCTATCTATCTATCTATCTATCTATCTATCTACCGTATCTACTATCTATCTATCTATCTATCTATCCTTCTATCTATCAATTCATCCATCTATCTATCTATCTAATTATCTATCTATCTATCTATCTATCTATAGTATCTCTATCTATCTATCTATCCTTCTATCTATCAATCCATCTATCATCTATCTATCCTTCTATCTATCAATCCATCCATCTATCTATCTTTCTCTATCTATCTATCTATCTATCTATCTATCTATCTATCTATCTATCTATCTATCTATCTATCTACCTATCTATCTATCTATCTATATATCTCTATCTATCTATCTATCTATCCATCCATCTATCTATTAATCTATTATCTATCTATCTATCCTATCCATCTCTATCTATCTATCTATCTCTATCTATCTATCATTATCTATCTATCTACTCTATCCATCCATCTATCTATTAATCTATTTATCTGTCTATCTCTCCTATCCATCCGTCTATCTATCATCTATCTATCTATCTATCTATCTATCTATCTATCTATCTATCTATCTATCTGTCTGTCTATCTGTCTATCCATCTATCTACAGTATTCATCCATCCAACCAACGGTCCATCTAAGAGTTATGGGTTATATTCTCAGGGAATGCTTGATTTGTAACTGAACGCAGTGCAAGTCGCTTTGGATAAACGCATCTTCCACATATACACAGGCCTAATGTACTGATGTGTGTAAAATATGATATCTGGTCATTGACAGTATGCCACAGGTGCAGTGCACAGAAATGAAGTTGAAAGTAACCCAGATATTTGTGCAAGTTCTCTGTTGGCTGAGCTCATGCTCTCAGTCCAGCTTTCCTGCCGGTCAGGAGGTTCTCAAAACATCTGCAGCTACACACACACACAGACACACATACACACAGGTCATTGATTTGCGAGGTGGCGTATGTCTCGATGAGTGACCGTGTGTGTTGTGTGTGTGTGTGTGTGTGTGTGTGCGCGCATGTTTAAAGCTGCTCCACATGAAAGTTTGAACCCAACACCGCAGTCACATGATCAGTTCTACAACGAGCCCCCTTGTTCCAGAGCAGGTTTGATTTGGCCGGCTGTCAGTTATTACACACACAGGTGTGTGTTTGTGTGAACGGCAGGATTATTTGCCTCCGCCGTCACTGTGGTTTCTGTCCGAGTTTTGAGTCTTTGATGGTGGATTTTATCAGGATTTTGTGCAACACGAGTGACATTATTAGCTTACAAATCATAAGCGGAGATCTGCTTCCATGACAGTAATTAGAGATGTTTAAGTGTAGAACCACTATTACTGTTCCTCATGTTTCATGTTATTGATGTGATTAATCTCTAACGCCAGAGCATTTATTATACAGGAAATATATTCTTATTAAAGCTACTAAAGTTATTCAGTCCAGAGCAGTGATTTTCTGATCTTTTGTAGATAGCATATATAGCAGTGTACTGTATATTACGCTGCTGTCACTTTAATACACAGATCGTAGATTGCAATTTTCCCCTGCTGTTTACCTCCTTCACAGACATAACCGACTGTGTTTATGTGAACTTTGTGTTTTTGACAGTTTAAGCACATTAATACGAGAAAGAACTTAGTTTAATACTCACGGGACGCGCCGTCTATCATCCAGCTTTCTGATCTCGTGCTTCTGATGTGTGCGCTCAGAAAACATATATCAGAAGTTTAGACTGATATGGCTTTAAAAAAATAATACACTTTCATGATGATGATGAACTGCAATGGCACGTGAGCGTGATAGAGATGATAATCAAAACCAAACAGATGTTTTAGTTATTGGCAGAGTATCTGAGGCACGATCTGTAAAGGCTCCGCCCTCTTCTGGGTAGGGGGCGGGGACTCAGCAGCTCATTTGCATTTAAAGATACATGCATGTTTTTTCTTCCACTCAAAAATAAGCATTTACAACATGGTAAATTATCTGTGGTATTTTGAGCTGAAAATTCACAGACACATTCTGGGGACACCTGAGACTTATATTATATCTTGTAAAAAGGGGCATAATAAGTCCCCTTTAATTTTAAAACATTTTTTAGAAAAAGTCATTTTGTTTCTTAAGTAAATGCATCTTGATTTGAGAATGTTTAGATCTTTGTACTGGAAAACAAGACAAAACTACTAAATAACAAAGTAATTTTTCTCAGCGTGCGCATTGAAGGATTGACCTGATCGAGTCACATATAGACCTTATGTAGCCCCGCCCCTTTTCAGCGCTGCGCTCGTTGTCCTTTGACTTCCTGTCGGTATTTTCACAGCGATCTTGCATATTTATGAATGAACGGCTCGATTTAAAATCTTCCCGGTCTACTGACATTTGTTAAGACATCTGCTTAAAACATTGCAATGCTCATGACAGGGTTCCAGACTGCGACCAAATTGGTCGCATATGCGACCTTTTTTTGAGAATGTGCGAGTTAAAATTTTATGTGGTCGCATTAGTGCGAGTGGACGCTCGCGCAACAGAACGCTGTTATATCAGCAGCTGCAGTCCGCAACTTATGTTCAAAATGAACGAGTAGGCCTACATCATGAATCCATTTTCCAAACCGTGTTTTTGACTTATCCTGAATCACTACGGTACGCTTATAATAAGTGTTTATAATCTGACTATTTTATCCCGGGCTCGGCTCGGTTGCGGAGTTGCCCAGTGCCTGCGTGACTCGCCATAGACACTAACGGAGAGAAGTAGATCCGGCTACAATGTTCCTCCGCAAGACACGTGCAGTTTATTTATTGACGAACGTAGACGTCACGCGCATTGCACACTGATGGTGAAACGCGCCAATTACGAATTCAGTAATTAAGGCATATAAAAATGAAAAGGTCTCACGAAACACAGAGCCCCTTGCTACGTCTTTTCAGCGGTTAGATGAGAGTAATCGCTCCACGGAGGAAAAGGAAATTATTATAAAATGCAGAAGGTAAGGAGTGTGAGATTTCTGATTTTTGTAACTCTATACAAAAATATAGAATACTATAGATTTTTATAACTTTGATAACGAAAATCTGTATCAGCCTATTATAATAGCTACTCTAATTTTTTAAAATGTAACATGCATTTAAATGTTTAATAATTTTTAAAAGATAGAAATATGATGCTGATAGAAAGATGATAATAGACAGACAGACGGAGGGATGGATGGATGGATGGATGGATGGATGGATGGATGGATGGATGGATAGATAGATAAATTTGGGCCAAATATGGACAAACCCAAATGTTGGGTTAAAAATGTAATTTAAAATTTTAACCCAACTTTCACTTTCAACTGTAAAAAAAATGTATTACATTTTTAACCCAACATTTGGATTTGTCCATATTACACCCAAATTTGGGTTGAAACAACCCAGCATTTTTAGAGTGATAATTCAAATGCAAAATGCTTAAAATTACAGATTAAAATTACTGTCCAAAATCCATGAAAATCCAGAAATTTGGCAATGATAATTACCATATATTACATGTGTTTTTTTTTATTATATATTACAGGTATTTATGCTGCAACCAAGGAAGCCTTTGCTAGCCTTGGTCCATTAAAACCACTATTCATCAGCATGCATTGATTAATCCCATGGCATGTAGCAAAAAAAAAAAAAAAGGTGCGACTAAATCATATGCTGGTGATTTAGACTGAGAAAGTTGGTAGCACCAGTGCAACCAGTGGAAAAGTTAGTCTGGAGCCCTGCATGATAACTTTCGTTAACTCTACAATAAGTAAATCCACTTCACCAGCTAATTACTCTTCGACAGCGATGCCATAGAAATGCTCAGAGCGACCGCAAAAACAGAATACCAAAGACAATATTTTAAAGATGGCTGCGCTTGTTTCTCTGGCGCATAAGGTCTATAGAGAACATCACAGAGATCTGAGGCCAGACTGTAAGAAAACACCTAACAGACACTCATTACAGCAACACACACTATATAGTAGTGCTTCGACTCCGGAGTCCGGACGCAGCGATGACGATCAGGACACATCTAACACGGATGCTGCTGAAAATAATCCCTCTCTATTTTTACTGCAGTTTCAGACACTGCTTCATCAGAGGTTTTCACACCTCTGGGGTTTCTCACTAACAGACTGTTAAAATATGTTTTTTTCTGTCTCGCACATTCTCCAGGAGACAAAGAGACAGACACCCGGAGAGAGAGACTGTGAAGATTCCCCTACCGAACTCTCGTCTAGTATATAGACCAAAACCCGGAGACAAGTTTGCATTTAGGCACTTCCGGTCGCTTCATATGCACTTTCGGTCTTGTGGACTTACAATGTCTGCCGCGTATGCGTGTCCGTTAAGTCCGTGAGACTGTAGGGTGTCCCATTTGTCATTTTAGGTCTCAGAAGTTTGCTCGCGAGTCGATCTGCGCCCTCGATGCGCACTTTTGCATCTTCTTCTTCTTCCCGACAGTCAAAGCGGCGTTACGTCACGAAAGTGCGGACTCAGAGGAAGACCGCGGGTGCTTAGGGTGCCATTAAGGACAGGGCCTGACTTCGGGACGAGGCTTTGGTTAAAAGCCTGAAATGAGGCCTGTGAACACAAGCTCAATACATTTTCACGTTTTACTCTACGACATAAAACACACCAGTAATACCTCACTCGTGATTATTTAAAGCTTTTACACGTCTTAAAAAAGGCGGTTGCTAACAAGTGGCTAAATTAGCATTGCAGTGGACATTAACTCTTTCCCCGCCAGCGTTTTTTAAAAACTGCCAGCCACCACCAGCATTTTTTATCATTTTCACAAAACTTTCATGGCCCCAAAATGTTGTGAGCTGTGACATCCTGCTAAACATCTTTTTGTGTTCCAGAAAAGAAAGACGTAAGGGTGAGTATAGGATGACAGAATTAATAGTTTCTCCACATCTTAACTTTTTTAATTAAACTCAACTCTCAATTATAGATGATATGATAATGGGTGGAAAAAATCCAGATTAATCATTTCATCATTTCTGTCTGGCTTCTTCACACACACACACACACACACTCTCATGCCGTGTGAATGTGATGCAGGCAGGAGTGTGACCGCATGAATTGACATGCTGTGAATAACAGCTTCCTGTCTCCTAGAAACAGCGTGGCGGTGAGCGCTGTCAGCATACCGCTGTTCACATTTCCCACTCTGTGTGTGTGTGTGTGTGTGTGTGTGTGTGTGTGTGTGTGTGTGTGTGTGTGTGTGTGTGTGTGTGTGTGTGTGTGTGTGTGTGTGTGTGTGTGTGTGTGTGTGTTTTGTCTGATATGAGGAAACAGCATCAGCCTTCAACATCACTTTAACTTAAACTTGTCTCAAAGTTTTTTTTATCCTTTCCAAACGCTGCTCATTACCAATAACGACAGCTAGTGTTTGGAATATTGTACTTCACAATATATACTGTATATCACCACTTTTATTTTCTTACACACTTTACTAAGTCGGTGAAAAGATGTCAGCATGCAAAAATGTCAAACAAGTTTGCTTTAATATTGCCATATGACCTCATCACGATGCAAGTTCAAATCAGCCAGTGGCGTCAAGTTATTTTCTCAGGTTTAAATATTCAATTATTATTATTATTATATATTATATATATATATAAAAAAAGTATTTACATTATTATTCATTTGATATAAAAAAGCATGTGTTTTACAACATTTGTATTATTTTATTTCATATTCAAATTAATTATTTTAATTAGTATATGTGTTTATACTTGAAGTATTAAACTAATATTATAATGAATAAAGTTATTTTATATTTTTTTGGGCATATTAATAATCAATTATTGTTGTAGATTAAAATAAAACAATACTTAATATTTTTATCTTAATTTATTAATAATAATAATAATATATTTTAAGTATTTAAATCTGAGATCAAACATGTAAGCCACTTGCTGGATGAAATCTCTATGAAATGTTCATTATTACATGATAAAAAACTATTTGAATTGAACAATAAGAAATTCTTCTAGCTCTTGCATCACATGGAAATGAGAGGTTGAATTGATCGCATTGCATTGTGGGATACAGTCTGTGTTCCAAAACATTCTTCATAAAACAAACATTTCCTGCTCTGAGATGTGATTGGATAAGCGGCATTTGGATCTGTCTGCCTATTTTGTGGAGTATGTTTCTGGGCCAGGGTGTGTGTGTGTGTGTGGGGGTGGTGTGTGTGTGTGTGTGTGTGTGTGTGTGTGTGTGTGTGTGTGTGTTGTGTGTGTGTGTTAATTGTGAATGAAGGCTGACTGGAGCCAGAACCTCCTCTCTGTCTCTCCCACCAGCGCTGGAGCCCGGGCACCAAGGACGAGTGCGTCTCTCTCTCTCTCTCTCTCTCTCTCTCTCTCTCTCTCTCTCTCTCTCTCTCTCTCTCTCTACAATACACTATTGAGAATGTGAGACACAAACAGGCTCAGGACTGACGCCATCACTGCTGGAATAGACAGACAGACGTAGAAAACGACCGTTTACATGAGCAGATATTTAATTTCTCTGTCCGCTCACCCACCACATTCCTCTGTGTGGTCACTCTCTCTCTCTCTCTCCTCTCTCTCTCTCTCTCTCTCTCTCTCTCTCTCTCCTCTCTCTCTCCTCTCTCTCTCTCTCTCTCTCTCAGCTGCCAGACATTGTTGTATTTCTTTAGGATCAGTTCTGGTCATATAACCCTTGTCTTTTTCTGTACTTTATTGTCTGATGGTGTGAATGTGTAAATTGTCATTCCTCTGACAGACAGAAATAATCCTGTGAATTATTTTGTTATGCACCTGTCTGGAATACTTAATTCTGATTGGTTTAATCATAACATTCTGTGGTCAAAAATCATTTTAAAATTAGTATATTAATAATATAAATAATCAATGAATAAATTAAAATAATTAGATTATCAATATTTGCTGTAGCATTTGCAGTGCGCTTTCAGAAACCTCCCCAGCTCCACCTGTATATATCATAGACTGTAAAAAAAGATGGACGACGCCCCTTCGCTCTTTTCCATTGGAGAGAACTGAAGCCGCCAGTGTCCCAATATGGGGCTGACATACTGGAACTTGAGGCTGTGCAGTAGCGTTTTCGGGAACAGTCATGCGCACAACTAACCTGGCATGCCAGACCTACATCAAGATGTTAGGTCTGGGAACTCTCCATTGACATACCTCAATCCGAGGGGCGGGATAAACTGCTGTCTTTCAAAATCCCTCTTCACGCAATAGGATAACACTACAACCAACCAGAGCAACGAACGGCTGTGGCTGAGTGAGTCCCATGCGTTTTTGAGTTGCGTTTTTCTTGCGTTTTGGCTGAGTGAGTCCCATGCATAAACACGCTGAAAAGCGATTATGCGTCTTGATAGCACACCAAAAATGCAAATACGAATTGGCGTGTCATACATACGCCATTTCATGAGATCAGTCTGGTCGTGAGCAGGAAGTAAAGCTGCGAAATCAAGGCCCGCCCTCAGTCTCGTTGAATCAATCGCTAGCACACGCCCCTGCACTTTTCTTAAGTGGCCTCTGTCTGCTCCGTTCCTCTCCAATGATGTCTGCTGATTGCAGTACCTCGTTAAAATAAGGTAAATACAACTACTAACCACATAGTAAACATTATGAAAAAAAGTCAGTTGGTGCTTCAGTGACTACTTCACACAGAGAACCTGTCAATCACAGCTGTCAATCATGATGTCACAGCACCGTTTTTATAGCATCAAATAACTAACTAAAAACTTATTTTAAAAACAAACACTTGAAATTACATCAACGTGATATAAACTACAGTAAATGACAGAAACTATCTTTAGAAAAAAGATATGTGAAGTGTAATTTAATTGTTTAGTTGGTCTCGCGTCCCGTTAAATAACACGGGGAGGCGGGGCTTATGACCTATACTAGGACCGGTCACCGGGGGGCGATCAAGACGTTTTGGCTTCACTTTTGAGGGCTTGTTGTGAGGCACGCTTGGTATATATCTGCTAAGGGGTTATTTCATGCATGTTATATGTGCAGCAGCAGCATGTCTTTCTTGTTTACATCAGTGTGTCAGTGTATGTATTGGCAGAGGCAATAGTTAGTCCCATACTTGCTCTGCAGCAGCAACAACCAACAGCAGCTGCAATAAGAGTAAAGGCCCGTTCACACCAAGCACGATAACTATAAAAATAACGATAAAGATAACTATATGCGTCCACACCAACGACCGATAAAGGTCTTTTTATTCTAAGCACGCGCGTGCCCGCGCTGCGGTTTTAAAGTAGCGAAAATGAATGACCTGCTGCTGCTTTACGTTACAAAACAATATCCAAAGAAAAACAGGCGTTTTTGGGTACACGATATCCTTAAAGGATACTCCACTTTTTTTGGAAATAGGCTAATTTTACAACTCCCTCAGAGTTAAACAGTGGGGTTTTACGTTTTCGAATCCATTCAGCCGATTTTCTGATATTTAGAAGAATGTCAGTAACCAGACAGTTTCTGGTCCCATTGACTTCCCTAATACTATGGAAGTAAATAGGACCAGAAACTGTCTGGTTTTCAAAATCGGCTGAATGAATTCAAAAACGGTAAAACCCAACTGTTTAACTCTGAGGGAGTTGTAAAATTAGCCTATTTCCAAAAAAAGTGGAGTATCCCTTTAAAAGACGAGAGGAGTTGGGAGAATGCGTGACTATGATTAGAGAGTTGTCGTCTTTTGAAGACAAATTTTATTCATATTTTTTTGTGCCTCGACGATTAACTTCTCTGCAATGTCATCTGCCATTTTAATAGCGCGAGACCTTTAAATTAAAATGGATTTTGATTGGCTGTCAGTGTTTTATCGTTCGACAGCTGGAAAAAAATCGTTCTGAAAGTGATCCCAACGATATCGTTCCTCATATCTTTATCGTTATAGTTGTGGTGTGAACTCTGTTATTCTTTATATGGAGAACGTTTTTTAGAGTTATATCTTTATCGTTATCTTTATAACGTTAGTTATCGTGCTTGGTGTGAACGGGCCTTTAGAGTTGTTGTAGTCGAGCATATTTGTGAGTCTGCTCAAACTGTCACATCTGTCTTTTCACGTGTATTACAATAAACACAAATGTAATAGCATGTCACTCTGTAGGCATCTTACAACAGTTCCCAACTTCCCACACCAGCAACTTATCGATTATCATGACAGAATATGCCTTATTAATGACAGAATTAATGACTTAAAGATAGTTAACTCCACATCAGCAACATAAATTCATCAACTAACCATTCAGAAACGTCTTGTTGCATTTTACATGTTGTCACTTCTTCTTGAGTCTCTCCATCATTGTCCGAGTCCGGTTTGAACATAAAAGGCAGAACAGTTTCTGACATTTTAGTGCGTGTCTGTGTGTGTGTGTGTGTGAGGTAATCTGCTAAGGCTAACACACACACGAGCTGTTGAAGCTCCGCCCTCTGTGCCGGCAGCAGCAGCTCATTTGCATTTAAAGGGACACACACAAAAACGGCACATTTTTGCTCACCCTCAAAAAGGGACAATTTTAACATGCTAAAAATGATCTGTGGGGTATTTTGAGCTAAAAGCTCACATACTGGGGACATCAGTGACTTATTTTACATCTTGTAAAAAGGGGCATTATACCACCCCTTTAAACATTAGTCTAATCAAGAGGTGGATGACAAATAATTTTCTGCAGCTAAATATAGATAAAACAGAGGTTTTAATTCTGGGTTGTCTAGCAAATTCCTCTCCTGCTCTGAAAGCCACGCAAACAAATTAAAATCCTTGGAGTGATCTTTGACTCTTCACTCTTTTATTATAAGAAAATTAGTGCTGTTATTCGAGGAAGCTTTTTTGCACTTAAGATCTATTGCAAAGTTGAAAAACCTTCTTTCAAGGAAAGATCTAGAAGTTGCGATTCATGCATTTGTAACATCACCATTAGATTATTGCAACTCTCTTTATTCTGGTCTCCCTCAATCTTTACCATCTCGATTGCAGGATGTTCAAGGTAGATTAGTGATCTTATTGTGCCATACTGTCCTTATAGGGCACTTATATCTTCCAATCACTTGCTCTTAAATGTGTCACGGTGTCGCTACAAATCAAAGTGTGATCGGGACTTTTCTGTGGCCCGGCCCAAGCTTTGTAAGGCTCTCCCTTATCATGTGAGGTCTGATCCTTCACTGAACATTTTTAAATCTACTCCTAAAACACATTTTTATACTTTAGCTTTTGGAAATCTTTTCAAATTGTTATAAAAGTCACTATAAAAATCAAATTGTTGTTTTTTATAGTGTAGACCTGCTTTGTACAGCACTTTTGGATCAATCTATATTGTGTTTAAATGTGCTTTATAAATAAATGTTGTTGTTGTTGTTGTTTAGCAAAAGCGATTTTGGGTTGATTTTGGGTAAAATGGGTTGATTTTCCCTTTCAACTTACACCATTTTAAATGACGTTTCCGAGAGAAGGTCCTTGTTATGAAATAGATCACTGACAGCCTAAGTACAGAATACATGCTTGTGATCATGCAATTGATTAGATGATTATGATTACTGTTGATTAATTGATGTTTTTGGCTCAGTTCTGACACTTCACACTTGGCTGTGTTTGATTGACAGCAGAGTGTAATTGATATGGTAATTCATCTCTCTCTCTCTCTCTCTCTCTCTCTCTCTCTCTCTCTCTCTCTCTCTCTCTCTCTCTCCTCTCTCTCTCTCTCTCCATCTGCTAAACGCAGCTCATCTGCATTGTATCCTGCGGTCAAGTGTTCTCTTCTCCATCGCTGTGGGTCGGGGGTCACCCGGGTCGAGCGAATCTGCCCTGCCACGTGAGCCAGACAAAGACGCATTCATCACGACCACACACACACACACACACACACACACACACACACACACACACACACACACACACACACACACCTAATCTATCGCTCTCCTCTTTTGACATGCACATCCTCATTCTCGTTTATACAGTCTTTCCATCATTCTCTCTCTCTCTCTCTCCTCTCTCCTCTCTCTCTCTCTCTCTCTCTCTCTCTCTCTGATATTCTGGCTGACATTGCTGGCATGGGCAAAGTCTTCCACTCTCATCTCTGGCAGAACAATCTTTTCAGTCCCCAAGTGTGTGGTGTGTGTGTGTGTGTGTGTGTGTGTGTGTGTTGTGTGTGTGTGGTGTGTGTGTGTGTGTTGTGTGGTGTGTGTGTGGTGTGTGTGTGTGTGTGTGTGTCCTAAAGAGAGAGAGATCCTAAAATTCCTCGCATTGGTTAAATGCTTTCAGTAGCCTGTGCCAGTAGATTCTAACACAATGTATTCTGATTATTGTGGCCCAAAATGACTGAATTTTTCAAATAATTTTCTGCATATAGAGGTTAATACAATACAGACTGTTTCAAAGCATTTTACAGTAATGAACAGGGAAATAACCGTGTTAATGTTGCAGCAATGTCAGCTATAAGCAGCTCTACAGAAGACAAGTGTTCTTGTTTTTCAGCTCAATGTTCACTGTTGATTCAATTCAGTTCAATAACTGTCAATGTTGCAATGATTATTAATTATGAAATGAATTCAACTCAGCAAAGCAGCTCTATAGAATCTAATGGCATTATTCAGCTCAATTCAGTTCTCAATTAAGTAGTCAAAAACAAATTACTTAATATTATATTAAAAATATAATAATTTGTAATATTGTTATTGTATTACCGGTATATATTATTATATTTACATTATAATATTATAAATATTATATAGTTTCATTTTTGTATTTCCTATTATATTTAAAATACAATATTCATTGTCTTTTAAACCCCCTTTAAAGGTGCAGTGTGTGATTTTAGCGACATCTGGTGTTGAGAAGTTCCAACAGAAGTTACGGTTGCCGACGGGGAAAGATGTCGTCGTCGTCGAGACAGCAGAGAGAAGCCAGTTAAGCAATGAGGTTTCTTTACAAATATAAATTAATAAATTATGTTTACTTAATTATTCAGTAAAACGATATCTTATTGCGAATATTATTTTTTACTCGTTTATCATTGTGTCAGTGTTATATTCGCTGACTTTAGCTTGCTTGTTATTTGCACGAAAAACAACATAGCGACGAAACGCATTCGTCCGTTTAGGGCTCCTGTAGAAACATGACGGCGCGAACTATTACAATGTAAGGGGACCAGCGGTGTATGTAGATAGAGATGGCTTATTCTAGGGTAATAAAAACATAACGGTTCATTGTAAGGTCTTTTTTACACCACTGAAAACATAGTTATGTGATATTGCATTTCTGTCAATAGATCCTCCCTAAATATTATACAATGGACCTTTAAATTTCTGCCAGCGTTTATCAAAAACTGCAATGCCATATTTTTTCTTATACTAATATAGGGTTGACGGTTCCCATAGGACTTGCACTAACAGACTTTTATGATCATTTTATTGTGATTTCGGTCTTTTTGTAGCTTGACACCAAATCTGTCCTCATTCATTGTCATTGTATTGAAAAGTGGAGCATGAAGATTTTGTTAAACATCTTTTGTGTTCCTCAGATCACAGAAAATGGGTTTGGGGTGACATGAGGGTGAGTAAATATTTTATTTTTTACTTTGTTATATTGTTAACTAAACTCATTTGGAAGTGTTTGCATAAGTCCGGTCGTATAAAATCACACCTCATATCAATTCACGAAATGATTTTTTTATTTTCTCACCTTGCTCAGTGTATATATGAACCACAGTGCAGTTCACCAGATTGAATATCTGCTTCTCACCTGCTGAAAGGCTTGTGAAGGCCAAACTAAATAAGAAAGTGTGAAATCTTGAACACAGTGTATAGCAGTATTAGTGAGAACTGATGTCTGAGAGCTCTGAAGCGCACGTAAACTCAAGAGTGCAGGTTTGCATTGAAATAACCATAAAATACTGTCCCAAATATATAATTTCAGGATAGCAATATAGGGTCAAAAGGTCTTGCTTTGAAGCAGTTTAGATAGAGCTCTCTATATTTTTAAAGATCAAAGTGGTCCTGAAAAACAACCTCAAAGAAAACATTATATTATAAAATATTTGATATATACGACCCATTTAACCAGTAGCCTACATATGGTCTTTTAAAGAACTAGCCTAGAAGATAAAATGTTCTTTGTGGAACTTAAAAAGGTTATTCTATGACATCAGACTGTTAAAGGCTTTTTGGTTCTAAATAGAATGTTTATTTATTAAGAATGAGTGTGAACATTCATAAGCATAGCAGCTAACAATAATATGTTCTAAGAACATTTTTCTAACGTTCCCATTAAGTTATGAAAACGTTTTTCTCTGAACTTTTTAAAAAAAAAAAAAAAAGAATTTTGTTATTATGTGAATGTTAAGGGAACATTCCGTTCAATCATTTTGCAGCATTTATGGGAACGTTACTTTTGAATGTTCTGAAACAAGTAGTGACATTTAAAAAACTTCAGAATCCCGACCAGCAACACTAACTCAACAAATGGTGTGAGTTTGGGGGCGGGGCTTTCTGTTTGACTGACCAATGGCCAATTGGAGGATTGATCCTTAAACTTACATAGTGATTCAAAGATTACACACCTCAACTTTACAGCCAAGACATTAAACGTGTGTGTGTGTGTGTGTGTGTGTGTGTGTGTGTGTGTGTGTGTGTGTGTGTGTGTGTGTGTGTGTGTGTGTGTGTGTGTGTGTGTGTGTGTGTGTGTGTGTGAGAGAGAGAGATTCCAGACAGACCACCCCACTGCCTGGTTTGAGGGGGTCTGTGGTCTCACTCTCATTCCTCATTTCCTTCTGTTCTCGCTTCTCTCTCACACACACACACACCGCAGCCGTGGAGTGTTTCTATCTGTGAAGCATCAGTAGCTAATGTTATGTTGGCTGTCACCATGGCAGCTAACAATATTCATCAAACTAGGAGCACCAGTGAGCTGCAGCGCTCTGAAAACTTCAATCACACTAATAAATATATATATATATAATATATATATATATATATATATATATAATTATATATATATATATATATATAATATATATATATATAATGCATTATATAACAGAGTATTAAACCAAGTTTAATTTATTGTAATGTAAAACATCTGGCCGTAAGATATCTGATGCTTCCATTATTCCTCCAAAACAATATAATCTCTTTTTGGAATGGGAATAATCTTACTTTCCCGAACAAAAAGTTTCTTAGCTCAAACTTTTGGTTATCCCAAACTTTTGACTGATACTCATTAGGGGTTCAAGCACATAGCGCTTGTTAAGATTATCAAAGATTAAAGGGTACCTATTATGGAATTTTGAAAATTACCTTTCATGTAGTGTGTAACATAGATCTAAGTGAACAAAAACATCCTGCAAAGTTTTAAATATGAAAGTTCACCGTTTACAAAGTTATTGTCTCTCAAAAGAGAGTCGACTCTGAGTCGCTGATATGAATCGATAGACGAACGATGCATTTTCTCTAACTTTCGTACGTCACTTGTACAAGTTTTTGAATAAGACACGTCCACTCAGTGCGCGCGCCAGAAAACAGTGAAAACAACATGTCGACGAGCTGTTCTGAAGTGCGAATCAAAAGCGAACTTTTTTTTCACTGCCCAGGGACAAGCATGAGAAGACTCAGTGGCTAGAGTTTATATTTACAACTATACCACACAAGTATAGCCACCTTGTGTGTGTTCGCGTTATTTTAATGAGGATCCTTTACAAACATAAATGCTTTCAAGTGTGGATTCGGCGAGTCGGCTGAATCAAGGAAGGTTTATTTGGATCGGCTTCCTCCTCCGAATCACAACCTGTAAGTACTGTTAATAATTGTTGCTTTTAATGGGTTTTGTAGCATGCTCAATAAGTGTGTGTGTGTGTGTGTGTGTGTGTGTGTGTGGTGTGTGTGTGTGTGTGTGTGTGTGTGTGTGTGGTGTGTGTGTGTGTGTGTGTGTGTGTGTGTGTGTGTGTGTCATTTAAGCTCAGCGCTTAGGTCTCCAAGCTGTGTGTGTGTGTTTTGAAATATGTAAAATGTTTGTCGAATTGGAGTTGTCATAAAGAATAGAGCGTATTGTAGTACTGCAGTGCTTTATCAATATTGGGTTAACGCGAAAAATAACTGACTGGGTCGTCTGACCAATCACAGCGGATTAGCGTCACGCAAAGGCGGGGATTTGAAAAATGAGTCGTCAAACGAATCATTTGAGAATCGATGAGCAAATCAGGTAAAAATAAATGCATATTATAAGACAACAAAAGTGTTTTTTGTCATTGCATGCATGTAAAACTGTTAGTTGGGGACTCCCAGAACAATATTAGGAACATTTTAAATGCCATAATAGGTGCCCTTTAACATTTCGCCCTAAAAATGATCGGGCAAGCCGTAAGTCTAGAGACTTTAAACTTTGAGGGATTGTAGTACCGATACCGTCTACGACGTCACCAAGGCTCGGCCTAATCGGCCTGACGGGGGCGCTACAGCGATCCAAAGCATGAAATCCCTCATAACTCCTAAACCATTTTTTGCAGACTCAAGTGTCTTATATAATTTGAATCATTGACTCAATTCAAACAAAACGCATCGCGGATTCAATCATCGCCCCTTTGAAATTTTTGAATAGTTTGGATTTTTTCTTGAAAAACCTACTTTTGAACTGGGTTTCTCGACCGAACCAGTGCAGCAAATTCTCTGGAGTCTGATTGACGGGACGCCAAAACGCTCAAAGTGGGCGTGGCCACTTATACTAAAACGACTACAACTCGGGTCTGAATGAGATCATTTCACCAAACTCGTTACACCTATGTATGAGCTCAGCCTGTGGTCGCGTGAAAAAGGACATGGCGACTGGCCACTTGGTAGCGTTATAAAATGAAAAACACATGAAAGTGGTTATAACTATGCAACCGCTAGTCCGATTGACTTGGAAACTGGCATACAGTGTCTTTGTCAAAGATGTAGGCATGGTCTATGAGGTCATTCATGTATCAGGAAAAATAGATACGTTTAACATAGGGCAATCGGAACATAACTCATTGTCTTGTTTAACTTATGGCCCTGTGAGAAATTTGAATGAAATCGGCCACCGGGGTCGCTATTGCAATTTTTATGTTTGTAAATGATTGTAATTTATGCAATTTTTCAGACATGCACAAGATATACATACCGTATAACAGAACTGCTCATTCTGAACAACTTTCCTCTGGGACCACCGCTGTCAATCGAATCGTTCGTTAAATATTGGAGATTGTATGAAAAACTTACTTTCGCAAAACTACTCCAAGGCTTTTTCGCTCAACCTCGATAAAACCACTGCAGCAATTCTCTATGCTGTCTAGGTCAAACATTATCAACAAAAAGTTGAACTTTGGCATTTGGATAGCTAAAGCGGGGTCATCTAGAAAATGGGTGTGACCAAGTGTACCAAAAAGCCTATAATATCTAAGCAAAAACTTTGGGTCTAAAGAAGCATGCAAACTTTTATGGAGATTAGGCCATATGTGATGTTATAACAGTTAAAAAGGTATTTAAAAACATTTTTTTTTTCCCTGTATTGGCTGTAAATGGTCTTTTCCATGTCCCGATGTTTACAAGCTTGTTAAATAAAATATAATACCTGTGTTTACAGGCCTTAAATCGCTTGAACCCCATTCATTATATTTTATTTATATTATAATATTAAAAAACAATGAAGAGACTCCTGGAATATTGAAATGTACTGCGTAACATGAGTGGCCCCATCAAGAGTAAAGAAAACCACTGAGAAATTACAGTATATAAACAGAGAGATAGAGAAGAGAGAGAGAGAGAGAGAGAGAGAGAGAGAGAGAGAGAGAGAGAGAGAGAGAGAGAGAGAGAGAGAGAGAGAGAGAGAGAGAAGAGAAGAGGCTTTGATTAGAGCTTCATTATTCATCTGATCCGCCTCACTTATTTCTCTGCTCTTTTCATCCTTCATTCCTTTCCTGATCTCTCTCTCTCTCTCTCTCTCTCTCTCTCTCTCTCTCTCTCTCTCTCTCTCTCTCTCTCTCTCTCTCTTCTCTTCATCCTGTTTTCCGTCCATTTCCCTTTCACACACTCTGCGTTTGTCTTGCTAAATGGCGTCTGGCATGTCAAATTATTGCCAGCAGTTTAGCAATGGAGCAAACCTTCAGCTGAACTCACACAAACCCATTCAGAGTGTGTGTACTACATCTACACTGCAAGATGTGACTCAACAAAACTAAAACACACCCATTCTAATCATAATCAGTGATATTGTCTTCACTGAACACATAAAACAACATGACACCTAATCAACAGATCCCGCTGAACTACTGCACAATGAATCCTAATGAATGCCAAAATGTCTCCTATCACGACACTCTTCGGGAAAATGGTTTCAAACTCTGGCTTGTAATGATGCTAAACGGTCTTTATTGGTATTGATGGTTCCATTAAGAACTTTTAACACCCATGGAATTTTTCTTTTCAACAAAAGGTTCTTTGTAATAGAAAAAGTTCTTTAGATGATAAAAATGTTCTTCACACTAAGAAAAAAAATGCTTTTTTAAGAACTACAAAAACCCCTTTTTGGAACCTTTACATTAAAGTTCCTGTGGGAAAAATCTAGGTTTTAATGTTGTTTTAATGTTGTTTGAATGTCTATGTGGTGTTTATAATAGACAAAACATGTCAACAGCATTGCTGAGTGTTTTCTCCTTAAAACGGCAGTGAAACAAAGACAGTCTCAAAAACACAGTTTTAAATCGCTGGTGTTTCTGATCAATCAGGGGTGCGTTTCCCAAAAGCATCGTTAGCCAACTATGGTCGCAAGTTGGTCGCAATTTCCATTGAACTCTATTGGAAACGACGGAACTTGCGACCATAGTTGGCTAACGATGCTTTCAGGAAACGCAACCCCAGATCAACGAGTGATCGTCAATGAGTGGATCTCTGAGCTGAGTGAGTGAGTGAGTGAGTGGAGGCGGGGCTCATTTGCATATTCATAGAACCGCATTTACTTAAAAAAGCAAGGATGTAGAGTTACATTCAAGCTATTTTTAGGCATGACTTTTTTTTAAGGAAAAAACGTAACGTACATTTAAAAATGTAATTTTGCTTATCAAAGATGAGTTACAATTATTGACTACAGTGGGACTTTAAGAGTAGCAGAAGAAAAGTGCGGAAATGCTAAATATGCACTTTTTATAAGGTTCCATAAAGAGCAATGCGATATAGAATCTAAAGAACCTTTTTAATAACAGTGTATTTTCATTAACATACCTAACATACATTAACTTTTTTTTTTTTTTTTTTGACCAATACTTTGTGTTTTTCTTACAAACACGGTTATCAGCATTAGCACTTTTACTGAATTAATTCAGTATGGAAGACATGACTGATAACAAATAAAAAATATATACACAATAGAAACAGATAATTATTCAACATTTAAAATTAAATTGGAACTATATACATAATGTCAGAGATAGATAATTTACAGGTTGAAAGTGTCTATTGAAATAAAGATGATTAAGGCAACTCAATAAAATAAATAGAAAACAGTCACATTTGGCTTCATCACATCTTGATGTACTCTCCTAGACCATTAGATCACTTAAGTTTTAATAATAGAAATCAAGCTGTCGTGAATTCGGCTCCAGTGCCCAATAGTTTTAATCTTTGCTTTATTAATTAAGGCAGTGGATCGTTCCAAAAGAACAATATTTATAAAATAGGACAACCATTGCTGTTTTGTCAACGAATTAGGAGGAAACCAGGAATTGTGGCTTTCTTGGCAGCTGTTAACCCAGAGAAGAAAGTCCATAACATACATTTTTTTTAATGTAATTTATCAATATTATGCTTTTTACCTCTACATGCACTCTAAAAAATGCTATGTTGGCTTTAAATAACTTTGTTATGTTAACAGTTGGCTTTAATTAACTATTTTATGTCAACAGGTCCCATGTAACTAGGTTATGTTGGATTTATGTAACATTATTTATTTCAATTAACTTAAGTTAATTACATAAAGTAAATCCAATGCTGTTTAGTTGAATAAGGTTAACAGTCTTAATTTTGTCCAAAACAATGAAGTTAATTAAGTTCAATTATCCTAAAAATTATATTTTTACGTTCAACATTAATGAGATAATTAAGTGATTAATTGAGTGATGATTGATAATTATTTATGTTAACAAGCAGAATCACTGAAGGAGAAAATCAATTTTTTAAGATACCGTTATGGTGATCAGTTTGCTTTAGTTGGGCTCTTGACCCTTGAATCACCAACTTTAGATTTTTGTTTGGCTGTTGTATCCGTGTAATAACTGCCAGATGAACAAAGAGAAAAGTTGATCAGGTGTTGGTTATGTTTTGACATAATTCGACCTGAATAACTGAACTCATGTGGAGTCTAATCTCTGACTTAAATGTATATTTTTGACTACAGCATCACAGTGATTCTACATAACATCCGTAATATTCTAAAGGATTTCTTAAACGTTTTTTTCACAAAACGAAATCTTCCTTTTAGGCACACACAGACTTCAATAATCAGTGTATGAATCTCAACAATGGTGACAAACAGAATATTCAATTAGGGAAAGGAAATTACTAAAACAATTCAGATCATAATTTATTCATACCGCAATGCATGATGGGAGTCATGAATGAGTTTTGATTGGTAGCACCCAGAATGCACTGCAACATGCTTTATTATTGTCACCATAGTTGAGAATCACAGGCTGATTATTGGTGTCAGTGTGTCTAAATAAAGTAATTTTCTAAATATTTTTATCAGAACAACTTTAAAGAAATAAAAAAAAATTGGATTATATTGTAAATGCTGATAATCATTAGCTGTAGAATCACAGGTCTGCTGTAATCGGCAATGTAGACATAACTCTCTAAATGAAATTTGTGATTCAAGTCAAATTATGATACAAAACAGAACCACACCCCAAAATCTAAAGTTATTGATTCAAGGGTGAAGAGCCCAACTAAAGCAAACACTGATCTCCATAACGGTATCTTAAAAAATATATTTTTGCTTGTTAACATCAGGTGTCTTCAATAATGCTCAATCATCACTCAATCAATCACTTAATTATCTCATTAACGTTGAAAGTAAAAAAATAATATTAGGATAATTGAACTTAATTAACTTCATTGTTTTGGATAAAATTAAGACTGTTAACCTTATTCAACTAAACAACATTGGATTAACCTTATGTAATTAACTTAAGTTAATTGAAATAAATAATGTTACATAAATCCAACGTAACCTAGTTATGTGGGACCTGTTGACATAACAAAGTTAATTAAAGCCAACACAGCATTTTTTAGAGTGTGGTCTTTTTACCCAAATACCTTGTTGGCTTTGTTTTACTTTAAAAAGACATGATTGGTAGGAAACCAGTGACAATTTGAAAAGTTAAAGTTTATTGAGATTTTACGAAGGATATCAAGTGTTTAGAGTGTGTTGACAATCTGTTCAGTTTGATGTTTGAGCTCTAGAAACTCAATAAAATACTAAGTAACAGATTTAAAAAAAAAAAAAAAAAAAACTTCAACACAAAGAACCATTTTGAGCATAAAACATGTATTTATGACGGAATGGTTCTAAATAACCATTTTCTTTAAAAAGTGTAGCATCAAGATCTCATTGTCTCTTTGCGTTCACTTGAGTCTCATCGTGTGTGTGTGTGTGTGTGTGTGTGTGTGTGTGTGTGTGTGTGTGTGTGTGTGTGTGTGTGTGTGTGTGTGTGTGTGTGTGTGTGTGTGTGTGTGTGTGTGTGTTTGACCGCAGGAGATTGTAACCTTTCAGTCAACCTCTGGCCACACACACACACACACACAGACTGTGGGAACTGGCCTCAGTTTGAGGACAGTACAGGCACACACACGCACAGATGTACCATCTCTGACACACACCCACATTCATTCACCTATTCAGAGTCATTGTCCTGGATGCGTACATGACTGTAATCATGTGTAAAGCATCATGTAAACGCCTGTAATGCTGTTTTAAAGTTATAATTAAAGATAATTAAGCAGATATAATGATATGCGTGTGATGTTTCCCGCTGTGAGGTTTACACCCGATATTAAACAGTTTAATGTATGACTGACTGGATTATATTAGATATGTATAGATTAAACAAGGAGCTTCACTGACAGTGTGTACATATGTAAAGCAAGAGTTCACCCAAAAATTAATGTTTTGTCATCATTTGCTCATCCTAATGTCGTTCCAAACCTGTATAACTTTCTTTCTTCTGTGAAACAGTGTAATTATCATTAACTACACTGTAAAAAAAGTTAACTCATTATTTTTAGTTATCTTTTTGCATGGGTTTTTTTTAGTTTAACTAACTTATTTCGATAAGTTAAGGACAAGAAAACTTAAAATTTCTTGTTGTCTGGACAATCTAGTTAAAAAAATAAGTTGAAATAACTAAATTGCTAAAATATTTTTTACAGTGTAGAACTAAACCCATAAAACATATAATTACTTGAAATATGATAAACATTAACTGAAATAAAATGAACTTATTTGATTTCATCTATTTGCAAAGGCAACATTTTTTTGTTTTCATTTAGAAATTGCTAAAACTTAATAAAACTAATAGCAATGTAAAAACAAAATTAAATTTTGTCAAAAAATATTAAAAGTATATCAATGATAATAAAATAACACTGCTGTGAAGGACTTGAGCTACAGCAAAATGGAAGATTAACAGCAGATATCATCTTAAATATCCCTGTATTTATGACATACAGTAGAAGCCTTATAACATTTCTTACCCCTAAAACAAACCTCCTCTTTCAGAATCTGGATTTTGGACACTTGACCCTGTTGTAAAATATAAAATGGGTCCAACAAGGATGTTCTTAAAAGTTCACGATAACTTAAACGATAATAAAAGGAAAGTTCACCCCAAATTTGTTTTGTTTTTGGACCCCATTGACTTTCATTGTACCAGTTCTTTAAACAGTGCAGGAACGGTGAGTAAATAATGACAGATTTTTAATTTTGGGGTGAACTATCTCTTTAAGTAACTTGTGGTTGTTTTGCTATATTTGTGAGGGTCGCATTATATATAATAAAACTAACTTCTGAACAATCTGACAGCAATAAAGTTTCATCAAATTTCATAAACTGTTCTCTCTCTTAATTGAAGGTGTCTGCAAAGGGTGCAGAAATATGCGCTAAACAAGTACACAAATATGCAAATGATTCATCAACGCATTGCGGTCACGAATGCTCTCCATCCGCTCATCTTCAACAGTCCAGTCATCTAGTCAGAAACTACATTTCCCAGCATGCCTCCTGTCCCTCACCTGCGTTCACGTGGCCATCACACCGCACATGTTCCCCATCAGCACACACCTCACAGTCATTCGGCTCTCCAATGTGGTTTACAGACTCTATACCTGAGAAATCTCCATTTAAATCTCCATTTACTCTATACCTATTCATCTGCTCCACATCAGTCTGACTTCTCCATCACTCCTGCTGAGTTGTTGTTCTCCTCTGAGCCAATAAATCTCTGTTTGGGTTCCACTAACTCTACATTTCTAAATATCTCAGTACTTGAGCTGGAGAGTTTCATTGAAGTCCGCCTGTGGTGAAAATCTAGGTTTTAATGTTGTTTATATGTCTATGTGGTGTTTATAATGTGCTTTAAGATAAAACATGTGCAAGTTTATAAGTCGACACCATTGCTGAGTGTTTTCTGCTTAAAACTGCAGTGAAACAAAGACAGTATTTAACAGTGTTTCTGACGTCACAAACTACCTTGTAACCAATCAGATCAACGTCAACGAGTGGATCTTTGAGCTGTGTGAGTGAGTGGAGGCGGGGCTCATTTGCATATTCGTATAAATGAGGAAGAGTGTTACATTCAAGCTATTGTAAGACATAAGACATTTTCTTTCAAGGAAAAAATGCTTAGTCAAGGATGAGTTTTAAGGGATAAAATGGACTTTTAAAACGCATTTAACTCATATAAAATAAGACTGCAGAGAATTTTTACTAACTATTTACATCCTATTATAGTATTTATTAGCTTTATTTTTATATTTTCAGTTGTCATTTTGATTTTAGTTTATGTAATTTTGTTTTGCTTTTTGTCATTTGTACTTTTTTTGTTGAATTTAGATTTTATTTTTAATTTGTACTTTTAATTAAATAATTATTTCAGTTAAAAAAATCAATGTATAGTATTTATAAATATTAGCTTTTTATTTTTGTATTTTCAGTTTTAATTTTAGTTTACGTAGTAACTTTATTTGTCATTTTTATTTGTTTTTTCATTTCTATTTTTATTTAACTTTTAGTTATTTTAGGAACTACAAAAACTTATTTTAGTTAGTTTTTATTTATTTCAGCTTTATTTAAATTGCCAAAAACAACTTTTAGTTGTAATAGGATAATGTCCGCTACTCCGCTTGCTATAGCGCCACTTGTGGCAATGTTGAAAATGTGACGCATACTTTTGTTACATTATGAATTGCAATTATGTATATGAATCATTTACATCAATGTACAATTGAAGTCAACTATAAACATTTGTCAAGAAAACTATCATGTTGGCTTGAGATTGCCTGGCCAGAAAGTTTGAAGGATTTATAGGCAGTAGCCTACATTGTTAGCATGTTTGAGTATGTTTCTCACGTTTTTAACATGTTGCTAACACAATTTACCACATTGTTAGCGTGGTTCTATAGCATAAATTGGCATATCGCTAGCATGTTTTACATGTTGATAACATGGGTCTAGCATTAATTAGCAAGTTTAAGCATTTTTTTTACATTTTGCTAGCATGATTTAGCACACTGCTAGCATGTTTTTATTGTGAATTGGCATATTGCTATTATGTTTTAACATGTTAGCATTGTTTAACACGTTAATTAGTAAGTTTATTTAGTTAGCATTTTAGTTAGCTTGCTCATTTGAACATTCTGTCAATGTAGCCTAAGTCTGTGTGATTTTTTCAAGTTTTAATTTTCATTTAATAATACCCTAAGTTTAAGTAGCATCTCATTATGTTGTCTCTCTCAAGCCAACATAATGAGAGGTGTGTTTGATTAAAAAAGATGGAGGGAAACCGTAATAATTCCTAGAAATTAGCTAATGAGAGCTCAGACAGTCTGTCTGACCATTTAACAACCGCATTTGTTTTTCATGATGCAAAATGAGCTGACGTAGTGTCTATCGTCCATCTTAATGTTACAAACACGGTGTACGTTAAACCACTCAATCCTCCCTAGCATCGACCAATCAGATGTTAAATGTTGTTTGTCTCCAGCTAATCTTCCCTGTCCTAGTCAAACACACAGAAAACAGACAACTTTAGCTCAGACACCGTGTGTGTGTGTGTGTGTGTGTGTGTGTGTGTGTGTGTGTGTGTGTGTGTGTGTGTGTGTGTGTGTGTGTGTGTGTGTGTGTGTGTGTGTGTGTGTGTGTGTGTGTGTGTGTGTGTGTGTGTGTGCGCGCGCTCATGGGTTCTCAGACTAATTATCTCTAATTGACCTGGGGAAAATGTCAAGCCTGTATTAACGCTGCATGGTAGCAGCAAACGATCAAAGACATGTGGGGGAAACTACAGGCTTCAGTATGTTTCACACACACACACACACACACACACACACACACACACACACACACACACACACCCTCTGTGTTATTGTTCAGAGATGCAGACATGATTTTCAGGAGATCCAGTCAGGTTTAAACTCATGCGCTTCTGAATAGAGCAGAATAACTGAAAGCCTGTCAGAGCACGAGATTCTCGGCTGTCAAAAGCAAATCATCTGAAAGTTTGGGCTGATTTTCTCATCGACAATATGGAATCACAGCAAAAGTGAATTATTTTTAAGGATTATTCATAATGATAATTTTCATGCTTGATATTTTTAGCTTTGAATTGACTGCAGTGTCAGAATCATGTGCTTCTTGTCTCTTTTGGCATATTCACACTGTTACGAACTGCTCCGGGACAAGAAGATTGAGGATCCGAATGCAGTATTTATTGAACAGGGTAAAAAACGTAAATCCAAATCCAGGCAAGGGTCATACGCAAACAAGCAATCCAAACAATAACAGAAAAGGGCTGAGGAGAGAAATCCAGGTGAACAGGCACACACACACACACACACACACACACACACGCTCAGAAATGCAGTATAACACTAAACAAGACTTCGCAGATAATGAATGAGAAAACAAGGCTTATATGGAGTGAGCTAAACAAGACTGAAGCCGCGTTTCCATTACCCTTCAAATTGCGTATATTGAAATTGCGAATTGAAAAATTTAGCAAAAACTAATTTATCGCAAAACAGTTTTTGCGCTCGCATGAGGTGTTTTTTCAGGCAACTCGAAAAATAAATATTTGGCAAAACTGCAATGGAAACAGTTTTTGCGCATTTACAGGTCATCAGACGTAGATGTTTGGTACACAGAGAAAAATGATGGGTTAAAAATAACACAACTTGGGTTGTTTTATAACCCAACCACTGGATCAATATTGCACCAGACCAACAGTAGTTAATTTGACCCAGCAAGATGGGTTGGTAATTTTTTAACCCAACAGATGAGTTAAATATTCTCCCCAAATGTTGGGTCAAATTAAATACAATTCTGGGTTGATTCAATTACTTGTTATATAGTGTACCCGTATGCCACATTACAGTACAATTTAAGAAAATAAACTGTAATAGACTATTATTTAGACGAGAGCTCGTGTGTGGACTCACTCTGGTGACGATGTGATGACGTTCGAAGCACAAACAACCCACGTGCTGGGTCAACCGATGTATGTTGGGTTGATGGATTTAACTCAATGCATGAGTTGCACAAAATAACTCAAATTCCATATAAATAACCCATAATGGGTCAAATATTCTTCTTCTATAAAAGTCTCCTTCGATTAATGATAATGGCCAGTGCAGTGGCTGGGATATACATAAACCTACAAACATCCGTCGCGAGAGGGAAAAAAATACGCTTTAGCCGCATAACATCGGTTAATGGAAACACCGTCATTTCGCTATAGTTTTTTCACGACATTTAGAAAAAAAATCGCAAACGTTTTGCGCAAATCTGTAATGGAAACGCGCCTAATGAGACACAGGTGAATGTGATAATGGATGATGGTCTGGGCAAATGATTATGGGGAATGGAGTATGTGGATGTGTGGTGATTGTCCGAGGCTTGTCGATCAGTGATCGTTACACACACACGTCACATTTCTTTGGCATGAAAAACATGCATGATAGTTTTTTTAATTCTTCGAATGCTGACCATTTGATTCAGGTATAAAAAAAAAATGTGTCATTTATTTATTATGATTTTTTTTCAAAACCTACATTTCAAAAAAATATTTGAATGCTGAACAATTCATAAGTTATCCACATTTTTTCTAGCCTGACTACGTCAGACTTCCTACTTCCGCTAATTTCATTTCGCTCCTGTAGTCAGTCTGAGATAGCAGCCTATCTTTCTGTTTTCCACCGGCCTGAAAACAGCCGGGCCAATCAACGAACAGAAGGCGGGCTGAGAGCCGTGACGTAGTCGCTAAGCGCCGAGTTTAAGATTAGGTCAGAGAAATCGAAAACGACCGCGGATAGGGAGACGCGGATGCAATTCGCTCTGTTGTGGAGAATATTCCGGGCATTAGCAAACTGAAGCCCGAAGTAGAAGAGTGTGTATTAAACATTTTGAATGGAGGTGATGTTGTGGCCCTACTCCCTTTGGGAAAAAATTAATTTATCAACTATTACCGATCGTCAGCGAGAAACTGGGGAGCCTTTTGACAGGTCAGTGTCTCCTTTCTTTTCCAGGTCTTAAATACCGTAAAACTTCAAATAATAGCCTAGGCTTTTATTTGTCCAAATCATCTAACTGCACCGGCTTGTATTTGAGACAGGCGTCTATATGAGACAGGCCTTTATAATTTAGTGTTGAGATGTTGTTCATTGAGATGTTGTTCCTAGGGTCTCTAATCTATAAAAATCTCCAAATGCTCCACGTGAAACTGCGGTCTTCCGATCTTTTACTATCTTGTCGATTGATTTTGATTAATTTGCGAGGGAGAGAGAGCAAGACCGCGCTCGTGTTGTTTGAAGACCTGAGAGTGCGCGCGCGGCTCTCTCTCTCTCTGCTAGTTTGCGCTCTGTCAAAGCGCAGCAGTCATTCTATTAGCATCACTCACCGATCAAAAAAGTCGTTCACAGCCATGTTCACTCCGGTATTTCGCTCGCATCATCAAGTGTTTACAGCAGGTGGAAGTTCGATCATAGATTTGAGTTCGATGCATGATGTATGTGGTTCGATGCGGCTGTGTCAGCGCATAACATACGTCATAAATAAACTTATCTGATTGGCTTACGGTTAACCAATGATTTTAAACTTCAGAAATCGCCCCCTAGCCAGAGAGAAAACACTTCTCTATTATGCTATGCCAGACTCTGTCTACGAAGCAAAGTGAAGTAGCAGAGTCTGGTATGCAGGCTACATTTTTTCAGAAAACACTAAACATTTTTAATGTGAAAATGATTTTGCCCGTATGTATTCATTTGGTTGTTTAGCCAAATCGTATATGTCATTTATTTGTGAACAATTCACTTAGAAAACGAGACAAAACAAAAGTTTGACATTAAGCCATTTAGTTGCATCAAATTTGCAGTGAGCAAGCTTTTTCACTTCGTTTCTCAGACAGCTGATCGTCAGACGTCACAAACACACACACACATCAATCTTTCCTTTAGCTCGAGTGACAGACACAATAGGAAACCCCCTCAACAATCCCCAGAGAGCTGCAGATGGTCGCCCATCACACACACACACACACACACACACACACACACACACACACACACACACACACACACACAGCATCAGATAACTAAAGCTTATCTCTGCAGATTAATATTCATCAAGAGCAACAGAACACGGTAATGTGATCAAGAGTCCAAACAGACGTAGGCTACAGCAGGAGCCACTTCACATCCAACACAGCCGATCCAGCCACTTCCAGCATGTTTTACGCCCGTCTGAGGCTCTCTCGTATCTCGGGCACCTCTGAAGCTGCTGTTTTTATTGTTTTAATCAGTCATCTGCAATCAAACAGCCCACAAAAACTATAGAGCAGCATGCAATATTCATGATGAATGCTGCAGCTCTGCCGTATAATATTGCATTTCAGTTATTGTCAGGCGCGCCGAGGACCAGATGATCATATCACAACATTTCAGTGATGTATGTTTTTAATCTAGAGGAAGTGTGTGTGTGTGTGTGTGTGTGTGTGTGTGTGTGTGTGTGTGTGTGTGTGTGTGTGTGTGTGTGTGTGTGTGTGTGTGTGTGTGTGTGTGTGTGTGTGTGTGTGTGTGTGTGAGTGCGTGCGTGCGTGCGTGCGTGGTGCGTGCGTGTGTGTGTGTGTGTGTGTGTGTGTCTGACTATTTTTATTAAATTTTAACGATTATTTGGTGCGAACAATGTTTTTTTCATATATATATAGTTTAAGGTTTTTTGAATGGATTTATTATTAATATAGGTTTCATACACGGTTTAAAAGTTTGAGGTTGGTAAGATTATTTAATGTTTTTGAAAGTCTCTACTGCTCTCCAAGGCTGCATTTATTTGAGTATATTTTAAAATGTAATTTATTTCTGTGTTTAATATAAAGTTCAAAAGAAGAGCATTTATTTGACATAAATATTTTGTTATAAATGTCTTACTGTCGCTTTTAATCAATTTAATGATTAATAAATCTATTAATTTCTTTCGTTCTTTCAAAAACAAATCTTAAAGGGTTAGTTCACCCATAAATGAAAATTCTGTCAGTAATTACTCTCCCTCATGTCGTTCCAACCCCGTAAGACTTTCGTTCATCTTCAGAACACAAATTAAGATATTTGTGATTAAATCTGAGAGCTGGATCACTCCTCCATAGGCTTCTAAGGGATTGAAACTTGACGGCCCTGAAAAGGTATTAAAGAAATCGTTAAAATAGTCCAAGTGACTACAGTGGCTCAATCTTAAGTTTATAAAACGACGAGAATACTTTTTGCGTGCAAAAAAACACAAAAATAAGACTTTATTCAACCATCTCTTCTCTTCCGTGTCATTCTCCTAAGCTGTTGACGTAGTGTAACAGCGCAGCGCTTCTGTGTTATACGTCACACGTAGGCTCACTATTGGCCGACGCTGGTCATGTGTGTGATGCGTGTGACGTTCAACCAGAAGCGCTGCACAATAACACTACGTGAAATCTCCAGGCCCAAAGAGAATACTTGAATAAAGTCGCTATTTTTGTTTGTTTTTTTTGCGCTTTAAAAAGTATTCTCGTTGCTCGATAAACTTAAGATCTAGCCACTGTAGTCACTTGGACTATTTTAACGATTTCTTTAATAACTTTTCGGGGCCGTCAAGTTTCAATCCTTTAGAAGCCTATGGAGGAGTGATCCAGCTCTCAGATTTAATCAAAAATATCTTAATTTGTGTTCTGAAGATGAACGAAGGTCTTACGGGGTTGGAACGACATGAGGGAGAGTAATTAATGACAGAATTTTCATTTTTGGGTGAACTATCCCTTTAAGATCTTACTATTCAACACATCAAACTGTTGTATTGGTTGAAAACACTACACATTGTCTGGGCTTCTGTGATGATGCTTTGCTGTCTCGTACAGCGTCTCTTTTACTTTCGAATATTCTGCTAAACATCTCTATTGTTCCACAGAAGACCGTGTCACACTTAATAATAAAGGTTTCAAAAGGAACTGATGCCATGGAAGAACCATTTTTGGTTCCTCAAAGAACTTTTATGAAACAGTTGCATTTCTTTCTAAAGAACGTTCGAGCTTTTTCCACTATAAAGAACCTTTTATGCATTTGAAAGATTCCATGGATGTTTAAGGTTCTCGATGCTGATAAAGAACCTCCACTTTTTTATCTTTTCTTACAATAACACAACAGTGGTCCTGGTATCTCATAACAGCACGTACAGCCAAATCTTATCTTACAATCTTTGGATATACATGTTCATACATATGCATATAAAATGATAACAAAAATAGAAAAACCTTCACTTTTAAGACGGGTTGAAATGTCATTATGTGGAGAATTGATCCTGTTTTAGGTTTGATTAATCAATAGAGGTGTTTTGCTTGCTGTCATGATCCGTCTGGTGCAGCTAAAGAACCTCACACACACACACACTCACACTCACACACACACACACACACACACAAGTGACATCACTGTGGTTTCCTGTCGGTACATCACCGTCGCCCTCGGAGATAGACAGACATGATTCGAGAGATGAGCTGTTTCCTGCGGGAGACACACACACACACACACACACACACACACACCTCGCTTCACACTTCTCTGTCTATCTGTCTCTCACCAGTTCGCTTTACATCTGTGAACGTGAAAATAGATATCTCAGAAATCACGACATCCTGCTTCTACTAACACAATCTTCATCTTCTTCATCAAGATAGCGTCTGGTATTTTAATATATCCGTGTTACTCGGCTGTTCTCTTTCAAAAGGTGCTAATATGTGCCATTTATGGGTAAATGAGCTACAAAGGTGGACCTTTTGAAGGGTTTTATGCATATAGAGGGTGTATAAAATCTCTCAGTGAACTCAAAGTAAGTAACTTGGTGCCTTAACATTTTAAGTTAAACCAACAAATCAATTTTTTACGATGTGTGTGTGCCTGTGTGGCGTGTTTCTTTATCCTGAGAAAATGAAAATGATATAATCAGGCCAGAGATGATTTATTCATTTACTTCTCAGCATACTTATTTCAGCGGTGTGTTTGCTTGTGCACCATGATCTAGTGCGTGTGTGTGACGTCTGTCTGTTTAAGTCAGGATAAGGTCACTGAGGTTTCACATTATCTTCTTTATGTACAAACATCTGAAAAATATTTTTGTAAAGATGCACTGCAATTTACCACTGTGGCATCTTGGCCAAAAAAATTAAAGTGTGTGTGTGTGTGCGTGTGTGTGGCTCTGCACTGCGTAATCATCAGAGCGTTTGTAAATTGTAACGGAAACTTTCTTTGCTAGATTTCTGTGAATTTGAAGTCACACACTGAACTCCTGCTTGATGTAATCAAAGAACAGACACATTTTTTTTTAGAAACTGCTCAAAAATGCAGTTTACAGTTCAGAACTTCATTCAGTTTTTGGGTAAAACGCCAAACAGTCATCTGAGGTTACTTTGAGACTTACAAATTTGAAATAATGTGCTTTGCATCTGGAATAAGCTGAACTTTCTGTTCAAGCTGTTCGTCTTTCAGACCTCGACTTCTCGGATCTATTTTTAGCTTTTACCTCATTTCTAGATTAAACCTATAAACCATTTAAGCCCAGTGATTTAATCGTGTATAAGAGGCGCATAAAAACCCTTACCTGGTAACGTTCACCATACGTTGTTTAAAGCAGCACCAGGTAACTTTTCAACCTTCATAATATATTTCCAAGTCTCTTGTGATGGTACATGTACTTACAATAGGTTGAATGACACGTCTGCCATAGCCTGACAGGGTCTTTAGCGTTTTTAATCGTACTTTTAAACTTCATGTTTCGGGTAGTAACCGGCGAGCAAAGAGAACTACAAAATTCGACTGCTTTACGACAGATACATCGCTTCCACCACCACCCCCACTTCCTTAAAGGGGTCATATAATGCCATTTTTGTACAAGTTAATATGAATCTTTAGGGTCTAAATGAAAAGTTTGTAATATACTTTTATTAAAAATTCTCATTCGTTTTTTAAGAAAACACTCATTTTACCTGCTCAAAAACAGCTCTGTGTTCAGCACTCCGTTTAAGTGCATATGCCTTTAAATGATAATGAGCTTCGCTGACTCCGCCCCTCTGTTCTGTGGGCGCTGTAACACAACGCACGTGGAGTGTTGACTTGACAACAGTTGAGGGTTTATTATGGCAGCGGGATTCTCTCTGAGGACGCATCTGTGCAACCGTATCAGTTTGAACCAGAGTCGGACCCGAAACAAGATGACGGCCCCGAAGAAGTTCGACAATAAGGCTCGCACAGGACGTTTCTGAATGGTTGGTTAACAATGTCACTTTGATCTATTTTTGTATGTACTGGCAGGGTAACGTTAGAGTTGTGAGATACAAACGCTATGTGTTTAACGTTACTAATGTAAGTTATAGGTTAGTTCGTTGACAGATTTATGTTGAAAAACTTTTTTTTTTTTTTTTTTGTAAATGTAGGCTTGTCAATGATGCGTGACATTATCTCAGTGTTAGGTACAACTCGTGAATGAAACGGACATGAGGTCATGTCAGTAATGATTCTAGCAGTAGTTGAAGGATAACTAAGAATTTGCTGTATGTTTATGTTCAGGGTGGGAAATTAGCACCAGCCACCAGCCAATGGCTGGTACTTTTTCAAAGTGGCTAGTGACTTTGCCTTGTATACCAGCCACAGTGGCTGGTAGATTGTAAAACATATTTTTATTGGTTACCAGGGGCGTTGCTAGACATTAAGCCCTACTGGGGCACAGGTCCCCCATTTTTTTTCTGAGATAGCAACAGTAACTAAATAGGGGCGTGGCTTACCGATAAGTCTTTAAAATATAATCTTTATATCCAAAAGAATGATTTATTGTTATCACACAAAATTAAAGTAGTAGGCTACAGAACACAACAATGTGTTTATTTTCTGAGCTATAAAGTGCTGCATGTAGGGGTTTTTGTTTCAAAAACACCAGGCTGCGGAGTTTGTTATCTTAGGGGGGTTTGGGGGCATGCTCCCCTGAGAAAATTTGGATTTCTCTGACCTACATATGTGCATTTTAAGGTGTCTGAAGGCCAAAAAATTGGATAACAATAGCTTTAAAATGATGTTACAGGAATTTTTTTTTTTTGTGGCATAAAAGGCATAGGCTACATGAATATACATGTAACGTTATATGAAAATAGAAAACTTTAGAAAATAGAAAAAGGAGAGAAAACTTTCTTGAAAATTTGCATTCTACATTACACAATGTTAATAATGAATAATTAGCCTATATATTTTTCAAAAAATTACATTTACATTTCAATAAATCAATAAAGAGTTAATATATGAGTGAATATTTATAAAATAAAGAGCATGTATATTCTACAAGAAAACAAAGTTCCCCAGCCAAGTCCAAAATAAGTTGATTCATTTTTTGAGCATTAAACTGTACCGCCTGCTTCATTTAGGCAAAACGGTCAATCACTTGACTCTGACTCGATTTTACTTAAATACGATTATTATTATTATTATTTACAAACTTTTGTTTCATCATGTTTTCAGTGCCAACACGAACTTCGGTGTGCTCAGATGTGTGTGTGCGCTGCAGTTGCTAGGAAACACAGACGCGCGCAGATTTCTGTGGCGCGGGTCAGCTTCTGTTTCGGTTAAACTGCGTTGCTTTTACAAGCGTTGATTGGTTTATTACTGCGTTGCAAATAGATAATTTCTTTTACCCTATAATATAATTTCTATTAAATACACTGACAAATAAAATAAATTGTTAAACTCAAACTTCAGATTTACTGGGGCACAGCAGATTTATACTGGGGCACGTGCCCCAGTAAAAGGGGTCTAGCAACGCCCCTGTTGGTTACGTATAACGTATACGTATTTTATTGGTTTTGTTGGTTAAAACATTCCTTGTAACGGATTGGACAGCTTTTGTCAAAGAATGCTGTTGCTAAGTAAAAATAATGCACTTTTGTCGAGTAACTAATTTGATTGGTTTTTCAACGGACCGTGACACTTATGGCTGAGCTGAGGTACAGACGAAAGGAAAATGTAAAAAATGTGGCGACATATACCAGGTGTTAAAGGGATAGTTCACCCCAAAATGTAAATTCTGTCAGTAATTATTCTCCCTCATGTCGTTCCAACCCCGTAAGACTTTCGTTCATCTTCGGAACACAAATTAAGATATTTTTTATTAAATCTGAGAGCTGGATCACTCCTCCATAGGCAGTGTTGGGAAAGTTCATTTTCTACATGAACTAGTTCAAAGTTCAGTTCACAAATTTTAAAATGAACTAGTTCAGTTCATAGTTCATACTTCAAAAAATGAACTAGTTCATAGTTCTTTTTTTCTAGTTCATAGTCCATATGTTGCTGCGAGCTTTTTTTTTATTATTGCCACAGCCCATATACAACCACAGACAGCAATTATTTTATCGACTTGCAAAGTTTGCACAGAAATGTAAGATTTTTCCCATCCTCACCTACCTTGTCATAAAACTCGTTTAAATGATCATACGACGCCTCCTCGCTCGCTGCTTTGTCGACTACATGCGGCTTTTTGTTTTGATGACGCATGCGGCGGTGCGTGTGACACTGGTGGCTGATGTTGCCAGATTGGGTATTTTTTCGCTACATATTAAGGCCTGTTTACGCTTACGGTGTGTTTTAGCCGGGTTTTCGCCTGAAAGGCTCTATAGAAATCTGGCACCCTATTGAACGAAGTTAAACTGAGAGAGCGTGCGTTCACAGACACCAGAATGAACGCGTTCACATTAACGTTCATCCGGCAGTAATTCAGTACGTTCAGTTCACGTTCGCCCAAAATATGAACGAGTTCATGAACTATCGTTCATTGAACGCGTTCAGGCACAACACTGTCCATAGGCTTCTAAGGGATTGAAACTTGCCGGCCCCGAAAAGTTATTAAAGAAATCGTTAAAAGAGTCGAAGTGACTACAGTGACTCAATCTTAAGTTTATCGAGCTATGATAATACTTTTTGAGCGCAAAAAAACAAAACAAAAAATAGCGACTTCATTCAAGTATTCTCTTTGGGCCTGGAGATTTCACGTAGTGTTATTGCGCAACGCTTCTGGTTGAACGTCACACGCATCACACACATGACCAGCGTCAGCCAATAGTGAGCCTACATGTGACGTATAACACAGAAGCGCTGCGCTGTTACACTACGTCAACAGCTTAGGAGAAAAACACGGAAGAGAAGAGATGGTTGAAGAAAGTAGTTATTTTTGTGTTTTTTTGCACGCAAAAAGTATTCTCGTCGTTTTATAAACTTAAGATTGAGCCACTGTAGTCACTTGGACTCTTTTAACGATTTCTTTAAGAACTTTTCGGGGCTGTCAAGTTTCAATCCCTTAGAAGCCTATGGAGGAGTGACCCAGCTCTCAGATTTAATAGCAAATATATGTCAATTTGTGTTCCGAAGATGAACGAAAGTCTTACGGGGTTGGAACGACATGAGGGTGAGTAATTACTGACAGAATTTTCATTTTTGGGTGAACTATCCCTTTAAGAGGCCCGTCGTGGACTCAGCAGTAGCTATGAATGTACAAACTGTTGAGGGCGAAGTAAATAAAAAGAGAAGGTACTTTTCGAACAAGTGGCGCATTAATGACGAAGGGAAAACGAGGGAATGGTTAGCCTACCTTCCCGTCGAACAGTCCATGCACTGTACTTACTGTGTATAATAATACTTTATAAATTTGAATTCCGGGAAAAGTGGCTGGTAAAAAATATAATTGGCTGGTAAAATTGGGCATCCACCAGCCACTGTGGCTGGTGGGCAAAAAAGTTAATTTCCCACCCTGTTTATGTTTAGTGCAGTACGAAAATGTTTTATGTTTAGTGCAGTACGAAAATGTTTTATGTTCAGGGTGGGAAATTAGCACCAGCCACCAGCCAATGGCTGGTACTTTTTCAAAGTGGCTAGTGACTTTGCCTTGTATACCAGCCACAGTGGCTGGTAGATTGTAAAACATATTTTTATTGGTTACCAGGGGCGTTGCTAGACATTAAGCCCTACTGGGGCACAGGTCCCCCATTTTTTTTCTGAGATAGCAACAGTAACTAAATAGGGGCGTGGCTTACCGATAAGTCTTTAAAATATAATCTTTATATCCAAAAGAATGATTTATTGTTATCACACAAAATTAAAGTAGTAGGCTACAGAACACAACAATGTGTTTATTTTCTGAGCTATAAAGTGCTGCATGTAGGGGTTTTTGTTTCAAAAACACCAGGCTGCGGAGTTTGTTATCTTAGGGGGGTTTGGGGGCATGCTCCCCTGAGAAAATTTGGATTTCTCTGACCTACATATGTGCATTTTAAGGTGTCTGAAGGCCAAAAAATTGGATAACAATAGCTTTAAAATGATGTTACAGGAATTTTTTTTTTTTGTGGCATAAAAGGCATAGGCTACATGAATATACATGTAACGTTATATGAAAATAGAAAACTTTAGAAAATAGAAAAAGGAGAGAAAACTTTCTTGAAAATTTGCATTCTACATTACACAATGTTAATAATGAATAATTAGCCTATATATTTTTCAAAAAATTACATTTACATTTCAATAAATCAATAAAGAGTTAATATATGAGTGAAACCGACTTATTATGAAAAATCATGCTTTGTCCCGTATTTCATCGTTAATATATATGTATATATTTATATATTATAGGTTTCGTTATACGCGCACGACAGAGAGAAGGAGAGCGCGAGAGACCTTGCGTGTGTGCTAGAGTACGCATTAAGTACACGTGCGCACGACAGAGAGAAGGAGAGCGCGAGAGACCTTGCATGTGTGTGCTAGAGTAGCCTACGCATTAATATGCACGCGCGCGCATTATTGATATAATAATATAGCTTGATATTATAATATTGACGATATATGGTTATTATCTACCACTCAAACATTGCATTGAAGTATAGATTCAGTAAAACGGTAACCAGACTAGGCTACTATAATGACGCTGGCTTGTAAACGTGAGCATCGCGATCATTTGTCGTTAGAAAAAAATAAATAAAACCCATGAAATTATATTCATATGACATGCTGAAATATATGCCACTGTACCTGGGATGAAGACATTTCACACGCGACGCAAGCAGAACACCTGCATGTGACCTCCTCCTACAGTGTTCAGGGCTATCATGGTTGTCAACAAATGCACGTGCATGTAGGATGAGTTTACGACAGTAGTAGAGGACAATACTGTTTCCCAACTGTAGGGGGACCCCGAGAGCTAAAGTTAAAAGTTACCTGGTGTTGCTTTAAATCTCTTCTGCTCACCAAGGCTGCATTTCTTTGATCAAAAATACAGTAAAATCAGTAATATTGTGAAATAGTATTACAATTAAAAAAAAAACTGTTTTCTATGTGAATATATATTAAAATGTAATTTATTCCTGTGATCAAAGCTGAATTTTCAGCATCATTACTCCAGTCTTCAGTGTCACATGATCCTCCATAATATCCAGTATAAAATGATGATTTGCTGCTCAAGAAACATTTCTGATTATTATCAATGTTGAAAACAGTCATAATTCTCTGCGTCTAAGCTGATTATTCATCATGAGGTTAATGGTTTTAGTGTTTGTCATTACAGAAATGCATTAGTTTGCACAGACCGCGAGTGTAAAAGCGTTTCTATTCTTCTCTCTGACCTTCGACATGCAGAACTGGTTTATGAACACACAGTGGAATCTGCATCTCATCACTGTGGTTCAATATAATACGGCTGGATTGACCTGTCAAACTCATTTTGATAAATATGTTGTGTGTCAGTATATTTAAAATCTTTATTATTGCAGTGAACTCATCATCAGTTCTCGGGTTACACTTGATCACCTCTATTGTCAAAAATAACACTTGTGTATCTTCTCTATTTCAAGATGCGTCGTTGCTTGGCAACTACATCTCATTGTGGTTTTATTGGTCACTAATTGTGGCGATTGGAAGCGCTGAAAACCCACAGGTCTGTGATTGAAGTATTTCTCAGTATTTATAGATATTTACAAAGGAGTCTTTGCGTATGTCTTCTACAAAAACATCATGATGAGAGTCATAGTTTCTGCTAAAAGTAAAGTTATGAGAGTTAATGTAACTACTGTAAAACCATCAATAAAACTAAATCATTTTCTGAAGTGTGTAGTGAGTGTTTGCTAGGGTGTTCTGAATGGTTGCAAGGGTGTTCTAGGTGGTTGCTAGGTGGTTTTTAGGGTGTTCTGAATTTCTGCTTTAGGTGGTTGCTGTGTGGATTCTAGTGTGTTCTGAATGGTTGATAGGGTGTTCTATGTGGTTGTTAGGGTTTTCTGAATGGTTGCTAGGGTGTTCTATGATGTTGTTAGGGTGTTCTGAATGGTTGCTAGAGTGTTCTAGGTGGTTTTTAGGGTGTTCTGAATGGTTGCTAGGGTGTTCCATGTGGTTGTTAGGGTGTTCTAAATGGTTGCTAGGGTGTTCTAACTTCTAGGTGGTTGTTAGGGTGTTCTGAATGGTTGCTAGGGTGTTCTATGTGGTTTTTAGGGTGTTCTGAATGGTTGCTAGGGTGTTCTAGGTGGTATTTAGGGTATTCTGAATGGTTGCTAGGGTGTTCTAACTTCTAGGTGGTTGTTAGGGTGTTCTGAATGGTTGCTAGGGTGTTCTATGTGGTTGTTAGGGTTTCTGAATGGTTGATAGGGTGTTCTATGTGGTTGTTAGGGTGTTCTGAATGGTTGCTAGGGTGTTCTAACTTCTAGGTGGTTGTTAGGGTGTTCTGAATGGTTGCTAGGGTGTTCTAGGTGGTTGCTAGGTGGTTTTTAGGGTGTTCTGAATGGTTGCTAGTAGGGTTGGGTATCGTTGGAATTTTAACGATTCCGATTCCAATTCCGATTCCTTGTTTCGATTCCGGTTCCTAACGATTCTCGATTCCGATTCTTTTAAGAGGCAGGGTCAAAAAAGTTTAGGATATTTTAAATGAGCTTGCTAACCAATGGTCTTTCTGAAGGAAATAGATGACCTTCTCCATCAATTTTAATTTAACTTTTAACCTTTTACTTTTTATGAACTTTACTATGAATTTCTCACAGGGCTGTTTTCAACTACAATATAAATATAAAATCTATGAACTTGAATATAAATATTCTAAATGATGATTAATTAATATTAGACTACACTTTCCTCAAGAGAGCTTTATTTTTGAAAACCTCATGAAAGCACATTTACACATGATGTATGATGCTGCAGGTACTTAAACATGTTACTGTGCTTCCACTCATATGCTAACCTGGTGCAAGAAAAGCAAATGAACAATAAGAAACAACCTTTGTCATCTGGCGAGGAGAGAGCAACCAGCAAAATAACCTGTGCTCTGAACGCCGTCGAGAGCACTTTTGGAACATATCCATTGATGCTGCGTTCACACCAGCGTCTGGCGCGAGTGATTTCATGTTAAGTCAATGCAAAGACGCGTTATGCGCGTGAACAATTCCTGCGGCGCGAATGGGGACAGCCCCGCTTTTCAGTTTATAATGTCCGTTTATAGACGCGAATACTACTTTTTTACGCACGTCATTCCGCTCTTGACGCGCGAATGGATTCAAAGTGTTCAAGCGTATAACTAGACGCGGTAGGCGCGAATTTGACGTGCTATTCCCGTCTTGAGTGAACGCAGCATAGGACGACTCTTGAGTTGCTTCGCTCGGTTATGCCAACACTTCTGGTGGACGCTTCTTCATTGGTGTTCAGCGGTTTCTTCCGGTCGGCGGACTGTGAAACGAAACTAGGAATCGAAACTAGGAATCGAAATTTAAACTTTTGAACGATTCCGGGAAAATCGTAAAGCAAGACCCGGTTCCAATCGATACTCGATACTCGATACCCAAGCCTAGTTGCTAGGGTGTTCTAGGTGGTTTTTAGGGTGTTCTGAATGGTTGCTTGGGTGTTCTATGTGGTTTTTAGGGTGTTCTGAATGGTTGCTAGGGTGTTCTAGGTGGTGTTTAGGATGTTCTGAATGGTTGCTAGGGTGTTCTAGGTGGTTTTTAGGGTGTTCTGAATGGTTGCTAGGGTGTTCTATGTGGTTGTTAGGGTGTTCTGAATGGTTGCTAGGGTGTTCTAACTTCTAGGTGGTTGTTAGGGTGTTCTGAATGGTTGCTAGGGTGTTCTAGGTGGTTTTAGGGTGTTCTGAATGGTTGCTAGGGTGTTCTAGGTGGTTTTTAGGGTGTTCTGAATGGCTGATATGGTGTTCTAGGTGGTTGCTATGTGGTTTTTTTGGTGTTCTGAATGGGTGCTAGGGTGTTCTGAATGGTTGCTATGGTGTTCTAGGTGGTTGTTATGGTGTTCTGAATGGTTGCTAGGGTGTTCTAGGTGGTTTTTAGGGTGTTCTGAATGGCTGCTATGGTGTTCTGAATGGCTGCTAGGGTGTTCTGAATGGTTGCTATGGTGTTCTAGGTGGTTGTTATGGTGTTCTGAATGGTTGCTAGGGTGTTCTAGGTGGTTTTTAGGGTGTTCTGGATGGCTGCTATGGTGTTCTGGATGGCTGCTATGGTGTTCTGAATGGCTGCTAGGGGGTTCTGAATGGTTGCTATGGTGTTCTAGGTGGTTGTTATGGTGTTCTGAATGGTTGCTAGGGTGTTCTAGGTGGTTTTTAGGGTGTTCTGGATGGCTGCTATGGTGTTCTGGATGGCTGCTATGGTGTTCTAGGTGGTTGCTATGTGTTTTTTTGGGTGTTCTGAATGGTTGCTAGGGTGTTCTGAATGGCTGCTAGGGTGTTCTAGGTGGTTGCTATGTGTTTTTTGGGTGTTCTGAATGGCTGCTAGGGTGTTCTGAATGGTTGCTATGGTGTTCTAGGTGGTTGTTAGGGTGCTCTGAATGCTTGCTAGGGTGTTCTAGGTGGTATTTAGGGTGTTCTGAATGGTTGCTAGGGTGTTCTAGGTGGTATTTAGGGTGTTCTGAATGGCTGCTAGGGTGTTCTAGGTGGTATTTAGGGTGTTCTGGATGGCTGCTATGGTGTTCTGAATGGCTGCTGGTGTGTTCTAGGTGGTTGCTATGTGTTTTTTAGGGTGTTCTGAATGGTTGCTAGGGTGTTCTAGGTGGTTGCTATGTGTTTTTTTGGGTGTTCTGAATGGCTGCTAGGGTGTTCTGAATGGTTGCTATGGTGTTCTAGGTGGTTGTTAGGGTGCTCTGAATGCTTGCTAGGGTGTTCTAGGTGGTATTCTAGGTGTTCTAGTGGTTATGGGTGGTTTCTAGGGTGTTATGAATGTTTTTTAGGTGGTTGCTATGGTGTTATGGGTGGTTTCTAGGGTGTTATGAATGGTTTTAGGGAGTTGCTATGGTGTTATGAGTGGTTTCTATGGTGTTATGAATGGTTTTAAGGGAGTTGCTATGGTGTTCTGGGTGGTTTCTAGGGTGTAATGAATGGTTTTTAGGTGGTTGCTATGGTGTTATGGGTGGTTTCTAGGGTGTTATGAATGTTTTTTAGGTGGTTGCTATGGTGTTATGGGTGGTTTCTAGGGTGTTATGGTTTTTAGGTGGTTGCTATGGTGTTATGGGTGGTTTCTAGGGTGTTATGAATGGTTTTAGGGAGTTGCTATGGTGTTATGAGTGGTTTCTAGGGTGTAATGAATGGTTTTTAGGGAGTTGCTATGGTGTTGCTGTTTTTTAATGGTTGCTAGAATGTTTTAGATGGTTGCTAGGTGGATGCTAGGTTCTAGAGCGCTGTTAGGGTGTTGCTCAGTGGTTTCTTTAGAGATCGTCTAGTCCCTCATAAGTGTGTTGGAGAACCTCTCCTCGTCAAGCTGTCATTCATATCCATGAGATAGATTATTTGGCTGTGAATCTGGAGCCCTTCGTCTCATGACTAGACACTTGGATGCCGTTTGTGTGTCCATAGGTGTGACTCTTTCTGTTGATGGTTGCTGTCATCAATCAGTGTGACAGTATGACATCAATATTGTGCCTGCCTGTGTGTGTTCCCATAACATCCCATAATCCCGCCTGTCCTTTACCGCAGTGATGTGCTGATGTGCAGTATAGAGATGCATTCAACCCTGGAATCAGAACATCAATCATGACAAACACACACACCACACACACACACACACACACACACACCACACACACACACACACACACACACACACACACACACACACACACCTAAAGAAGCTCATTTTTATTTTTTTGCCAAGATGCCACAGTGTACTTGTAAATTGCAGTGCATCTTTACAAAAATGTTTATCAGATGTTTGTACATAAATAAGAATTTCATTACATCCAGAACCCAAAGTAAAAATGAAAGAATATATTTATAAAAATTTAAATAAAACATTAAAATATATATATTTAGGCCTATGCACCAGAAAAGGTATATAGTGAAAATATATATATATATATATTTTATAAAAGTAAAAAAAAAAAACTGTAAAAATTAATACAAAAAAAAGTATAATTTAAAAAAAAGAGCGAAATATATACTGTATATACAGTTTTAAATGTGCAGTATTAAATGTGTATGTATATAACCGATATGCATAATTACTAATAATGTTTCTGGTACAATGCCAAAATGTCATTATCCCCGAATGCAAAAATTGAAGGGAAAAAAAATATTTTGAAATATGACTTGAACATGCATGACAGGTTTCATACATGCATGTTTTTCATACGTGCATAGTCATACATGTGTTTATGCATGGACGTTTAATGCCCTGACATCAAGAATTGTGTGTGTGTTTGTCCCAGTGTTTGCTGTGAGTGTTTGTTTTTCCAAAGACCCATAAATAAGGTTGTGTAGTGATCCAGCTATGTACACGGCCAGATGACATGCTTTATGTTTCTGTGTGTGTGCTTGTTTATGGCACATGTGTTTCTGCTTCTGCCCTGTGTGTGTGTGTGTGTGTGTGTGTGTGTGTGTGTGTGTGTGTGTGTGTGTGTGTGTGTGTGTGTGTGTGTGTGTGTGTGTGTGTGTGTGTGTGTGTGTGTGTGTGTGTGTGTGTGTGTGTTTAGTAATGGGGGTGTTGAGGACTCCCTGTAGTTCCTCTTTCAGACACTTTAATTAGATAAAAGGCGTCTGGATTAAAGGCAGTTCCTTAATGCAAACTTCCCTCAGTGCGGTGGAGAGCTGATTTATGGGGCGTTAGCAGACAGTGCTGCCCAGTCAGGAGCTCCGCAGGTGGGGGAGACAGCAGTCCTCCACCCCCACTGATGGACAACCAAACACCAGCCTGCTGTCACCACTACAGACACACACTCTTACAGCCGAATGTGCTCATCTTACTATTTTATATGAATATGCAGAAGCAATAATATGCTTTCCTGTAGCTCAACCAGTAGATCATAACACTAGCGATGCCAAGGTCATGAGCTTGATTCCCAGGGAAAGCAAGAACTGATAATAATGTAAACTTGAATGCTTTAGATAAAAGCGTCTGCCAAATGCAAATATTGTGAATGAGTCATATTCTACTGAAAAGAGTAAATATTGTACATATTGAGTAACTAATACAACCAATGGGGTGCGACTATCTGTGACCGACCAAGGGGAGTGTTTAGGAAACCTCTGTGAAAACAATCATTACTTTTTCAATTCTGTGTAAAATTTTGTCAAAAAAGTCATATTTTTTAAACATTTTGTGCAACCTTTTTTCTCAGTTTTAATTTCAGTTTTATGTAACATGACATCATGATTTTTGCGTAAACATACACGCCACTTTCAAGTCAAGTGGCGTGTTATTTATATACGCATTTTGAGCTATCCGCGTGTATGCGTGTATATCTACGCCGTTATGTCCGAGTGATTCCGCGTGTATGTACACGCTGTTAAAAATCAGAGCGAAATAAAGCAAAATTTTGATATACATCTGGGGAAGCGATATTTTTCTTCCTAGGATGGTAGGGAAAGACTCATAAATGGTATTAACCAGTGACGGGTAGGTTTAGGGATGGGGTTGGGGTAGGTCATATATTTATATATACAGTAATGTAACGTTAAGTCAACGCGTTCATAAACACGCTGAAAAGCGATTATGCGTGTTGATAGCACGCCAAAAATGGAAATACGAATTAGCGTGTCATACATACGCAGTTTCATGAGATCAGTCTGGTTTTATGAGCTTTTGTCATTTTTACTTCCTATTTCTTTATAGCTTGAATTTATTTTTCATTTGTTTTAGTAATTTTATGATTTTTAATTTTCTGTTTTTCATCTAATATTTATATTTTATATTAATATACTTATTTAATTTCAGCTTTATTTCAATAATCAATAAATAAATCTAAAAATAATTTTAGTTAACAACATTCATATAAATAATAAATCTAATAAAATGAATGCAAACGAAAGGCCAATTCAGGTTGTTTTTTTTTCTTTGGTGGTTCTGAATTTTCATCCCTTGTCTGAACATGTTCATAGAAATGCATTGTTTTCAATTCAAAATTTAGTTTGTAATGAATTTTCATTCTTACACACACTTTCTGTGTTCATGTTCTGTACCTACAAAAAAAATCAGGATTTACAAAGAAAAAAAATTACTAAATTTTGTGCATGTATATATGTTCTGTTACTACATAGGCCTGCAAAAATCACAATTATAAAATTCATATTTATATTTAATTAGCTTAGGTGTAATTCAAAGTAAGCTATATTCTATGACTTTGTTCCAATTTAGTGCATAGAATTTTAGCATTGGGTAGTTAAACATATTAATTCATTCATTCACAAACTACATAGGCTACATACATAACTGGAAATCACTGATAAAAATTGTTCCATTCATTAAATTGATTATTTCAACTAATATTTGCTGCATTCATTAGCTTAGAAACATGCTAACATTATGCTAACTTGAATCTTCTGTGTGCTAGTCAAGTTTCTTGTGACTGGCCTTGTCCACGCTAACGTAACGTTTTCATTTGAAACCGCACCTTTTTCTCTTCATTTTGGCCTTCCGTCCTCCACACCGAGATTGCGTTTTTGTCCAGCGAAAATTTAGCGTCTTGATAACAGTGGATAAATTGAAAACGCAGTTCTTGCGCTATTGCGTGGACTAAACGCAGTAACGTTATTTGAAAACGATGACGCACGTTTAGTCACGTGACGCGTTGAAGTTATAGATATGTATAATTATACCGCTCAGGGCCGGCGCTATGGGCGGGCCTTAGGGGGCCGGGCCCGCCTACAGAGTTCCTGTGCCCCCCTCCATCCAATTTGCATTTAATAAATTATTTTTTAAAATAATAATAATTTACGTACAGTATTTATATATTTATTGATGTGTATTTAAGTGTAATGTTTGACTCATAATCTTATTTAAAAAAAAAAAACCCGGAAATTTGACTGATTGTTTACAAAAAAGGGGTTTCCCGCTGAGCCGCTCTGACCGCAGCATCTCGGTAAAGTTATAGCGACGCGACGCGCTCGGTTTTGCCTATTCAGAAACGAATGGAAAGAGAAACTCATGAGGAGAATCCACTCCCAAAAACGTCGACATCAGCTGTATTAAGAACGTGAGTAGGCCAGTTGTTTTTATTACTCTTAAGTTGCACCAGCCGTGTGTAAATTATGCATTTGACACTGATATGCTGTGTTAGTGTGTCGTAGTTGATTATGCATGGTTGATTTAATACAGTACTTAACTTGAGATTTGTGACTATTAGGCTGTTATTATAGGAAGTTGGCTTAGCATGCTGTGTTCACGGAACAATGCAGACCAAGGCTATAACTGTAACTGTAACATGATATTTTCAGTAGCCGAAATAAGATTGGGCAATAGGCTAGTTAGGATATTGAAATCGCTGTGAAACTGTTGTAGCTGGTCTTGCCAACCATCCCGGTTGTCGGTTGTATGTTCAAACAGCGCGCACAGCAGAGAAGTAGCGCTAGAGAGCGCGAGACCTTGCGTGCGTTTGCACCCCCCCCCCCCCCCCCCCCAATAATTTATTGGATGTCATAATTAGGCCCCCCAAGAATATTAAATGCCCGTCCATTGATTTTTCTGCCGCCGGCTCTGATACCGCTATTGTGCTTGTTATATTCTATTCACTTTTACTGTTGCTAAAGATGTTACTTTGTACACTCTTCATATCACAGTCCTGCAAAGACTACAGAAAATGTACTCGCGATTCCTGAGAGCTTTCAGACCAAACATGGTGAGTGAGTGCGATCTAGACCCATCAGTGAATGGTGTGATTTTATTTTATTGGCGAAAATGATCCTGTCAGAAGATAGAATAGCATGAGAACTTTATGATGTCTGTGAAGTACGTTTGTACTGTTTTACGCATGCGCAGTAACGGGAATCCAGCGTTTCCTGACGATTCGGTGTGGATTAGAAACTTTAGGAGAAAACTCTTGAAAACAGCGTTTTTTTTTTTTAATACTAGCGTTTTCAAATGTATCCAGATCAATAGACGTAGCATTGATGGCGATGTAAAGTGTCTCAGATTTGTCTCTATGAGACTTTGTTTCAGTTTGTATGTTCTCTGAGAAGGCAGCTCTTAGACACTGAGGCAGTTCAGTGTGTTTAGGCACAGAGCTTATACATTTATTACTGTTTATTGAACCACTGCATTTATTTGTTTGTTTCTGGTTGCAGGGCTAGTTGATGGATTATCCAACTTGCATAGAGAACATCAGGGATATTGGCTGCATCCGAAATCGCATACGTCTCTACTATAGGCTATATGATCTACTACTTCCTGCGAGATTCTTGAAGTTTTCCTTTACTATCCCATGAGGCCACAGGAGAGGATTTATGAATGGAGGTGAAGCAAAACTGACGTAGGTCACATGATAATGACAACATGGCGGATGTAGGACGCCCAGATTATTCACACGTATCTACTCAAGAAATGTGATTTTGGACGCAGCCCCTGTTGATACTGTTAGTTCATTGAAAACAATAAAGCTAAAATGACTGATAAAGGCTCATTAGAGTGTGAATATCAGAACAATTAAAGGGACAGTTTACGCCACATGAAATGCAAGTTGTTTTCCCCACCTTGAATAAACAATATAATATCAAGGACATGAAAGTAGCCTATAGTTGTACTAGAAAAAAGAGAGAAAGATATTTAGTTTCTTCGGATAAGTTTGGTCTGTTTCTATGGAGACAGAAGTTTGTGAGTTGGATGTTATTTTCTTGGTTTGAGCGTGTGTGAGAGAACGAGATCTACACAATAGGTGGTGTTCGTCTGTGTGTGTGTGTGTGTGTGTGTGTGTGTGTGTGTGTGTGTGTGTGTGTGTGGTGTGTGTGTGTGTGTGTGTGTGTGTGTGTGTGTGTGTGTGTGTGTGTGTGTGTGTGTGTGGTGTGTGTTTGTGTGCTTCCTCACTGTAATTTATGGCAATCCACATAAGGAATTCACACAACTCAGCTTTTCCCCAACAACAGCCAGAAAACACAACTCAATGTCGTCTCTCCTCTCTCTCCTCTCTCTCTCTCTCTCTCTCCTCCTCTCTCTCTCTCTCTCTCTCTCTCTCTCCTCTCTCCTCCTCTCTCTCTCTCCTCTCTCTCTCCTCTCCCTCCTCCTCTCTCCCTCCTCCTCTCCTCTCTCTCCTCTCTCTCCCCCTCCTCTCTCTCTCTCTCTCTCTCTCTCTCTCTCTCTTCTCTCTCTCTTTCTCTCTCTCTGAGAGTTTGTGAGTATGTAACTAAATGTTTTGAGGATCATCACATTTCACTCAGTGATGCTTGTTAAAGGCCCACTGAAGTGCCTTAAAAAGCACAGCATTATTCAGTGTTTTGATGTAATTTAAACAGATTGAACAGCTCCTCCCCTTTTTAAAAATAACGTATTTAGTATAGTTTAAAAATCGTATTTAGTATATATCACAGAGCTCGGCCAGAGCAGTTGAGCTCGGGAAAGCTGCAGTTTCCGCATAATCTCTAACCATTTCTCCTCCTAATCTCCTCCATATCTCTTCAAAATACAGTATTCTGTGCAGAAATCAATCGTGTCTGATACTTTTTCTGTTCTGCGGCGAGTCGAATATATGATCCGTATCGTGTCTCTGGACCGGAGCTGCGGCGGTTAGCGTGACACTAATGTTAAACCAGACTTCATTCGCCCCGATGGAAAGCATATTTACACTGTCTGAATAGTTCCCGATCCCCTATAGTGCACTATGTGCCATTCACCGTCTAGAAAACAGTAAATGTGTGAACAAGTGGCCGATTTAAGCCGCAGCTTCTGCGTCGATTTATAATGAAGGGGGCGGAGCTTCAGATTCTAGAGAGCATTTGATTGGACAGAAAATCTGATGAGATGCTAAAGTGCAGAGTGATGTCATCAAAATCTGATCCATGTTGGCGAAGTGAGATACTGTAAGTTTTGAATGCTTATATCTTCTAAATGCAAATTTTGTCATTGTTATGGAGCACACAAATTTATAGATAATCTTAAGACTAAAATATTCATACTAAAAGCCAAAAACGTTAAGATTAGGGGTTTGAACAGACACTAATAAATACTTAATAAAATGAACTGTTTTCAACACTGATAATAAGAAATGCTTCTTTACAAGTTCATATAATCTCTAACTAACCTTGTTTGTGTGCTTTATTTACAATCTATCAATCTAGTCTCATGAAAATAAATCTGATGTTCAAGTCTTGTGTTTTTACAATTGAAAACAGGGTGTATTTTAATTACATATATATTTTTATGTTTACTTCCTGATCATTGTGTGTTACTGTAACCACACTTTCTTAAATGTGTGACTGTATTGTGTGTGTTTCTGTAGCTATTATATGTTGGAGACAACATTTTCTCAGGAAGGAGCCTCGACTGACGAAACCTTCCTCCGTAGACGACCTCAAAGGTGAGAAAATGATTCATAAGGGTTTGGTTTAGGGTAGGGTTTGGGTTTGACATTCATAATTATAATTAGCTTCATATAAAAACAACAGAAGTCTGTCATGTGACCTCATTTAGATGTGTATTGTAAAAGACCACTGAATGCAACAAAACATTACAGTGACATGTTTACCGGATCAACTGTATTACTGTTATTTTTCTGCCAAAAAAAACAGGAGTATGACAACTTTTTGTCAAACCAGGATTATAATAGTTAACTAAAATTATACAAAATATTTTTTTCAAATGACTGAAATGAAATTAAATATACTATTTCATTATGTTTAACATGATCTATTAATTCCAAATTACTAATATTAAAGTGAGTAATGTAATCTAGATCACTAATTTTAGCTAATGTATTCTGACTACTTTTTATTTATCACATTGATTTGAATTGGATAATCTTGTAATCATATTGATATAAAATACAAAGAGAAAGAAAATATATCCCACTTTTTATCAACACCATGAGTGCATTAAATATTAGGCTATACATTACATCAGGGTTTCCCAGTTGTGAGTTTAATGAAAAGCTATTAAGTAATTCAATCTTAAAAATAAAAACTTTTTAATAAAAATAAAATTAAACAATAACTGTAGAAAAAAAAAAGATTAAAGTATATTTGTTTACCGGGATGTCATGTGACCATTAACCAACATAGAGAACAGTGAACTTAATTATATTATTATTTTTCATTATGAGTATTCACTTATTTTTATTATTGACCTAATTTATTAGCTTAAAATCTAAAGGCTTACTTCAAGTAAAAATATTAGGGCAAAGAGGTTCCGCTGACAAGAAAAAACTTTGCTACATGCATGTAAATATGAAATGAGAGAATTTATACATTTTAATGTGTTTGAAAGACAAAAGGCTCCCAAAGACAGTAATACAAATTACTCAGTGATTAATCACTCAAATAATAGCCTAATTAATGTGTTCCTCAGGAGATGATTAGATATACACTGAGAAAAACACTTGATAAAGTGAAACTTTTATAGAAAGGTCCATTTTGAATATAACAAAGAATCAATAAATGGAATAATTTACTGCCATTGTGAGAATAGATGTAGTCAATAGAAAAGTAGTCTGATTATAAGTATTTTAAAATGTAAATCTAATTACAAGTAGGCCAACTTAATTTTGGAATCATATTACGTAATCCAGATGACATGTAATCAGTTATTACCCAGCACTGTCTTTGCATTTACAGCACATTTTAAAGTTTCGTTATAAATTGGCAATAAAAATACATGAACATTCCATAGCCGCTTTAAAATGACTAAAACTAAAACAAAAATGATTGAAACCTGCTTAGACATATACACTTGAATGTGGATTTGAATGTGAATATGAATGTGGATTTCAGAGTTTCAGTTAATTTCAGTCTGTTCCTCACTCAAAGCTGTTGCATGACAATAGAAGAGCGCTTGAGTCATATGGACGACTGTTACAATACTGTTGTCTTGTTTTGGACCATGACAGATTCTTGAAACGGGTTTAACGGCATGAGGGTGAGTGAATGACCGAGTTCAGCAAGATCAGACACTAGGCCACAGACGCTTTGGCTCATCATGTCGGAGTCAGTCGCAGGTTTCAGTCGGCTGGTCGTAGCGTGTGAAGAGCGAACGGAAAGCGCTCGGGCGTATGAGGGCAACGCCGTTATCTGATGGATGAGAAAGAGGAAAACAAAAGGAAATCAGATAAAGCGTCTGACTTTGTGGGTTTTCTCCTGGCTGAAGTGAAGCAGGTATCGACTTGTGCTGGGTCTGTCAGTCAGTGACTTACACACATCCATTTACACAAAATATATATCCAAATTATATTTTGTATTCAGAAAATGATGCCTACTTTAGAACCTTTAAGACATTATTTACTTTAGAGTTAACATTCCCATCCTACTATTCACTAATATCAGTGCGGACACCTTTTTATTTGTAATAGTTTTTTTTTATTTAGTACATTGAACATATAATTAAAACTGTACTTTGAAATGTACTAATGAAAAATAATTATATATATATTATAAAATCAGCATATTTCCCTGATTTTGAAGGATAATGTGACTGGAGTAATGGCTGATGAAAATTCAGCTTTGATCACAGAAATTAAATATATTATAAATTCTATTAAAATAGAAAACAATCATTTTAAATTGTAATAATATTTTACAATATAGCTGTTTTTTCTGTGTTTTTGATCAAATAAATGCAGTTTCCAAACTTTTGACCAGTACTGTTTGCAACACACACACACACACACACACACACACACACACACACACACCACACACACACACACACACACACACACACACACACACACACACACACACACACATGTTTGTTTTTGTGACTTATGAAGACATTGTTTTTTATGTTTTTTAAGCTGTTTGAAATATGAGGACGCATGCAATGTGTATTTCACGTGTAAGTTGTAATACCAGTGTAATACCCATGTCATTATACACATTTGTGTCCTCATATATCACAAAAACAAGCACACACACACACACCCCACACACACACACACACACACACACACACACACACACACAACACACACACACACACACACACACACAACACACACACACAATTACTTACACTTACACTTTTATTCTAGATGCGATTTGATAACACAAATATATATAGTTTATTTTTGTATTATATTTTTGGGTCAAATATGACCTGAACTTTTCTTAAGATTTTCATAAAATTCACTCAAAACATGTTTGTCCATTACTTACACTCATAGTTTTTCACATTGTGTGTATGTGCAAAAAGTATTTTTTTATTCATAAAACTGATTTTTTTTTTTAAATGTGCATTGTGTATTATTTGATTTTTTTTTTTTTTTTTGTGGACTACACACCTGAGTTTTTCACACACCATCATCACACACTTGTGCACATGTTGAAGTGACAATAAATTGCTAGATAATTAAAAACAAACAATCGATAATGACTCTAAAATGTAAAGATTCCAAAGCATGATGTCACAGGGGAAACATTCTAAAACGCACAAAGAACTTTGTGTTCTCTAGTTCTAAAACCTATGATCTGATGCTCTTTCAAAAGCACTTTTTCAAAGTGTTGAACTATTAAACTGTCGATGTCTACAAAACAAGCCTGTGTGTCTTTTTAGAAGCATATTAGTTTGAACTGATGCGTGAGTTATCAAGATGGCTGCCACCGGGGCAAATGTGCGTCCCTCGGGGCAGAGACGAGCCGGCAGGGCTGAGAGCTTCTCCTTTGTGTCTGTGGAGTCGTCCTGTGTTTCCTCAGACAGTGATCCGCTTGATCCGCCAGGGTTACAGAGATAAACACACCAGAGCCGTTTTACTCAGAATTATCTTTAAAGCCACAAAGTGTGCGATATATGAGGTAAAAGACATTCTTCAGTTTTAGAAAAACTATTCCTTTAGCAAATATGTCATATTTTATTTACTCATCCATTTGTCCTTGCTTGTGTTGTAATTAGCTGGTTTTGTGTTCACAGTTCAGTGTCTTTGTGGACTAAATAAGCTCTTGGTATTGGTGTCGGGTCGAGGCATCTGTCCGGTTTCCTGGCCAGCACAAGCTTTAGATGCATTAGGAGAGTTTGGATTACAGAGACCAGGACACCACCATGACACTAATACCCAGGAATACACTTTAGACACCGGCATGCTGTGAACCGACCCAAGACAGACAGACAGAGGAGGAAAGGAGGAGGATAAAACGTCATTTTTACGTGTCTGTTGGGATCGTGCTTCTGTCAGCCTGAGGTCTGCATGTGAATCTGGGGCTGGTGAATGTAGGTCTGTCAGGGCCAGTGGGGTCAGAGCAGGCTTACGCTGTAATCCCCCCAGCAGACGTCCATATCAGGAGGTGTGGCGCTCACTCGCTCGCTCGCTCGTCTAGACGTCCCCCTCCCCCAGAGACCTGCTGTTCCTGGCACACAACCGGCCCCCGGGGCGTTCCACTTACAGTGAGGGAATTTGCTCTCACAGAAACTCGTTCACATCATCAAATATTGAAACTTGGCACAGATGGAAATACAATGTGGTTCTGAAATTAAAGTGCAATGTGGGTCATTAAAGAGATTGTCTAAATAAGATTTATCATTACTGTTTATCATGAGTAGTGTTTTCAGCACTCATAAAACATTTTAAATATTAAAAAATGTAACTTTAAGAGCCGAGCATAAGAAAATCGAAATAAACTGTATAGAATTTGTTTTACGCAAAGGTGGAAAAGTGTCTTAATTTGTGGATGAATTAGAGTTTTAAAAAATGCATTTTTCAGGACAAGAAAACAACCTTCATATTAGCAAAACACACAAATTCAGAGATATATTCGGTATTTTTTGTTTTATTTTGGCATTTCTTTGTTTGCATTTATATTAAGCAAAGTGCATCTCTTTTTCATCTCATCAACACATTGCACAAAACATAAATAACAATGCATATAAAACTTCGTATTTACAGGTAATAATATATTTATATTTAACATAAAATACATTTTAGCTTTTATTTCACTTAATTAAATCTTAGTCATTTATTAAAGTCAAAGTGAGTTTTCGTTTTCCATTTCTCTCGTAAAACATCGTCCGCTTCTCGCAGAAACAAAACAACATAGTCCATAAAAGGTAAGGGCTAGTCCGTCTCCATAGCGTTGAAGGAATGGGGGGCGGGGCTTGCTGTTATCGGTTATTAAATATGACCTCCAGCCAGCAGGGGCAGCTGCTGATGAACTGTCTGGTGTAACACTGTCCCCAGCCCTTCACGAAACTGATCTGGACGGTGAAACCCGTCCTCGGCTGCTGGCTGAACTCGTGGTCGTTGGGCCGTTGCAGGCTCCCTGCCTTCTCAAAGTCGAAAGCCTTGATGGAAAACCCGGGGAATACTTTATGCACCAGCAGCGTCCGCGAGTCGGGGTTGTCCAGTGTGGCTGACTTGATGAATATGGGGTAGCAACTGCGGTTATACACCCACACGCCGTCGGGCTCGCGGCTGAGCTGGATGCCGTAGCCGATCTTGGCCCGAACCATTTGCACCAGTTGACTCTTGTTTTCGGAGGCGAGCTGGCCCAAGCAAAAGCCCGTGCCCTGAGGTAGGTCATAGAAGATGTCCAGAGATGGCTCCTGGACGGAGTAGAGGCGCCCGACGCGGGTCTTTTCCTCCCAGTACGCCACCACACACCAGTGAGGCTGTTCTCCACGCTCCTGAAGAGCCAGGGAATCTACGGAGAGACAAAGAAGGACATTGTTAGTAATCATGCAAATTTAACTTCATTGAATCCTGCTGGAAAAACCAGGGCAACCCAGATTATGGTGGGTCCTATGGTCCAAAGTGGACTACAACATGGTCTACCAGGCTGAAACCAAAACCACCAGTGGATAAGCCAACCATCTATACTAGATTATGACCCATTTGGACTAGAAAGAACCATCAGAAACTGGTTGCAGATTAATTACGCCACATTTAACTTCCTCAAGTAACCTTCATTGAATCCCTGCTGAAAAAACCCAAAGTTACTAGTGGTTAGTTGCTGGTCCAAGATGGTCTACCAGCCTGAAACCAAGACCATTAGTGGGTACTGGGTAGGGCAACTAATTACCCATTTTTGGAATGGAAAAACCAGGGCAACTCAGATTATGGTGATTCCCATGGTCCAAAGTGGACTACAAGATAGCCTACCAGGCTAAAACCAAGACCACCAGTGGATAAGCCAACCATCTACACCAGATTATGACCAATTTAGACTAGAAAGAAACTGGTTACAGAGTAAAAGTCATCAAAGTCAAAAAGTGTTCTGTTATTAATTACGCCAATTTAACTTCCTCAAGTAACCTTCATTGAATCCCTGCTGAAAAAACCCAAAGTTACTAGATTAAATTGGTGGTCCAAAATGGTCTACCAGCCTGAAACCAAGACCATTAGTAGGTACTGGGTAGGCCAACTGATTACCCATCTAGAGTAGATTATGACTTGCAATAGTAAAACCCATCAGAAACTGACTTTCCAATAGAGTAAAAGTGTTGCCGAGGAAGAAAGAAGAGAGCAGAATGACTAGATTAGACTAGTACAAAAAGGTAAACACACACACACACACATTCACACAACATCACATGCCTTCTATCCAGGAAAACTGTCCTGAGCTCTGCCAAACATATCTTGCATCCTTAATTTCAGATGTGGGAATGTGAGGAATCTGCCGCCCCGCGCGGAGCAGCGCCACTAGCCTCCAGCGCTTGTTTACATTAGCAGTGTTGCTTATCATTCGTCTGTCCCGAACGCCAACCCGAACAATGTTCTGACGTCAATGCGACAATAAATCTGCAATCGCGCTCGCCCTCGCCAACCAGCGGCTGGCTATATGTGATGTAATAACGCAATGAAAACTTAGCCACGCCTACAGGAAATCTCATTGGTCCATTTCCTTCCCCATATATTAAACATCTCATTTCGATTCTTTGTGCAATGTTTTTGCTTCCAGCGAACAGTAGTACACCGTGTTAAAGAGCTCAGGTCTTGAGTCATCGGGACTCTTTGTCTGTCTACAGGACAGTCGTCTCTCTTTAATCTCAGATAGGGTGAGGAGGAGGCCGTAATTTAGCAGTGGAGGTAATTACGCACCAGCCCAGACTAACTGGATGACTAGAGTAGGTAGAGCCGTCATTACAACCCTTACAAACATGCATGTTTGGATATGTTACCAGGGGAATACCAATTATACACTTCCAAGAGCTTACAGTGCCAGTTAAGTAGCATGGTATAATACAGTAATCAAACAGTATCGTGGTATATATCCAAATAACATAGTATTACTGAACCATGGTACTTTTGTACCATGAAAAATGGATATGCCTTAAATATGCCGTGGCATTACGTGGTGCAGTGATGGTGTCACATGGTAATACCAAATTACTGAAATTCATAAACTATAGTATATAATAGTACTCCAGTACTATGGTACTTTTGAGAAATATTTGTTTTTATAGCAAGGATGCATTAAATTGATCAAAAGAGACAGGAAAGACATTTATAATGTTACAAAAAATATATATTTTAAATAAATGTTATTTAAAATTTTCTATTCATAATCCTAAAAAAAAAAATGTATCACAGTTTCCACAAAAAATTCCGCAGCAACTGTTTTCGACTGTGATATTAATCAGAAATGTTTCTTGAGCAGCAAATCATCATATTATACTGATTTCTGAAGGATCATGTGACACTGAAGACTGGAGTAATGCTGAAAATTCAGCTTTGATCACAGGAATAAATTACATTTTACAATATCACATAGAAAAAGGTTATTTTAAATTGTTATATTTCACAATATTACTGTTGGTTTAATCAAATAAATGCACCCTAGGTGAGCATAAAAGACTCTTTCAAAAATATTTTAAACAACCTTCTTGACGCCACTATGCAGTATCATAGCGATAACATGGTTGTGTGTGTCAGACTAAAGGCCTGTTCACACCGGGACGAATTTCGCGCGCGTTATTCGCCGACGTTTAACGCCTCGTGACTAAACAAAGGGCGCCAATGTGAGTGTTCACACCGACGCGTAAAACGCCACGCGTAAAAGCGTCATTTTTAAAAAAACGCCTCGGGTTCGTTTTTTTAGTTTGACGCGCCGCGTCAAAAACTATCCGACCAATGAGATTGGCGCTTTTGCTCACGTGTCTGGAGCTTCTGAAGTTACAGTAAAACACAACTTGGGGGCGCTCAAACACAAAACAGTCTTGGCGAGCACACATACGTAATGGCGAAGAAGATACACAGCGTCCGTCTACTACACTCTGCCTGGAAGAAATAAGACGAGGAAGATGCAAGGCCAGATGAATGTAGAGCTGCTGGTCTTGTTGGTGTCAATATAAAGAGACACAAATGAGAATAAAGAACTGTATGACAAACGCGACAAACTTGCTCTCTTCTTCTGAGTGACAAGCGAGTGTCAGAAGCACTTTGTGGACCGGGGTATTTCTGTACATTAAGCGCCATCTAATGTCAGGGAATAAATTTGCATGTTCACTCGACTCATCGTCAGCGAAAAACGCTTGGGTGTGAACACAAAAAACGCGTTGAAAAATGCTGACGAATAACGCGAGCCGATATTCGTCCCGGTGTGTACGAGCCTTAATGCTATTTCAGTCTGGATAGTTGGTCTCTTTGACGACATCATGAACAGCAAGCACACACACGAACGCAAATCATGTATCGAACAGACCTCTGAGTGTGTGTGTGTGTGTGTTCAGACAACACAATGTGTTTAATCAAATAGAGACACACAACTGCACAGGTACGCATGTGTGTGTGTGTGTGTGTGTGTGTGTGTGTGTGTGTGTGTGTGTGTGTGTGTGTGTGTGTGTGTGTGTGTGTGTGTGTGTGTGTGTGTGTGTGTGAGTGAATGGAGGTGTGTGTATAGGTTATGAATTTACTGACGTGTGTGTGTGTGGCGTCTCAGTGTCGGTTGGATGACCACAGTGTCACCCCGAATGACATGGTGACAGCCAGACGCAGAGAGCGTCCTGAAATAGAGTGTGCAACATGACACACACACACACACACACACACACACACCTCTCATGTCTTCTGCAGCCTCGAGCGTTCAGTTTACATCCTAAACTCTTATTAGACCAATCGCTCTCAACAAGAGCCTTATGATTTCTAATGAATCATGAAATCAGTCTCTGATTCACATGGAATTTTAGATTAATAAATCAAAAGAATCAAATTACGATATGAACTAGTGTCAGTAATTATTGCACAAAAACATAAGCTCAAAGATCAAACCACAAAAAGAAAAGTCCCTTAAATTGAAGAACTGATACTCTTGTCCAGTAAAATGTACTTCTCAAAGTAATAGTAGGCAGAAATAATAACAATTATTGCTTATTAAAATCTCATTTTAGATTACTGTTATTTGATTTTGATTTTAAAGGATTATCATAATTAAGAGATTTTTTCATTTATTCATTAATTTAAACTGTAAAGTACAGCACTTTATTTGATAAAAAAAACAAGTTTTATTGTAAATGAATTGTAATAAATTGTAAAAGATTGATTAAATTAAGTTCTATGAAATCTGTTGATTAGACATGCCGATTAACGACTAAAATTAAATTAAACCATTAAAATGGAATCCAGAAAAATTAAAACAGAAAACATTTAATTTGGGAAAGGATTTCATAGGGGCCCGATAAACCTCTCTCTCTCTCTCTCTCTCTCTCTCTCTCTCTCTCTCTCTCTCTCTCTCTCTCTCTCTCTCTCTCTGTCTCTCTCTCTCTCTCTCTTCTCTCTCTCTGTTCTCTCTCTCTCTCTCTGTGTCTCTCTCTCTCTCTCTCGTCTCTCTCTCTGTCTCTCTCTCTCTCTCTGTGTCTCTCTCTCTGTCTCTCTCTCTCTCTCTCTCTCTCTCTCTCTCTCTCTCTCTCTCTCTCTCTCTTCTCTCTCTCTCTCTCTCCCCATCCCCCAATCAGTTTTGTTCTGTCTTTCTCTCTCCTAGAGGGGACAAGACAACTCTTTACACACACACACACACACACACACACACACACACACACACACACACACACACACACACACACACACACACACACACACACACACACACACACACACACACACACACACACACACACACACACACACACACACACACACACACAGGGTCTTTGTTTGTGGTTGAGCTGAAGTCAAATCTCCATTTAGAGCTTTACTGCCTCAGGTAACAAACCATCCTTCCTCTGTCCACACTGGCTCCCTTTGGTCTGAGCGCTCAAACACACACACACACACACACACACACACACACACACACACATTGGTGTTTTCGGGATATGTCAGGGCAGTTTTTCCATTTAAGGAGACTCAGCTTTTTAAACAGTCACTTTGTACAAGACACGAGCACAAAAGAACAGCACAGAAGTGTCTGGACATCTAATGGAATCACACACACTTGCAGACGCGAGTCACTCAGCAGTCTGGAGAAGTTAATGATTATTTCTGTCTGTCTCCACACACACACACACACACACACACACACTGGAGGGAAGTCGGTGTTTTTATTGATCTGCTCTCGTCTGGCTGAGGTTCACTCTTTTACGAGCAGTCAGCGCTCTTCTCTGACGGCGCACGCGGTCGAGTGAGGTCAGGGGTCAGAGGTCAGGGGCCGCTTCTAAAGCTAAACCAATGATGACGACAACACACAGTGACATTCAGCATGGGTTATGCCAACTCTTTTACAAACACAAGAGTAGACCAACACACACGCAAAAAAATGGCATACTGCAAGAAAAAAAATCCTCGCAATTGCAAATTGTGCCTATACGACCGACTATAACATAATAATATTACTTGATATATTATTATATTTACAATACATATTATTATTATTATTACTAAAAATATTAACCAAAATAAGAAACATTACTATTGTAAAATAAAACAATTGAGAATTTAAGAAAAAAAATAACATTAATGTTAAAATAATTATTATTATTACTAAATAAATAAATATTAATAAAAATATATTATTTTATTATTATATATTAATATTTCACTGTAAAATAAAAATCAGAAACAAATATTTTTTGTTATTACGATTATTATTATAACGTAATAAAAATATTAAACAAAGCAGTACAACTGTAAACGTACAATACTTAATTATTTATATTGTATTTAGCATTTATTAACTTGCAAAGAATTTAATATATGTCCGTGATGCCCTTTATCTTTTTTTTTTGTGTTCTTTTTTTTTCCGTGTTCTTTTTTTTTTTAATTATTGTTGTCTCATGTTTGACTTATTAAATGTTATACTTATCAGAAAATATGTAAAAGAAATGTCAAGAACTTGATATCAAATCTCTGTGATTTTGAAATTTCAATAAAAAAATAAAAACACTTGCAACACAGAAACTAACTATAGAAAAGAGCGTTTACACCGCAGCGCCTCTAGTGGTCAGTTCACTTCGTTCAGTCGCGCGCTGGCATAACACACACACACACACACACACAAGCAGAGTTCGTGTCAGGCCCTAGAAAATGATCAAACACAACTGGCAGACGTTTAGGATTCGTCATGCAAAATACCAACTAAACAAACAAACCCGGAGGCAACTTCTCTGATGTGTGTGTGTCAGTTACAGCTCTATAAATATTATCTTTTTCCTCGGGCGTCTGTATTATAGCAACAATCTCACACACACACGCTCGACCGAGAGACACGCAGACAGACGGACAGAAATGTTTGGCAGCTTCTTTGTTTGGAAGTCAATAAAGGAAACTGGCAATTAGATGGAGAGCCATTACATAACACACACACACACACACACACCACACACACACACCAGTCAGGAAAACCTGCAACGCACAGGAAATACTTCATGTTGTCCTCCATTGTGCACTAATACGTGTTTCAGACCTCTCTGATTTTATGACGCACAGGTCGTATACTGTACGCTCGCTGTGGGAGTGTCGGGGCAAAGGAAACGCTTTATGAAATCATGTTGATTATGAGGTCAAAGGTCAGCCTCTCCACCAATAAAAGCCTTTTATTATATAAAATAGCATTTTTAAATATTATTACAACACTGGTGGAGCCTGTTGAGCTGAGACGCCAGTGTCGATGTGCTTTCCTGTTTAGACGGTAAATAATTATAATGTGCGTTTCAATTGTTCAATGTAATTGAGCAGCCAGTCAGACCGGAGCCGCCGAGAGTTTCTGAATGAACGGATCATGTGGTGTGTGTGTGTGAGAAAGCGTCCCGTCGCTCTGTGTGTTTAGTTAAGCGATTAGATTGCGCTTTAAGGAAATGTTTGTGTCTGGGTGTTTGTGTGCGAGTGACTAAAGTCTTCCAGCACTGAGAAATGGACGAAGAGCTGATGTCACATTAAGCCAAACGTCCAGCTTGATTGAGGAAGCGGTCGGTAACGAGCGACATGCACAACAAAGCGTTCACAGTTCAAAACATGCCGTCAAACGAAGCTCAAGGAACTGCTTTGTGTCGTTTTCTCCAAATGTTTTCTTTCCGCTCGGCGGAGGCGCCCGGGAGGCCCGACTCGAGACTCAAGGCTTTTTCCTCCGAGGAATGATGTCATTTCCTGTGCTGCCCTTTCCTCCTCGGCTAACCCAAACAACCCTGGAATGAGGCGGGAGGTTGTCACGGTAACAAGGCCCCTAAAGGAGGGATTAGGGTTGCCGAGGGCCCTACAGTCGTTCACGGGACCCTTTATAAAGGCCTGATTGTGGATCGAGAACAGCTGAACCGGATGAGGCGATACACACTTCCAGATCGGATGCAAAGATGTTTCATGGACAAGTCAAAACGAGGTTCAATCGATCCGGTGAAATCAGTTTCGCACTCAACTTTATCCGTTTCCAAAACAAGCGAAAAAAACTCTCCGAACAACATTCACATGAAAGCTTGAAGAGAAAATAGTGGATGATTTATGCAGATATTTAGATTTAATGTTAGCAAAAGAGATCTACACCTTAAATAAATACAGCTTTTATGCTAAATTTATTCAAAAATATGTGGATAATGTTACATAAAAAGATGTCAGATTGGTAGATTTTGGTAGAACAGATGAAAAACTACTATTTATGTTGCAAATCGCAATAATTTAAAATTGATTAAATATAAAATAATATATATATACTAACAGAAAAACAAACATTAGTTATCTTCATTAGTTAACTGTAATTTTACGTATTTTTATTAACATTAACAAAGATTAGTAAATGCTTTAAAAAAGTTCATGTTAAATAATCTATTAACTAATGCCAACAAATGATTTCAGAAAACCTTCTTAACTCGTTTGCTGTTGTTGTCATATTAATAACTTCAGACTAACCCAGACAAGCAATGCTCAGACTCTCATCCAGTAATCCAGAACACACACACACACACACACACACACACACACACACACACACACACACACACACACACACACACACACACACACACACACACACACACACACACACACACGCGCGCGTTTACTTAGCTAGCTAAATGAGGACGTTTTATATACGTAATGGTTTTTTTACTGTACAAACTGTATATTCTCTCTCCTTACACTAACCCTACCCATCACAGAAAACTTTCTGCATTTTAGAAAAACTTTATAAACTTTAACTTTATAATAACTTTAAATTTATACCAGATTTACAAATGAGGAAGGTTTTTGGAGATTTTGGTCACTTCTGGGTACAAAATTGTCCCCAAAATATAGCTAAGTAGGCACACACACACACACACACACACACACACACACACACACGCAACAGTTGAAGTGTGTAACGCAGTGTGTCCAGATCTCTACCTGTCTCATGTCTGGAGCCGCAGAAGAAAAGGCAGAGCGAGTGAATTAGAAGGTCAGAGAGACGCTTTCATTGGGAGTGTGTTTCCTGTGTGTCGGGCTTTTCTTCCGCTGCCTGAAACTTTTCTTCTTCCCCCCTCATCCCTCCTTCCCTCTCTGAGCTCCATTCACTCATTTCATCAGAAAAACACACCTCAGCGAGAGGATGAGCGACAGTCAAAAACCCAGAGGAGTCGAGAGGAGGTGTGTGTTCGGGACAGAAGCGGTCAGCCTTTCATCCACACCACACACACACCACACACACACACACACACACACAACACACACACACACACACACACACACATACACACACACACACACACACACAAAACACAAGAAGCATAAAACAAATGCCGGGGCACCTTCACACTGGAGGCCAGAGAAAGGGAGCAGCTCCACACACACACACATACACACACAGACTCATGGCACGCACACCACTCTGAGTGCTGTACTTTAACATGTGTTTATGTAAAGCTTCCATCATTTTGCTCTTCTTATCTGAAAACCCATCTAAAGACCCTTCACACACACACACACACTCACTCCACCCAGCGCTGAATTAAACACCATCATAAAAACTCTTTAAAGTCGCTGTAATGAGAAACATCTGTACTCAGGAACCCGGCCTAGACCAAACTAATCCTGCTGTCGCTCTCTCAGGGTCTCTCGTAAACACAATCACTGCTGTGTGTGTGTATTCAGAGCTCAGGACGTGACAATACACCGGCTTCGGTCCACTAAAGAAGAGCAGATCTCACACACACACACACACACACACACTGTACCCTTGTTTACATTTTAAAGTCGACATGAAACCAGTGTTGTTCTATTTAACTAAAACTGTTGTTCATTGAAATAAAGTATATATAAATATTAGGCTAGATGTAAAACTTATACTTAAAAAAAAAGAAAGAAAGTTTGCCTTGGCAAATAACTGTACATTTTAAAGTCAACAAGAAACCAGTTGTTGTTGACATAAAGCTGAAGTAAAATAAAATAAAAATTCACTTTAAAATCTTAAAACTTAAAAAAAACTTAAACGAAACTAACTGAAAATAAAATAAGTACAAAAAAACTACAATTAATTCATAACAAAAACAAATTCATAAATACTATGAATAATTCTAAAATAACCCTGCGTGTAGTATTTCACGTCTGTCCTGTGATATTTTTCTGATTCAACAGATTTGATGGATTTTGATCAGTAAACAATTCCTACACAGGCAGTTAGTGAACATCATCAGTAGACTTCAGACATCAGTTGATCAGGAAAGTATTTGTAGATGCAACAATTTGATGAAAGATTACAGAGACACACACCAAGACCAGGAATGTGCATTAAGAAAGTAAATATGGTGGATTTATATTTCACACATTTCTGTGCCTTAGGTTTAAGATTTTTCTTAAGTTTAAGATATTAAAGTGAATTTTTATTTTATTTAACTTTATGTCAAGTGACAAAATAATTTTTTGTTTATATTTAGATATTTTCAATAACAACACTGGTTTCTTGTTGACTTTAAAACTGATTTATTTCAGTTATTATTCTGCAATATAAGCAGAAACTCTCTCTCTCTTCCTCATTTTCAGCGTTATAAACACACAGGTAAGGATGATCTTGGGCTCTTACCTGAGAACCCCATAGGGGCCGAATATGCCGTTCCCCCAGTTTCAGTGGAAGCAGGCACAGAACCTGGAGAATCTGCGGAGAAACAGAGTGACAGCTGTCAATCACAGGCATCAAAGAGTCTCATGACAAATACAGATTGGCCTCATTTTGGCTAAAATAGTTTGAAACCAAAGGACATTCGTTTCCCATTCCTTCTACTTTTCTGTCATGCAAAATAAATAAAGCGATTCTTAGTTTAGAGTCTTTGCCAAGAAAGCTAGCGGTGGTTAGTAATAGGAATACACTGTTTAGCAGGATATACTCCATCAAGTCCAACACAACGAGCTAGTCAGGAAATAGCAGCGGCCTTGGAAACGGTGTACAGTAAATGTTCTAATTGCCGTGCGAGGAGACAGGAAAAACACACTCTTTCATGTTAACCCTTTAATAAAACCAGCCTGGAATATTGTCTCCATATGTTGTGATCAAACCTCAGTTTCCTTAAGTTACTATGATCAAACAACTGCAGGAGAAAGTGTGTGAGTCACAATGAAAGATGAGTGGCTTCCAAGAACATGGTAAAGATGATGATAGGGAGCAGTTTAGCTAGCACTCGGTTTATGCTAACAAAGATAAGTAGTCAGACACAGCTAAAAGAATAGGCTAATGCTAATGTTATGCTTAAACTCATGCGTGTAGTTTGGGTTTTGAAAAGAACTCCACAAGTTATCATTAGCATTAGCCTGTATTCTATATTTAACAAGATCTCTCTCTCATCAACGAAATTAGCTTTGCTAAATTAAACACTTGAAATATTTTTTTATTTGTTTACCTTCATGTGACCATTAAACGATAACAGAGAAGCATACACATATTTTAACTTCAAATCTCAGGGGAATTAAAGTTCATTTTCAAAGGTTGACGAAAAAGGTCAGGGAATCCCTGACATATAATCATTATCATTGTTTTACCATGGTTTTTGGGCATGAAACATGGCGACATCCTGGTATTCTTTAAATGTACCATTGACATCCAAAGTAAATGAATATGGTTATTATTCAGCACTTGTAAGGATAATGACTCGGAAGAACTTTCGGAGTTGGACACTTTCCCTGAGCTGTGGTCAGTCTAATGAGAACCTGAACCTGACCGCAGAGAGAGAGAGAGAGAGAGAGAGAGAGAGAGAGAGAGAGAGAAGAGAGAGAGAGAGAGAGAGAGGAGAGGAGAGAGAGAGATAGAGAGAGCGACGGAGAGAGAGAGGGCGAGAGAGACAGAGAGCGCAAGAGAGAGGAGGGGAGGAGAGAGAGAGAGAAGAGAGAGACAGAGTTAGAGAGCGAGAGAGAGAGAGAGAGAGAGAGAGAGAGAACTAGAGAGAGAGAGAGAGAGAGAAGAGAGAGAGAGAGAGAGAGAGAGAAAAGAGAGAGAGAGAGAAGAGAGAGAGAGAAGAGAGAGGGAGAGAAAAGAGAGAGAGAAGAGAGAGAGAGAGAGAGAGAGATAGAGAGAGCGACGGAGAGAGAGAGGGCGAGAGAGACAGAGAGCGCAAGAGAGAGCGAGGGAGAGAAGAGAGAGAGAGAAGAGAGCGGAGAAAGAACAGAGAGAGAGAAGAGGAGAGAGAGAAGAGAGAGAGAGAGAGAGAGAGAGGAGAGAGAGAGAGAGAGAGAGAGAGAGAGCGAGAGAACGAGAGAACGAGAGAGGGAAAGTTGTGGGATCAAGCGGCAGCTTCAAACTCGCTCTGATTTTCCAGGGAGAAGCTTTGCGGTCCATCGCCCCATCAGAAGCTCTTCCTGATCTCCTCGTTTCACAAAATAATGACATTAAAACCTTCAGAGGTCGTCACAGATTCAAAACGTATTCAAACGGGTCCCGTGACGTGGCGAGATGAAATGACAACCACACAAAAACACCGGCGTTAAGCTAACGACATCTCAACAGTTCTGGCAGAAACTTTGCAGTCTTTGTCATTTATAAGCCTGAATGTTTGTGTTTCTTTTTCTCTTTTGAGTCTCTGTGATTAAGAGCTTAAAACAATTGATATGCAAATTAGCTCGCATCAACAGCCGTTTCGTCACACCTCCTCGTCACCAGCGTGTGAACGTGTGACAGTTACCACCGCGACAGAGACGTGTGTGTGTGTGTGTGTGTGTGTGACGTTATCAACCAGACGCAGTCCAACAAGCCACCGATAACTTCCTCCCATCGCTCAGTGCCACTCTCTCTTTCAGTGGCAGAAAACCAGCCGTCTTCTATTGTTCTCTGTCTCTCGTCCAAGCGTCCGACGCAACTAATGGAAGTGTGTGTGTCCTCACAGGAAACGTCCTCCCCAAACTGGCTTTCCTGTCCTCCACCGCGGCGCCTTTTCTCGTTCACATTCTTGCTTTCTCTCTCAGTCGCTCCAAAACCCCAAACTGATTCATAAAAGAAGAATGACTCAAAGAGCGAGAGCCAATGTCAGTCAGCGTACAGTCGTTCCCACACACACACACACACGGAACATCATCTTTGTTATTCGTACTATAAACATTGAGACGCACAAATCTGGGCTAAAATGTGTCGCAGAAACATGGTTTTGAAACAGGCACTCGAAGCCGAGCCGAGTTTCTCGAGTGTGTCCTGCGTAAGCGATACTGTTTAACTCCAACGGCATGAGCAGTTTTGGCAGGAATAGAGAAGGATCTTTACGAGGGCGATCGGCAGGAAACCTCATCCGGGGCGCTGCCAAACACAACACACTTATCTGAAGCCAATATACAGGACATACTTATGAGCCATACGGCATTATGGGTAGAGAGAGAGAAAGCGAACGCTCAGAGGAAAGACGCAAAGCGACACTCCCAAAACCTCAGATTAATTCGGCAGATAAATCAGCTCTCAGCTTTTCCTTTACGCGATCCACGTTTCCCAACTCATAATGTGTCCATCACACAGTAAATCATTACCATATTCATATAAATGCTAAAAAAAACTTTTACATACTAGCACTTTGGAGTTAAAAGAAGAACCATCTAAATGCTGTTTGAATCGGGTAAGCATTCAGTACAATGGTAGATATACTTAGAAATATGCCACAAAAAGATTACTATCTTCATATACCAAATTATTACCATGTCTAAACAACCTACCAAACTAGTATTTGTGAAAGAGTCTCTTTATCTTTACATAAGCAGGGTAGCATATTCATGTGAAGAACAATGTCCTCAAATGCAAGTGTTTTCAACTCAAACTAAACTTTTGAAAAACTCTTGAGAAACTTCAACTTACAAGAAACACTTTATTTTACTCTGTCCTTGTTACACATGTAGTTTCTATAGTAATAATAACTATGAATTATGCATAATTACATGCAACTAACCCAGCTACAATAAACCTTATCCCTAACCCTTTAGTAAGTAAACGTAGTTAGTTAATATTTCTCAGAACTTAAATGTGTAATTGTGGACACTTTAAAATAAAGTGAAACTGGAAATCATTGGGATTGTATCTTCACTATGATATTATCATTGAATAAATGTCTAAAAACTTCATTGCTAGTGATTTTCACCCCAAACTAAACGTTTGAAAGGCTCCACATCTGCTTAAATTTAAGATGAAACTTTAACTTACCAGGTGGTTTAAGAAAGTCGGTGGGATATCTTGAGTACGGGGGTGGGGGGGATTCTAGAGAAGGGAGAGAGGAGGAGAGAAGAGAGAGAGAGAGAGAGAGAGGGGGGGCCGTGAGTGGAGATGTGGGCTGATGATAAGGCCTGGCATTCTCTGGGAAAAGTGTTTGTGTAGAGCTGAGGGTTAGAGGCAGGACAGCTCTGATAAACACACGGCCGCCTGGCGCCAGACTCCACACACACACACCCACACACACACACACACACACACACACAAAACAACACACACACACACACACAACACACACCACACCACACACACAACACCACACACACCATGATCACTGCAAGCTAACTTCACTGAACACTGGGGCCTCCGGCGGGTTTCACATGAACAACCACAGACTAGATGTCCAGCTGAAAACTGCTGCATTTATACACATAAAAACAACATTCGTCACTGTATAAGAATAATAATTATAATCAGTTCAGAAGCTCATTCTTGATACTGTTGGTTAAGTGAAAAACAGGACTAGTTACTGAAAAATGTATGACATGAATGTAAGAAAGTGGATAATAGTATTACAAATATATTTTTGTCAAATATATTTCTTATATTCTAAAATTAAGGTTCATATTTATACATAAGTCTGAACAGAGTCTCACTGTTTTACTATAAGAGTATTTTTATAGTTAAATTAATATTAGACATATCGAAGCAAATATAATTTATTTGATCTTCTGCTAATAAGACTCAAAATAATGTTTATTTGAAACCTTCTATATAATTGTATAGCCTATATATATATATATATATATATATATATATATAAACACAAACAATAACCTACTATGAGTGTTAACAGTACTGCATAAGCACTATATTAAACATTTACAACAGCCAAATCCCGTCTATTCTATTCAATTCTATTGTAACCTGATTCTAAATAAACTGTAATTACGTACCACAAAACCCCAGTGTTATATGCATGTTATTATAGTCCTACATAAGCACTATATGCTTGATCTTCTCTACTAAAGAGCCAAAATAACCCTCTGTTTTCCACCACCAACTAAAAGAACATATATGACAGAAAGCCCGCTGATTTAGCGCATTATTCTGGAGTTATTGATCAAAACAACACGATAACCAGGAGAGGAGAGATGTTCTCACCGAGCTCGCACAGTCTGCTCATATGATGCGGGTTGCAGCACACGAGCCCCGGGGTTGATTTTACCATAGGATTCACAGCACGAAAGTCTCTTTAATTCCGAGGAATGCCGGAGGTCCGGCCACCGGAACACCTTATAGAGCAGCAGCGGGAGCGGGTACGACTGTTGCCCGAGTCTGGAGTCCACTTTCCCGGGGAGGAGGAGGCAGGGGCTCCGCGCACCCCCCCGGGACTCGACCGCCTGTAAGAGCACCTCCAGCTGCTTCTCCTTGATCTTCTTCAGGATCGAGTATGTCAACGCTTTCAGTTCGGCCTCGGTGCCGGGGTTCGGCTTACCGGCTCCGGGTTTCCCGAGGCAGCAGCCCGGGTCCCGACACCGCGCGTACCGGCGTCCCCGTCCCCCTCCACGGGCGCTCGGCTCCTCCAGAGTCGCCGGACGAGCCCCGATCGTTTGGTCCTGAACATGCGGGACGACAAGAGGGTTCCCCGGCTACAAAACGGCCATTTTGTCCGCAAGTCATGAAGATCCGGAGGTCCGAATCCACAGGCGCAGAGCAGACGACGGAGAAACGGCGAGCAGGAGAAGCGCACGCGATCTGTTTCATACGCCAGACTTTAATATTTCACCAGACGTACCGACACAGAATCCAAAAAAAAAAGAGAGAGAAAGAAGCTGAAACGACTGTCTGGGCTGCTGGAAACGATCAATCTTAAAGAAGTTCAGTCTTAATCCACAGCGATCGTTCGGGATCTCATATTCAGGATGAATATTCTTACGATTCGTTTGACATCAAATCTGCAGCACGGATCAATCTGACACCAAGCCTATATAAATCCACATCAGACCCAGGCGAAGGAAAACCTCTCGACGATGATTCGCAACTGTAAAATATTATACCGCGCGAAATATCCACAAATATCCGTCTTCAGATGATCCCACGATCATAAATGCGGGAAGTTTCCGAGTCCGAGACGCAAGAGAGTCGATGAAGAACTGAAGGACTGAGACTGAGATGAAGATCAGACGCCTCTCTCTCTCTCTCTCTCTCTCTCTCTCTCTCTCTCTCTCTCTCTCTCTCTCTCTCTCTCTCGGCGTGTGTGTGTGTGTGTGTGTGTGTGTGTGTTCTCAGTGTCTCTCATTGGCGCGTCGAGGGTCATGTGATTGTCTAGACACCCTGTCGCTTTAAAAAAAAAAAAAGAACAGGCAGGAAAAAGTGATTGGGTTGCGCAAACATAAAACAAAGTAACATGTACCATCAGACAGACACACAGAGTTTATAAAGTTACAGTGTAACAGATGAAATCAGAATATTGTTTTTCTGCTGCTTGTGTTGTTGTAGTGCAATGACGTCTAATTTGAGACAAGGGAACACACACACACACACACACACACACACACACACACACACACACACACACACAACACAGACACAGACACAACACAGACACACACACACACACACACACACACCACACACACACACACACACACACACACACACACACACACACACACACACACACACACACACACACACACACACCGAAGGCGCCAGACGCACAGGTAAATTCACAGTAAGAATGAAACACACACACACACTTATGATGCAATCATGTTTAGATGAAAACACATTTCTTTAGTTGTGCAATCTGCATAAAAATATGCTGCACATGCATAATATACATATATGTAGTAAAATATTAATAACAATCATTATTATTAATACTATATATACTTTATATTATAGATAAATGATGTGTTCATTTTTAATTTAATAATAATAATACGAATACAAATACATATATTCTAAAAATATATATAGCAAATAATTACTATATTATAATAATTTACAATATAATAATTATTACATTGGCTGTGTTTGTGAATGGGTGAACATGTTCCTGTCTGTAAATGAGGACAGATGAACTGCTGCCGCCTACTGGTGAGAAATATTCCACAACAATTTCAATCACACACACACACACACACACACACACACACACACACACACACACACACACAGAGAAGAGAGAGAGAGAGAGAAGAGAAGAGAGAGAGAGAGAGAGAGAGAGAGAGAGAGAGAGAGAGAGAGAGAGAGAGAGAGAGAGAGAGAGAGCACACTTCTCTCTCTTACACACACACACACACACACTATCCCTCAACACAACACACACACACACACACATAGAGCACTTCTCTCTCACACACACACACACACACACACACACACACACACACACACACAAGAGAGAAGAAGAGGAGGAAGAGAAGAGAGGAGACGGAGAGAGAGAGAAGAGAGAGAGAGAGAGAGAGAGAGAGAGAGAGACACATAACACACACACACACACACACTATCCCTCAACACACACACACACACCTCACACACACACACACACACACACACACACACACACACACACACACACCACACACACACACACACACACTTTCTCTCAAACACACACACTCTCCTCTCTCTCTCTCTCTCTCTCTCTCTCTCACACACACACACACACACACACACACACACACACACACACACACACACACATACACACACGTTTGTTTTTGTGATTTATGAGGACATCCATAGGCGTAATGGTTTTTATACTGGACAAACTATTATTCTATCTGATTTTGAGCCCTACACTGCCCCTGTCCCTAAACCTACCCCTTACAGGAGACATGCTGGATTTTAACATTTAAAAAAAAAACATTGTTTTTTATGTTTTTTTAAGCTGTTTGAAATATGAGGACGCATGCAATGTCCTCATATTTCACGTGTAAGTTGTAATACCAGTGTAATACCCATGTCATTATACACATTTGTGTCCTCATATATCACAAAAACATGAGCACACACCACACACACACACACACACAGCACAGAGAGAGAGAGAGAGAGAGAGAGAGAGAGAGAGAGAGAGAGAGAGAGAGAGAGAGAGAGAGAGAGAGAGAGAGAGCACTTTCTCTCTCAAACACACACCACACACACAGTCAGTAATGGTATGCTATATTTGAGTGTGTGTGCGGTGAGTTTTGCTGCATCAGTGAGTCACTGGTCTCACACTGAGGCGCTTCATCATGTTCTCCGTCATTAACTGGACGTTCGTTTCAAACACTAAACAATTTCGCGGGATTTTTTGTTGTTGCTGCAGTCACGCTCTCTGATCAATGAAGGACACAATGGCGCGCGCCGGGTGACTACGGGATGACAGACGGGCTGCGCGCGGACACTGGTGTTCTGGCCGCGTGACGCAATCAATGGCGCGCGCATCTGCGTGGCATCCACGAGCGCTTTAATGATGCCCGTCGTGACGTCAGCAGAGCTGAACATTCCACAGATGCAATAATGATCAAACAAATAAAACTGGTGACAAAATGTCTTAATAAAAACTGCTTCAGACTATTACACTATTACGTCATTCCGGGAGAGAGAGAGAGAGAGAGAGAGAGAGAGAGAGAGAAGAGAGAGAGAGAGAGAGAGAGAGAGAGAGAGAGAGAGAGAGAGAGAGAGAGAGAGAATGATGGCGCTTCTGCTGCTTTCATCCATTCACTCAAAAACAACACGAGAAGTGAGATTCAATCATTCATTATTTTTTCTTAAATAATTTAACTAAATATGTAGTTGTTTTATTTAAATAATTATAATTAATTTAAAACATAATATAATATAATTATTTTCTTAATTAACAAATCTTTTCTTTGTCTATTTATTTTAGGACTTTTCTAAATATATATATAACTAATTAAATAAATAATGTATATTATTCTAAATAATTATTTATTATATCCTTTACATCCTTAATTTAAATTATTATTATTTTTTTCTACTAGTTTATAGCCATAGTTTCAATTATCATTTTATTTTTCTACTTGTTTATTTCCTTAATTTATCATGAATTTCTATGTATTTATTCTATTTTTCATTTTTATTTAGTTAAAATGTGGTCTAACAAAAGCCCTGTGTCCGGTTATGTTTTAGTTTGGGAAACACTGAGGGAATGAGATGAATGACACATGACAAAACAACTGTTTATTTATCACACATGGACGTATAATATATATATATACACTGGTTCATGATGAGAAGTTTGATGTTTAGTTCAGCTGATCTCAGTAAAGCTGCTGCTGGATGAAGGAAACACTCGCTGTTGTTTCAGCGGTTTATGAGCTCATAATCAGTGTTTCTGGAAAGTAAAGACTCCTTCATAAGAACAGGAGATCTTGCCGTATGAACTGAATGTTCTGCAGCTCTGCATGTGTTCACATCGGGTCGAGCTCATTAGATCCGATACACTGGACATCAAAACAAGCGTCTGAGTTTCAGAGAAGTCCTGAAGCTGATCAATCCACTGCCAGCACACACACAACACACACACACACACACACACACCACAACACACACACACCAACACACACACACACCACACAAGCTGACCTATCTATGAGTCAAAGGTACACGAGAGCAACCAAAGCAGACAGAGGAAGCAGCTCACATCACCATCATTATATCTATATCTATCATCTACTATCATCATCATATAACTACTATCATTATCTACATACTCACAAGAATCACTACCATACATACATCCAAATCACATCAAATCCACCATCAGTACCATCCATCATCCATCCATCCATCCATCCATCATCTATCCATCCATCCATCCTCACATCCATCATCCACATCATATCATATCCATCACATCTATCATCTATCTATCATCTATCTATCATCTACATCATCTATCTATCCATCCATCCATACCATCCATCATCACTATCATACATCACATCCTTCATCACTCCATCCATCCATCCCATATACATCCATCCACCATACCATCCAACATCCATCACACCAATCCATCCACCATCCACTCATATCATCCATCCATCCTCCATCCATCCACACAACTCCATCCATCCATCCATCCACATACATCCATCCAATCCATCCCATCCATCCATCCATCCATCATCATCTACATCCTATCTATCTATCTATCTATCTATATCTATCTACTATCATCATCTCATCTACATATACCATCCATCCATCCATCCATCCACTATATATCCATCCTCCATCCATCCAATCCATCCATCCATCCATCATCCATCCACATCTATATCCATCCATCCATCCATCCATCCATCATCATCCACTCCATCCATCATCCATCAATCCACCATCCATCCATCCATCATCCATCCACATCCATCTACATCACTATCTAACATCATCATCCATCTATCATCTATATCTATCCATACCATCCATCCATCCATCCATCATCATATATATCTATCCTCCTATCTATCCATCCACCATCCATCCACTATCACATCCATCCATCCATCTCATCATCATATCTACATCCATCATCTCATCATCTATCATCTCATCCATCTATCATCTCATCATACATACTATCTATCCTAACATCCATCATCCATCACATCCTCATATCATCATCATCCATCCATCATCAATCCATCACACCATCATCCATCCATCTATACTATCACATCTAATCTATCTATCCTCCATCATCTCTACAATCACATCATCCTATTCATCCAACATCCATCCATCCATCTATCATATCTATTATCTATCATATCACATCCATCCATCCATCATCCATCCATCCTCCATCCATCCATCACATCTCATCCATCATCCATCCATCTACCTATCCATCAATCATCATCATCTATCCATCCATCCATCCATCCATCCATCCATCCATCTCCATCCATCCATCTCAATCTATCTATCATCCTATATCCATCCATCATCCACCATCCATCCATCTATCTATATCATCCTCTTCTATCCATCCATCCATCCATATATCTTCCATCCATCCATCACATCCATCCATCCATCCATCCATTCATCCATCCAATCCATCCATCCATCCATCCATCCATCACATCTCATCCATCTATCATCTATCCATCCATCCATCCATCCATCATCATCTATCCATCATCATCCATCCATAATCTATCTCATCATCCATCCATCATCATCTCATCCATCATCATCCACCATCCATCCATCCATCCATCTATCCATCATCCATCCATCTATACCCTATCCATCCATATCCATCCATCCATACCATCCATCCATCATCATCCATCCATCCATCCATCCATCATCTATCTATCTATCTATCTATCTATCTATCATCTATCTATCTATCCATCATCATCCATCATCCATCTATCCATCCCTCTATCCATCCCTCCATCTCCATCCATCCATCCATCCATCCATCCATCCATCCATCCATCATCCATATCCATCCACCATCCATACCATCCATCCATCCATCCATCCATCCATCATAATCCATCCATCATCATCCATCCATCCATCCATCATATCTATCCATCCATCCATCCATCCATCCATCCATCTATCCATCCATCATCTAATCCATCATCTATCTATCTATCATCTATCTATCTATCTATCCATCTATCCATCCTATCATCCATCTATCATCCCATCCTATCCATCCATCCATCATCCATCCATCCATCCATCCATCCATCATCACACCATCCATCTCATCCATCCATCCATCCATCCATCCAACTATCTATCTATCTATCTATCTATCTATCTATCTATCATCTATCCAATCCTAATCTATCCATCATCTAATCATCCATCTATCAATCACTATCCATCCATCCATCCACATTCATCCATCCATCAATCTCCATCCATCATATCCCATCATACCATCCATCCATCCCATCCATAACCATCCATCTATTCCATCCATCCATCCATCCATCCATCATCCATCTCATCTACTATCTATCTATCTATCATCTATCTACACTATCCATCTACCCTATCTATCTATCATCATCCATTCCATCTCATCCATATCCATCATCTATACTATCTATCTATCCTATCTATCCATCCATCCATCCATCCATCAATCCATCCATCCATCTCACATATCTATCATCATCACTACATCCATCCATCCATCCATCATCCATCCATCCATCCATCCATCATATCTATCCATCATCTATCCATCCATCCATCCATCCATCCATCATCCATCCATCCTATCTATCATCATCCTCATCATATCCATCACTATCCATCATCCATCCATCCATCCATCCATCCATCCATCATCATCTATCCATCCATATCTATTATCTATCATCTACTCTATATCTATCATCCATCTATCCATCCATCTATCCATCCATCCATCCATCCATCCATCCATCTCATATCTATCTATCATATCATCATCCTCCATATCCATCTATATCTATCACAATCATACTCATCATCATCTCATATCATCATCATCTATACATCCATCCATCCATCCCATCCATCCACCATCCATCCATCCATCCTCATATCATCTACCATATCCATCATCTCATTATCTATCCATCATCATCCATCCATCCATCCATCATCTATCATTCTATCCATCCAATCCTCATCCATCCATCCATCCATCCATCCATCTATCCATCCATTCCATCCATCCATCCATACCATCCATCCATCCATCCATCCATCCATCCATCCATCCATCTCATCATCATCATCATATTCTAATCATCCTATCATCCTATCTATTCTATCCATCACATCCATCCATTCCATCCATCATCCATCCTATATCATCATCCATCCATCCATCCATCCATCCATCCATCCATCCATCCATCATCCATCCATCCATCATCATCCATCCATCCATCCAATCCATCCATCCACCATCCATATCCACCATCCATCATCACATCCATCATCATACTATCATCTCTATCATATCTATCTATCTATCTATATCATCCATCCATCCATCCATCCATCCATCCATCCCATCCATCACATCCATCATCATCCACCTCATCCATCCATCATCTATCTATCATCCATCCATCCATCATCATCCATCCATCCATCCATCATCCATCCATCCATCCATCTTCATCCATCCATCCATCCATCCATCCACATCCATCATATCCATCATATCCATCCATCCATCCATCCATCCATCCATCCATCCATCCATCCATCATCTATCTTCATTATCTATCTATCTATCATCATCATATCATCATCCTATCTATCAATCTATCTATCCATCCATCATCCATCTATCATCCATCCATCCATCCATCATCCATCCATCATCCATATCTATTCATCCTATCTCATCAATCTCCATCCATCATCCATCCCTCATCACTCCATTCTCATCCATCCATCCATATCCATCCACCATCACATCCATCCATCCATCTATCATCTATCTATCTATCTATCATCTATCTATCCTATCTACTATCTATCCTATCTATCATTATCTATCTATCATCATCTATCATCTATCATCTATCATATCCATCTGTCCATCCATCTCTCTATCCATCCATCCATCCATCCATCCATCCATCCATCTATCTATCTATCTATCCATCCGTCTGTGGTGAAAATCAAGCTTTAAATGTTGTTTATATGTCTATGTGGTGATTATAATATGTTTGAAGACAAAACATGTGCAACATCATAAGTCGACAGCATTACTGAGTGTTTCCTCCTTAAAACGGCAGTGAAACAAAGACAGTCTCAAAAACACGGTTTGAAATCGCTGGTGTTTCTGACATCACAAACTACAGTAACCAATCAGATCAACGAGTGATCGTCAAGAGTGGATCTCTGAGTGAGTGAGTGGAGGCGGGGCTCATTTGCATATTCATAGAACCACGTATTCTTAATGAGGCAAGGGTGCCGAGTTACATTCAAGCTATTTTAAAAATTTTTTTTTTCCAAGGAAAAAAGTTTTAAATATGTAATTTTGGTAATTAAAGATGAGTTTTAAGGGATAAAATAATTGCCTACAGTGTGGCTTTAAATAAATCTAAAACTAACTTAAAAATCATTAAAATATAAAAATCAGATTAGCCTTTAAAAAACTTGAAAAATAACTAAAAAAAATAAAACCCAGAAAAATGAATGAAAATCTGAATAAATAATATATCAGACAGTATTTAAATAAGTACTGGATAAAAGCCTGTCTCCAGACTCTATACGTGTAAAAGCCTCTTGCTGTAAATGCATGTTAAAGACAAGGGCCTTTCTTCAAAATCACAACACTTTCATGTGTTCAGGCTCTGAGAATGCATGTAATTACCTCATGTAATTACCCTGCCGTATAGCAGCAGTAGGCCAACACAAGCTGCATGAAAATACGGCTAATGGAGTCTCTATAAGGGCCAACAGGACCCCATACGTACACAAAAGAGGGAATATACTCAAACTCTAAGCCAAACGGATGAAAAATCATTTACTTAACAGTAAAGAGGCTTGATGGACAGACTGACACGCAGTAAACGAGAAAGGAAGCTTCACAGCAGGGAAGTGCGCGCGGCCGGAGGTGTCTTGTCTAGAGTTCGACACAAACGTCTCCGTGAAAGAGTGGAGCCCCCTCTCCTCACCCCAGATGGGACGCCATATGCCTGCATCTCTCAATGGATGCTATTGTAAAAGCTGGAACTGCTTTATGACTGTCAGTTGAACTCTAGACCTCAGTTTTACGAGTCTTATATGACATTGAATTGCTCTGTAAAACTTTGGGTTGTCCACTCGAGTGCTTTCCACACCGAAGGGTCAGCGATACACACACTACAAAAAGATGCTTTATCAGCGAAGGAAGAGAAAACAGGAAGATAGATGGAGATTGCATTCATTTGGAATGACTAAACTAAACAATTCTGCAGTATTCTGTGTCTGTGATATCTGTACCTTTCACAGTATTTCTGATGCCAGTATCGCAGTTGTCACAGTTGACTCTGGTGGAGTGGGCGGATCTGGAGATTGACCCAGACATCTGACCTGCTGTCTGCCGTCTCTGCCGCATGCACCGGGAAATACCCAGACGTGCACTCATTACGAAACACATATCTGAAAATAAAAGAAAATTAGAAAAAAAAAGAGAAAAATAATCTGGGACGGCAGACTGGTGTTGTTATCGTTAAATAAAAAAGATTAAAAATGTGATTTCATTTTTTTTTTCATTTTTTAAATAATCTTTCTCATTACTTTTTACATAAATATGCTAATGTAAAAAAAGACAGAACAGGGGATAAGATAATCATACATATTAAACATTAATTATAAAAAATCTACATTTTTTATTGAAAGAAATCTATAAATATTAGACTAAAATTTTTTAACAAAAAATTGCCTTTGCAACTACTGAAATAAGATTTACAAAGATTTCTAAGAACTTAGGGTGTGTTTACACGACGATGTACTAAAAAAGTACGCTGGTCATTTTTCGCGTACAGAAGACAACGTTGTCGAAAACGATCCCAGTTCACACGGATCAGTGAAAATGACAAAAAAAAACGCTGCGTTATTCATGCCAGGCCAGTAGATGGTGATTTAGTAAAGAAACAATATGCATGAGTATGCACAAGACGATAATGGTATCCTTTTCAAAAACTTGCACTTTAATTTTTAAAAGTGTGTTTTCAGGCCACAAAACGCTGCCGTGTAAATGAACGGCCAAAAAGTAGTGTTTAGTTTTTGTTTGAAAATGGTGTTGTGTAAACGGCCTCTAAAACGGTCATGTGCACCGATGCGAGTAATGCATTACAAAACATTACAAAAAATGTAAAAAGTTATTTATGAGCAGCAAACCAGTGTCATCGTTAACAAAACTAAAATATTTGAGTTAACTGAAATAAAGCTGAAATAAAATAATATAAATATTGGATTTCAACATTTTGAAATAAAAAGTTTAAGTAGGCTACTAAAATAACTAACTGAAATAATACTAAAACTGATGCGAGTAATACAGTACGAAACATTAAAAAAATAAATATTTATATATATTTATGAGGCAGTAGACCAGTGCTGTAATTGTTAAATAAACCTAAAAGTATTAAAAACGTTTTTGTTGATTGAAAATAAAGCTGAAATAAAATAAAATAAAATCTAATATTAGATGAAAAAATTCAATTTAATGGAAATGTTTAAATGCTGCATTGGCAACAAAGTGCTAAAAAAAGTGAACTGAAAAAAGATAAATAAATTAAAAATATATTTAAAAAATTTGAAAGCAAAAACTAACAAAAATTACAAAAGCACATACAAATTAACATTAAAACTATATATAAAAAACTATATTATTTATTTTTCGAAGTAAAAAAAGCATAAAATATTAAAATAACACAGCAGCAGACATCAAATAGTCTTCAAAACAAAAATCTGAAATTTCTAAATGATTACAGAGTGAAAATAAAACAGCCTGAGGATAAGACAACACTGCAGCTCTGATCTCGGTTTGTAACCAACAAACAAATCAATAATTAAAAACAAGAGAAATGTTTAAACAGAACTCATCCTCTCATGCATATAATATTTAATCAACATATGGAACTAAAAGGCTTTACACACTATACGCTTAACCTTGAATTATGGCCAGTTAATTCACCCAGAATTCATCGGGCCTGTCCCAAACGACACACCTCATGTGCACATGTGTTCGAGAAGGCCAAAGGGGGTCAGTTTAGGTTTCAGACGGGTGTTCATATGAGCACTAGATGCAGTGGCATTACGTGATGAATGTGTGGACTCGCGAGGGCTCAGGGCTCCAACAGGGCCAGTGTTTACTCATAGACAGTATAAGAAGTGGACAGAGCCATCTCATTGGAACTCAGTTGAGACAGTTGAAGCCCATTTTTAGCGATTTTTGAGCACTTCCGTTCCTGACGCGCAGACTCAAACCGACTCAAACTAAGCTTGATGACGTGAGCAACCTGTCTGACAGACGTAAATCTTCTAGTAGCTGTGCCTGAAAACTGCCAACGTTAATCTTGCAGAGACGGGGAACTTGAGCAAAGAGTTCTCATACCGAATTATTTCCAATTCCCCAAAAACGTTGTTGAAATATTTTGTCCCGTTGCTTTTATGGAGTCATTATCTATGGGCTTCTCCCTTGACGGGACGTCCCCCCGATTGCCTGCGAGCTTCTCCTCCTGTCTGTACGGTCATTTCTGTACAGCGCGACAGAGAGTCGAGTTTTGACGCAATCGTTAGCCTATTTTTACAAAAACTGTTTCTACGGGGCCATAATGTAACATAGCAGGTAATGGAGCCCTTTATACATTGTCGTGTTTCTTTAGAAATAAATAATGGACAAATGGAGTCTTTAAACGCCTCAGATGTAAAGTTATTCGCTGTCAAAGTGACGCCAAAATGAATGGGAGTCATTGGAAATGCTAACCAAGTGAAGTTCTGCTACAAGATGGCGGCACCCGGCCGATTTCAACTTCCGGTCGATGGATTACCCCATTGGTGTTTACCAAGTGGCATCATTCTAATCTCATAAATGAAGCCTACCCGGAAGTGCGAAAACCTGCAATACATGTAAAATCCGCTAGGGGCAGAATCCAAAAGAGAGCAAATATCCATAGACCCCATGTTAAAATGTCCGTTTTCACAGCATAAATTCATGCTTTTACAGGTTGGTCCCATGGACTTTTATTGTATTTTTTGATAGCTTCCGAGTGCCTGACAACTGTGAGGGGGTGAATTTTTTTCTAAATCGTTAGTTTAGATCGTGTTTAGATATAAAATGTATGACAAATAAGGGCGTGGTTAACTTTGATTGACAGCTTGATTGACAGCTGATAACGGGCTGCGCCGAGTGGAATTCCTGAAATTTGACGTCTCGGCCATGATCTGACCCAACACATCACACCACCTCTGTATCCTTTCTGAAAAGATTTTCCAAGATGGCACCGCCCATACCCCCATAAACGGCCTCAAAACCGTTCTTCAGAAAGTCTATGGGTGACGTCACAGACGCTTTGTCCATGTTTTTTTTTTTTTTACAGTATTTACTCACTCTCTGTGATGTTCCTGTCGTTCTGAGGACTCTTTGCAGAACACAAACACAACATGCAGGGCACTGTGACTGTGACGACACACACTTCAGTGTCTGCTGGAAACACAATATTCCTTCGTCCGCAGCGCCACCTGAAACACACAGCAGGAACGGGGAAGGTGACCTCACAGGTATCAGGAAAAGCACTGCGGCAAAACCTCCATCTGCCGTTTGAGACGCACAGCACACACATCCACACTGCAGTTTAATGCTCAGTTATATCAGAGGAGCGCTATTAAACCAAATGACATCAAAAACACAACTACAATACACTATCAGATGTTTACATTCAGCAGTAATAATGTTGTTTGTGGAGTTAAAGGATTAGTTGACCATTAGTAATGTCCGATGGTTTGGCTCGATAAGACTCTTATTCCTCGACTCAGAGTCTTTGAAGCTGCATTGAAACTGAAATTAGGTCCTTTAAACCCATTGAAGTCACTGTATATGGAGAAAAATCCTGGAATGTTTCCTCAAAAACCTTCATTTCTTTTAAACTGAAGAATGAAAGGCATGAACATGGGTGGGGTTGAGTAAATGATCAGGAAATATTTATTCTGAAGGGAAATACTCCTTTAAGGACCAGAACAAAATAAAGGCATAATGTGGTGAAATACCGAGATATGTGAAGCTTTAACACTTTAATTAGACATTCTACGGACTATAAGTAACTTTACATGCTCTAATGAGAGTTAGTCGACATGTAGTTGTTGTAGTTAGAAGACTGTCTGAAGTGGACTGGAGACACTGAACGCTCCTCTACTGTATGAATGCAGTGCTTTGACACACACACACAATGTTTCTGAAGGAACTTCTCCTTCTCTGCGAGCTGTAATTACAGTAAACGCTGTCTTCCTGTGCATTCCTGCAGAACAACACATCAGCAGCACAGCCCACGGCCAGCTTTTATCTCTTAAACCACTCGTTTTAACGACAACGGGCACTTAGAATGAGAGAAGAAAACTTTGACTTTCATTCATTCACTGTTATTTTAGATTAGACAGAGTATTTATAAAAAACAAATATACAGTTCTTTTAAAACGCTCACAGACAAACAATTGTTTTAATTTTTATTGTGCCATTTAAAAGGATCCTAATTTTGTTTTTGGAGTCTCCTACAATACATTAACATGCAGACAAGGTCAAAAAACACTTTAATTTTCTCATAATATATACATTGCAGCGTCACCTCATTTCTCAAAGAGTCTGAAAACAGTTTATTCTAAGATTCAGTCTCTCCAAACCCCTCCTTATTACGAGCTTTCTCTGCTCTGATTGGTCAGATGACCCAGTCTGTTGTGATTGGTCTACTCTGCTCTGATTGGTCAGATGGCCCAGTCTGTTGTGATTGGTCTACTCTGCTCTGATTGGTCAGATGGCTCAGTCTGTTGTGATTGGTCTACTCTGCTCTGATTGGTCAGATGGCCCAGTCTGTTGTGATTGGTCTACTCTGCTCTGATTGGTCAGATGGCCCAGTCTGTTGTGATTGGTCTACTCTGCTCTGATTGGTCAGATGGCTCAGTCTGTTGTGATTGGTCTACTCTGCTCTGATTGGTCAGATGGCCCAGTCTGTTGTGATTGGTCTACTCTGCTCTGATTGGTCAGATGGCCCAGTCTGTTGTGATTGGTCTACTCTGCTCTGATTGGTCAGATGGCTCAGTCTGTTGTGATTGGTCTACTCTGCTCTGATTGGTCAGATGGCCCAGTCTGTTGTGATTGGTCTACTTTGCTCTGATTGGTCAGTTGCCAGTTGTTGGATGCTACTCGCCGATGTCATGGCCGTTGTGATTGGCCTACTCTGCTCTGATTGGTCAGATGGCCCAGTCTGTTGTGATTGGTCTACTCTGCTCTGATTGGTCAGATGGCCCAGTCTGTTGTGATTGGCCTACTCTGCTCTGATTGGTCAGTTGACCCAGTCTGTTGTGATTGGTCTACTCTGCTCTGACTGGTCAGATGACCCAGTCTGGTCGACCACTTTCAGCACGTCAAAAAAGAAAAGCATAACTATATCTGAATTTCAGCTCCAGATCTTCCTCAGCACTCGCACAGTCATACAAATAGTAACAATGGTGTAGTTTTTTGTAAATCTCTTTTTGTCTGTATCAATCTCATCTTTTGAAGTGTATCAAAGTGGATTTGCAGCACTGAAAACAGCATCTTCTCAACATAAACCAAACTCTTTCAGTCTCTACAGTGTTTGAAGGTCAAAGTAGACGTTGTTCATGGGCAGCCGATGAAGACCTTTATCTGGCAATGGCATACTGTATTGTAAAAGCACTATATAAATAAATGTGACTTGACAATTGACATTATAGTAATTTGTACCATTGTTACATAGGTCAGTCAATGAATAATTCTCTTTAAAAACTATTACTTGGAATCAAGTAATGTTTTGTTCATATTGCACTGACCCGTCCCGTACACGACACGAAGATTTCAACGACTGATGTCATTCCATTCACAGGCGTTTTTGCCTCCCATGATTCATTTATTCTGTAATGGAAAGCAAACAACAGTGACGAGGTTCTTTCACTTTCATTTTCTCCGAAGACACTTTAAAATACTCTTCAAACTCTCACACGTGCTTTAAAAAAAATCACAAAAATGTCCAAAATTATAACTGGAGATTTGTTGTTTTTATTGGTGGTATTTCACACTGTAGAAAGACTTAATCTGAAACAATCATAACCAATGCAAACAAAACTCCTCAAAGATGCAGTCAAACCAAGCTGTTGTTTTAAATGGTGAATCTGAAACAGAAGTGAGTCCTGATCCAGTTATATTACATGTGTAAACACTCAACAATTCATTTCCAACAACCTATACTTACAGTAAAATCAAAATGTAATATTCTTTCTTTATTTTTAGTTATTTTTAATAATCTTTCTCATTACTTTTTACATAAATATGCTAATGTAAAAAAGACAAAAAAAATAAACATATGCTATGCAAGATACAGGGGGAAATAATCATAGATATTAAACATTAAAAATAAAATTCAATGTAAATACAAAAAAAAAAATAATAATTCACCCAACAACAAATTTTTCCTATAAAAGATCCACAATGAAAATTCAACAAATTAATAAAAATAGCATAAACAGAAATACGGGCCCTTTAAGCTTTAAGTTTGTGACGTAATGTAACAGGGACGTAATAAGACCTGAAATGATCTCCAGTAACGGGGCGTTGGGAAATATCTGCCCTACGGTTTATTAATTATATAATCCGACAGGAAAGATTGTCCATCTCTCTACCTAAAATATACTAACAAAAACTGGGGAAACAAAAGCAATGCACCAAATGCAGTGTGTAGTTGTCTATACAATAATGTACATGCAATTATCGGAATCTATAATGTACATAAATCATACACTAAACTGCTTTTACATGGGAAAGTTGCGTATTTTAATACACAAGTATCTAAATATTATTATTCATATTATGCTTAGAAAATCACTTAAATGTAATATGCTTTCTTAAGTGTATGTATGTGTGTGTATATATATACACACACACACACATACATACGCACATGTATATAAATAAAGATTTTGTTTTTTCTTTGTGCAGATGCTCAGATGTAGATTATATATGGGTATGATGAACAAAACATAATGGATTTAAATAAATTAATATAAAACAGCAAAGCATCCTACATATAAAACAAGCCAGAAATGGTCAAATATGACTTATTTGTAACTTACTATATATTGTGATATGTGAAGAAGCTGTGCGTAATAATCAGCTCATTAATAATCATTCTTAACGGGGTCAAAGTATCTTCGCAAAGTGTTCACCTTTTGTCAAGAAATGTTTTGGTTTTACTCATTTTCCCAACATGTGACCACATCCATAAATCTGAACAGAAACAAGAAAACAAGCAAATGATTATCACCATCAACTGAAGTGTTTTAGCCACATCAGACCTGTGACTTAAACCCCAATCGTACCATTCCAGAATCCAGTGCATCCGGCGGCGGGTGTCCGTGTTGAACGGTGTGACGAGGACGGAAGCTCAGGGTTTGGATATGACGATGTAGGCACTTGAGCTGCACGAGCGCACACACACACACACACACACACGTCCTCCATCAGGGCGAGTCCATGCTGAACAGCTCGATGCCCTGCGAGTTCCAGTGCAGGCCGACTCCTGAGTTAAAGACCAGAGACCAGACGTACGGGATGAAGAAGTCCTCGGGCTGCTCTTCCTCCACGTATTTAAATTTCAGCTCCGGAAACATCTGCACGAGGATCACACACACACACACACACACACACACACACCACACACACTGAGTTACAAACTGCTGATAAAATGTTCAAACAAAATGATGCATCCTTACATAAATCATCAAGCAGCCAAAACGTTGACTTTTTTTTTTATTCAGCAAGTGCCTTAAGATATAATATTTGCTCACGTTTCAAGATTCATCCACTCAATGGCTTTTCAGAAAAACAGTCCAAAAGCTCATTGACATCAGTGTTATTTGAGTATTATTTATTATTTTTCAGGAACATTTGACAAAGTGCATCAAATGATTTCAGAAATATTGCCTTCAGAAGAAGTTGATTAATAAAAAAAAAAATAAAAAAAAATACTTATTTGATTCAATAAATTATTTTTGTAAATATACCTGAACTACCATTAAATTAATATGGAAGCTTGTTTCCGCTACGGAATATATATATATATATAAAGAAGATAATTGCAACTTTTTATCTCACATTAGTGAGTTTACATTTAGCAATTCTGCAGTCTTGCATAAATTGTGAGATATAAACTCGCAATTCTGATTTTTTTTTATTTTGAGCTTATATCTTGTGATTCAGACTTTATAATTCGCAGTTGAGACTTTATATTTTGCAATTTATAAAAAAAGATTTATATATTTTATAGTATTCATTAATATTTTTTTTATTTGAATTTCCATTTAAGTAATTGTAATACTTCAACTTCAAATATTAAACATATTTCATTTAGTTTTAGTCATTGCAATCGATTTAACTTATGTAAAGTTTAATTTTAAGGAAAGATTATGAAAACAAATATGTGTTCTTTAGAGTAACACGCACTGATGCAAAATCACAATGGCCAAGAACGCCAATCAAGTCCATTTTGATTTAATGTGACTGAGTTACATCACACACATGCACATGTTTTGAAAGTCTTAAAAGTTCTGTTATTATTGTATATGTTAAAAGCTTTAAGAAAGGGCCGAGTGCAAATGAAGAGGGTAAATAAGCATTGATAATGAGTGGTGTGTAAAGCGCGGTGGACACAGATCCGCGTGTGTTCTCTGATTTCAGGGTAACTCCATCCACCGGTGAGGTAAACACACTTGAGTTTGATTGATTATATGACAGACGGGAACACCTCAGACGCTGCTCTTCATGTTTAAACACAAGCCTCTTAAGCAGCGGTGAAGCGATCCGCACCGCTACTACCTGAGACGCTAGCGGCCGCTAATCAGCGTGAGGAGGTGGTGTGTGTGTTAGTGTGTGTGTTAAGGTTTAAGTTCCTCACACACACTGCACAACAGTGAGCGTCTACGTTTACACACGCCTCGGCCTTGGAAGTGTTTTCCCATCATTCCTTTTATTTTCAATAACTCGATCCAAACCAATAAGCTAGTAGTTTAATAGTTTATAATTAGATTTTTTTTAAATTACAATCAAATTAAATTGAAATTGGATCTATCTATCTATCTATCCATCCATCCATCCATCACTCCACCAATCTATCTATCAATACATCTGTCCATCAAACCACTTAACCATCCATTCAATATCTAATAAATTCAAAAGAAAATTTAGGGTGAAACGTTCTAAACCGTCATAAAATGTATAAATCTACAAAAGTAATAAATAAAATAAATATTTACACAAACACTCATCCATCCATCCATCAATATATCCATCCATCCATCAATACCATCCATCAATTATCCATCCACCATCACATCCATCCATCCATCCATCCATCCAATCCATCCATCCATCCATCAATACCACATCCATCCATCAATATATCCATCCATCCATCAATTCCATCCATCAATCCATCCATCCATCCATCCATCCATCCATCCACATTATCCATCCATCCATCCATCCATCAATTTATCCATCCATCCATCCATCCATCCATCCAATTCATCCATCCATCCATCCATCCAATATTATCCATCCATCCATCCATCAATATATCCATCCATCCATCCATCCATCAATTTATCCATCCATCCATCCATCCATCCATATCAATCCATCCATCCACCATCCATCAATTATCCATCCACCCATCCATCCATCAATCAATTTATCCATCCATCCATCCATCAATATATCCATCCATCCATCAATTATATCCATCCATATCCATCCATCCATCCATCAATTTATCCATCCACCACATCATCATTATCCATCCATCCATCAATTTATCCATCCATCCATCCATCCATCCATCAATATATCCATCCATCCATCCAATTACCCATCCATCCATCATATTATCATCCATCCATCCATCCATCATCATCAATTATCCATCCATCCATCCATCCATCAATTATCCATCCATCCATCCATCACATTTATCATCCATCCATCCATCCATCAATTCCATCCATCCATCAATTATATCCATCCATCCATCCAATATATCCATCCATCCATCAATTTATCCATCCATCGATCCATCCATCCATCCATCAATTATCATCCATCCATCCATCCATCCATCCATCCATCAATTTACCATCCATCCATCCATCAATCAATTATCCATCCATCCATCCATCCATCCATCCATCAATTATCCATCCATCCATCCATCCATCCATCAATTTATCCATCCATCCATCCATCAATCCATCCATCCATCAATTTATCCATCCATCCATCCATCCATCCATCCATCCATCCATCCATCCATTTATCCATCCATTTCCATCCATCCATCCATCCATCCATCCAAATAATTTATCCATCCATCTATCCTTCCATTTATCCATCTTCCATTTATCCATCCATCCATCCATCATCAATTTATCCATCCATCATCCATCAATTTATCCACCCATCCATCAATTTATCCATCCATTTATCCATCCATCAATTTATCCATCCATCCATTTATCCATCAATCCATTATCCATCCATCCATCATTTATCCATCCATCTATCCATCATGCATCCATCAATTATCCATCTATCCATCCATCCATCAATTATCCATCCATCCATCATCAATCAATTTATCCATCCATCCATCAATCAATTTATCCATCCATCTATCCATCAATTTATCCATCCATCCATCATCAATTTATCCATCCATCCATCATCAATCAATTTATCCATCCATCCATCCATTTACATCATCAATTATCCATCCATCAATTTATCCATCCATCTATCCATCCATCCATCCTTCCATCCATCAATTTATCCATCCATCCATCCATCCATCCATCCATCCATCCATCCATCCATCCATATAAAATTATATTTATAAAATGTAATAACAATAATTAACATTATAAAACAACTAACCTTTAACCTAACAAAATATCTTTCCATCACAATCCAGTCAAATGCTAATGGATGAAGTCCTGCTCACAATTTCACTGTGGAGATTTTAACAACGTACACCTAAACTTCTTCTCTCGGTGAGGCTTTGACTTGCTAACCATGACCACTGTTTCTGTATGATGCTCATATCAAGACCCAACGCTGACTCCAGGCACAGAAGCTCTCAACACAGTCTGACGTTCCAGAGAATCAGTCTGTCTGTGGCTCTGAGTAACACGTTCACTCTGGCTTCATTTCTAGTAGACAAGAAATCCTCCTTCCGTTCTTTTCAGAGGCCATGTAGGAAAAGAAGCCCAGAAGACATGAAGGAACTCTTTCACTGGAACTTTACAGTTCCCTGGAGCGATTCTGCAAACAAATGCTGTCATTTCCATCAGTGCAAAAAAAAAAAAAGCTAGTGAACGAGCTTTTCAGCGGCTGCTGCAATGAGCGACTCCGTGGAGGATGTTTTCACTGAAATTTGAGTTTGAGGCAGTGAAACTTAGAAAGATATTCAGAGCTTTGTTTCAGACTAAGGTTTGCATGCATAAACACATGCAAACTTGATGGCACATGCAAACAAGCCTTTCAAACAAACAAAACATGGTGTCTTGTGAGATCTTGTGGGTTTATCACACTTAATATGAGCTTTGAATTATGCCTCCTTATATGCTCAAAATACAGGGCACTGCCACGGCCATTTAGTCTTATTCATATTAATTTGCAAAGGATTTATCACAGCTGATAATCAATACAGAAATGGACACTGGTGTGCGAATTGATGCCAGAAAAGACAGTATAATCTGATCATGCATTTGTGCATCGTGTTGAAATGAGGTAAAAACATATATATTTTAAATCTATTTTCTTGTATATATCTGTAACGTGGGCCCTAAAAGTGTAAATACAAAATGTTCTTATTTAATACTCGAATTCAGGTGGTATCATCCTACGAAATAATTCTGAAACATTTCAAGTATGATCATATAAATAGATATTTACATTTAAATGTTTAGAATATATATATATATATATATATATATATATATATATATATATATATATATTTATATATATATATATATATATATATATATATATATATAATTAGTTTCATAACAATTATGAACATTTCACTCTTGATTCTCTTTTTTATTCATTTTTAATATTTTTTCATATGGTTTTAATCATATGGTCATACAAGTCGTGGATATTTAGTGACAGCCACAAGTTGTCTAACATTTTGTGCTGAAAAAAGCATGTGTGTTTGAGTGTCTGACTTATTTGCATGTGTTTCTAATTGCACTTATTCTTCATACTACCTGAGCTACAGCCACGACGTTCACTCAATGCACTAGATTTCACTAGCAAATTACAACACTATAAATCAGGGACTTATCAGAGAATAAAAGAGAAATCTGTGAGCACACCTGCTCATTCTGCATCATTCTTTTATTTGTTTTTTTATTTATCTGATATTATGTCCAATGAAATGTCACATACCAAAAGGAATAGTGCTTGGTCACCAGGGTTATTATAGTTAACTAAGAGTATGTTAACATAACAACAATGTACTAAAAACAGACGACAACATTGTCAAAAGATCCCCGTTCACAGAGATCTGCGAAAAAGACTAAGAAGGCTGTATTATGCATGCCAGACCAGTAGTTGGCGATGTCACTTTGTCAACAAACACCCCTCGAAAACGTAATATACATGCTGTGAACGTGATATGACATCACCGTTTTCACAAATTCACGTTTTCGTTGTTTACATGAACACGGTAAAAGGCAAAACCTTGCACTTTGAAACCCGTTTTCAAATGTTCACGCTTTCAGGCCCCCAAAACGCTGTTGTTGTGTGAATGAACGGCCAAAACGCATAAAATATTTTCCTGTTCATTTGAAAAAGGTGTCGTTGAAATGGCCCCTAAAACCAAAAACATAAAAACATTTCCATTACTTAAGAAAAACATTAACTGAAAGAAAATAAAAAACTTAAACTTATTTAGCTAGTTTCAAAGGAAAACATTTCTCATTTTAATTTAGTTTAACTTGATTACTAAAATAAAAATGAATAATACATAATAATATAATAAATAATAATAATAAAAATGCCAAAACTGCAAACAAAATTACTAAAACATAAAATTAAAATGAAAAAATGTAAAACTATAATAGTATCTCAGTGACAATACAATAAATTTGTTGCTCACTTTAGACATAAATGGGCAGAATATTTACATTTATGAATTTGGCAGATGCTTTTATCCAAAACAACTCATTCTCAGGTAATCGAACGCATGACGTTGGCATTGCTAGTGCTAGGCTCTATGTTTTAAGATACAGGAATTCATACAATTATACAATATTATCACAGTTAATTATCTAAATGGGCAGTTTAAGCTACAACGTATGTTTTGAATGATCAACACGCTGCAAACCTTCTAAGATTTCTACATTACTACGAACACTACTCTTCAAAAGTTTGGTGTCGGTATGATTTATGTTTTCGAAAGAAGTCTCTTATGCTCATCACAGCAGTATCTATTTGAATAATAATAATAATAAATATTTCTTGAGCAGCAAATCATCATATTAGAATGATTTCTGAAGGATCATGTGACACTGAAAACTGGAGTAATGATGCTGAAAAATCATAATAAATAATTCACATTTTAACATATAAAAGTTATTAAAATTGTAATATTTCACAATAATACTGTTTTTAAATCTCACAGACCGCAAACTGTTGAACGGCAGTGTACATCTCAATCATTAGTGATAGTATTCAGTCAGACTCGGACAGCTGGCGGTTTGAACAGCTACAGGAATCCAGCCGTGACTGAACAAGCCAACACAACCCAAGCATGATCCAGCTCAACCAAACGCTTACAATATCCTACATAAAGCAGGAGCCAGCAGCTGCGAGGTGGCGGGTCCATCAACAGCGATCTGACCCAACCCCAATCAACCCGAGCCGACCCAAGCCAGCGCTCAGGTGAGTCGCAGACAATCGACAGCAGGTAAGCTGCCCATCGGCGTTAATAATGCATCAGCATCCTATCATATTCCCATTGTGAAAGACAGAGGCTGTATTGATAGCGCTTTCATATCTGATCTCACAGAAAGGGGCTCAGAACTTGGCTGGACTCGCTGACTCCGGTGCTGCTGGCTCGGCTACACTGCGGCGTCTATTCCATGGGCCGGCTCTAAGAAGTCTAGTCTGTTCCTTTCAGACGACCATAACACAGACTCACGAAACCCGGTCTTGTCACACGTTGGGAGGACAATGAACGGCCCTCGCGATGATGAGCGACTCCAGGTCACAAGGTCAACGACTTTCAGAATGGCAGAACACAAGGGACGATTAGTACATTCTTTATGCTTTTCAAAACTGTTACGGGTCAATGTGTCGAGAACTTCACTTTTGTCTTATTTGTCCCTAAATTCAAAAGAAAGGATTAAGAAAATATATTTTTCTTCCTGAAAATATATATTTTTTAATTCTGTGACAATATTTCTGTCACATTTTACCCAAACTCTCATTAGTGAAAAGTAATAATCCAAGTCTCATTATGAAAATAAATAAATAAATGTATCCATGTACATACATCATGGTAGTATTTTTTTCATGCTTATCATAGAATTTTTATTTAATAAAAGTTAAATATTATTGTATACCACTAATGAAAATCTGATAAAAAATTTATAAATAAATTTAAAAGAGAATTAAATGAGAATCTTGGGTAAACTGCACTTAATTTTCATGAAAGCAATAAAACAAAAAAAAAAAAATATATATATATATTATATAATGCGCTATATATAAAAAAATAATATATATATACATAATTTATCAAATGTTTACAATTAAAATAAATAAAAGATAATAATAATATAAATTAAATAAAATGTAACTTTTGAAAGCTAACAAAATATCTTCCAATATTTCAATAAATCCCAACTATATTGGATATCATGTAATTCCTTGAATTACAGCACATTACAGAATGTAAACGTGTTGTTGGCTTAGAAATAAAACGTCTTCATCATGAAGTGACTCGAATGAATCAGGAAATAAACTGGAGCTGGGATTGATGTCAGAGTACACATGAGTCCCACTGAGGGCAGATGAAAACCCAGAGCTATTTAAACTCTTAGATGTTCTCTGAACTGAAGTCTTGCGTCAAACTGTTATCTTCTCAGTTCTCAAACACACACAAACACACAGAGAGAGAGAGGAGAGAGAGAGAGAGAGAGAGGAGGAGATAAGACAGAGAGAGACGAGAGAGAGAGAGAGAAGAGAGAGGAGAGAGAGAGTGAGAGAGAGAGACAGAGGAGAGCAGAGACAGAGAAGAGACAGAGACAGAGACAGGAGAGAGAGAGAGAGAGAGAGAGAGAGAGAGAGAGAGAGAGAGAGAGAGGAGAGAGAGAGAGAGAGAAGGGGAGAGAGAGAGAGACATACACCCCCTGCGGGGCCCCAGTGTTTCCTGGGAAGAGAAGGGCCAGACAGAGCCCGGGCAGGATTGGCTCATGGTTGGCTGAGCTCCAAGGTCGCCAGTCGGCTTGGCCCTGGTTTGCAGCAGTCGGAGCCTCAGAGCAGAAACAGTTCACTAACACCACACACAGATCGGTCTGCTCACACACACACACACCACACACACACACACACACACACAAACACAACACACACACACACACACCACACACACACACACACACGCCTCACACACACAATCACACACACACACAACATCTCACACACACACACAAGTCACTAACACACACAGATCGGTCTGCTCACATACACAGTTCACTAACACACACACAGATCGGTCTGCTCACACACACAGTTCACTAACACACACCACAAAAAGATCGGTCTGCTCACACACACAGTTCACTAACACACACACAGATCGGTCTGCTCACACACACAGTTCACTAACACACACACAGATCGTCTGCTCACACACACACACACACATCACACACACACACACACACACACACACACACACACACACACACACACACACACACACACACACACACACACACACAGTCACTAACACACACACAGATCGGTCTGCTCCACTACACAGTTCACTAACACACACACACACAACAGATCGGTCTGCTCACACACACAGTTCAGCTACACACACACACAGATTGGTCTGCTCACACACACACAGATCGGTCTGCTCACCACACGTCTAACACACACACACAGATCGGTCTGCTCACAACACAGTTCACTAACACACACACAGATCGGTCTGCTCACACAATTCACTCACACACACGTCGTCTGCTCACACACACAGTTCACTAACACACACACACAGATCGTCTGCTCACACACACATCACTAACACACACAATGTCTGCCACACACACATCACTAACACACACACACACACACAGACGTCTCACACACACAGTTCACTAACACACACAAGATCGGTCTGCTCACTTACACACAGTTCACTAACACACACACACACACAGATCGGTCTGCTCACACACACAGTCACTACCACACACACGACTGCCACACACACAACCCACACACACATTCACTACACACACACAAATCGGTCTGCTCACATACATTCAAACACACACACAGATCGTCTGCTCACCCTTCACTAACACAACACATATCGGTCTGCTCAACACACAGTTCATAAACACACACACAGATCGGTCTGCTCACACACACAGTTCACTAACACACACACAGATTGGTCTGCTCACACACACAGTTCACTAACACACACACACACACACAGATCGGTCTGCTCACACACACAGTTCACTAACACACACACAGATTGGTCTGCTCACTTACACAGTTCACTAACACACACACACACAGATCGGTCTGCTCACACACACAGTTCACTAACACACACACAGATTGGTCTGCTCACACACACAGATCGGTCTGCTCACACACACAGTTCACTAACACACACACACACAGATCGGTCTGCTCACACACACAGTTCACTAAACACACACACACACAGATCGGTCTGCTCACACACACAGATCGGTCTGCTCACACACACAGTTCACTAACACACACACAGATCGGTCTGCTCACACACACAGTTCACTAACACACACAGATTGGTCTGCTCACACACACAGTTCACTAACACACACACAGATCGGTCTGCTCACACACACACACACACACACACACACACACACACACACACACACACACACACACACACACACACACACACACACACACACACACACACACACACACACAACACACACACAGAGGAAATGGACGCAGATGATTTTACATTAAAATGGGGCAAAATGAAACACACACAAACATTCTATTAATGAACGGAGAAAGAGACATTAATCACGTGTGATTCAAGACATACACTGATAAGAATATATTGACACACATGAATATTGCATATCCAAAATGAGTCAAAATAAAGGCCTTAGTGACAAAAAAAAAAGTTGGCAACCCATTAGATTTGGATGAAATTCAAAACATTTTGGGATGAGATTATGATTTTTTTCTTTAGAATTACATTTAATGATGAATTATAATTTGGGGTTAGTAAGACTTTTCTTTGTTTTGTTTTTTAAGGAATGTATACTTTTTTCAGCAAGTATGCACAACTGTTTTCAACTGTGATAATAATCAGAAATATTTCTTGATCAAATCAGCATATCAGAATGATTTCTGAAGGATCATGTGACACTGAAGACTGGAGTAATGACTGTAAATTCAGCTTTGATCACAGGAATAAATTACATTTTACTATATATTCACATAGAAAACAGTTCTTTTAAATTACAAAATCCATCACAATATTCTTGTTTTCACTGTATTTTTGATCAAATAAATGCAGCTTTGGTGAGCAGAACAGACTCCATTTAAAAGCAAAATAAAAAAAGTCAGTTCAGCTTTTAAATGCATTAGAAAACAGAAAAATCTGCAAAAACCTAATTGAGAAAGCAGTCTTTTTCATGACTAGTTTAAGTGTCATTTCCAAGTATTTAAAAATGCATCCAAAAGCCTTTATGAAAGCATGTGTGTGTGTGTGTGTGTGTGTGTGTGTGTGTTACACTGATGTCGCCCTCCCTCACAGGAGCCACGGTGTCTCTGTCTTATCACCACGCAACACACACACACCAGCGCACTGGCCAAACAACAAATTCCACCGCCTCTGTCACTCCGTCCACGTCACACACGGCTGTCGCAGCTCCTATTCAACACTAAAGAGAGAGAGAGAAAAAGAAAGAAAGAGGAGAGACAGAAAGAGGTAGAGCTCTGGGCAGACAGGCAGTCTGGCCCTTCACGCTTCCTTTGTGTGTGTGTGTTTGTGGTGGAATAAGGGCCGTCTGTACCAGGACCGAGGGTACGGAACATCCCTCAAGCGCACAGTTGCTCTCTTGGGACTCTGATTCTGATAAGTGTTGCCTATTGCATGCTGTGGGTGTGTGTGTGGTGGTTTGTGTGTGTGTGTGTGTGTGTGTGTGTGTGTGTGGTGTGTGTGTGTGGTGTGTGTTGGTGGTGTGTGTGTGTGTGTGCGCGAGTCTGGATGTCTAGACGGGAATTTTTCATTCCCAGTCCTAGGGACGCCCAGGACACAAACAAACAACACACACACACAGCGTATAAACAGAAATGCACAAGCACGCCAATAAACTATTATAGAAAACCTAGAAGAAATTAGAGATGCAAGACTATGCAATATTAAAATCCCTAGTCGGTGTGTTGCATAAATAAACTTGCTCAATATGTATATATACACATATATGTGTACATTACACACACACACACAACACACACACACACACACACACACACACACACACACACACACACACACACACACACACACACACACACACACACACACACACACACACACACACACACACACACACACACACACACACACACACACACACACACACACACACACACACACACAACAAATATGTATGTGTAAATATACATATCTTCAGTCATATTTATACATATTGGGCGCTATATATATATATACACACTATATGTATAAAGTCCTGAATAATTAGGCTGGTCTTGGACTCACACAACCATAATCAGGCATGTTTTTTGGGGATATTTACACACATTCTTGTGTTTAATAACAGATTGAAACACGAACAGATTACCCGGGTCTCGAAACATGTTTTTAAATGCTGGATTATTTGTTGCGTTGTCTTAAAAACACTACAACCAAGGCTGAAAGCTCAAAAAAGGCCAAAGCCACCTATCTGAATGTGTTTATTTTTTAAATTAAAATAAAAAAAATCTAGGTAAACTACTTAACCTCACTAAATCGTTAATAGACAACAAATCTGGTCTGTCTGGTTTACAAAGCAGCTTATTATAAGTTGTGCAGTGTGTATACCGTCACACAACGGCCAGCTAAAGTCTCAAACAAAACTTTTAGATAACATTCAAAGGTTCAGTTACAAGAACGTCTTCCTCATAATGGTGTTCACACTGAGAACGATTTGCAATGACCAGACAATATACATCAGCCCATCCATGAAGGTCTGCGGGAGTTTCTCAGAGGCAGCGGGAAGCGGAGCGCTTTCTATCGGCCCTCAAACTCCCATTAACATGATGGATGATGTCTGTGATATCTGAAACACTGAACATGTGATAGAACACGCAATTAAACGGCGGATGAACGCCACATACCGGCCACTTTTTCCCTGATTTAGGGGGATCAGAGGGGATTGTGGGTAAGGATAAGAAGGTAACGAGACACGTGCTGGAGATTTATTCCAGTCTTTTAGCCCGTATATCAGAGACAGATATGTGTGATTTCCTGTTCTTCTGGAGATGTCATTACCCGCATGTGTTATAAAGTGTAACGGATGGCCCCGGAGGAGTCGTTTGTGATAATGAAGATGAGGCCTGACCCGCTCTCAAACATGATAGCTCGCGTGTTCAGACACCCGCCACTCACTCTCAGTCTTGCAGTGTATCAGAAAAAGCACAGCTCTTCATTTACCTGCTACATGCAGTACAACATTATCAGTCACCAAATAGTAAGAAAGTAAGTAAACTTTATTAATCCCTGTAAGGGGAAACTCATTCGCCACCATTGCACATTACAAATGCTATAAATACAAATTCAAATGCTAAAGAACAAAAAACTTTAGTGTAAAGTTTGCCAAAGAAATTCAGCTAGAGTTATAAATATCACAAAAATACACTAATGCACATTTGGCATCACTGATACTAATCCTGCTACTGATGTCTCTATGAATTAGATTTTTTTTCTCAATTTTAGCCATTGATTACATGCATTCAGAATTACAGTATAAATGAAAGCTATCATTTATACGTAAGCTAAACTTATACCGTAACTTAGCGTCTAACTCAAACACTGGCCAGTGAAATCGAACAATTTATTAGCCAATGGCTAATGATAGACATTTATTAGTTGCCTAGCATGAACATTTATTTGCATATGCGAGTGATTTACTCACATTGTAGAGGGATGCTTCTTAATGCTACACATGTTTTTTTCAGTCAAGAGCAGTGTGTGTCTTTTGATCTTTGATGAACATTAATGACAGACATCACAGCAGCAGGTTTATTAGGCGTCTGTCACTTTAAGAGCTGGCGCAGATGACGCGGATCTGACACACATCCTATTTTCTCACATCTAAGACTTAATTTTAATAATTTAATTGTGCTTGCGAGGATACTCGACCGAACAGGCATTTTGGCATAATTCTGTGTGCTTTTGCTCATTCAAGCGCTGTCTGAAGCGGCTTTCTGGGCGCACGAGTGTGTGTGTGTGTGTGTCACACAGACAGGAGATTCACAGACGTGTGCCAGGAGTAACACACTCTCTTTTGTGTTTTATCGTGCGTAAATGGTTTAAAAGCAATTTCTTATTCAATATTGATCATTTGTTGGTAGATGGTGCGATCCATTATGTCCAGCAAAACTTTGTTTGCAAATGTTGGCTTGAATGTCGTGAAAATGTTAAATACAGTTGCTGCGTTAATTGCGTGAAAAAATGTTACATTTTTTTTTTTTTAAATGTACGCATTAAACTGGAAGAAATAATCACGTGCATTAACGTGATAATTTTGACAGCACTGAAGAATAAGTATACAAGATACCTATTAATTATAAAAAGATACAAGAATAAGTATACTTATAAAGAATATGTATACAAATATTTTTTAAATAAATAAATAAAAAGTTCCAGAAAATTATATATATATATATATATATATATATATATATATATATATATATATATATATATATATATATATATATATATATTATATATATATAATTTTCTGGAACTTTTTATTTATTTATTTAAAAAATATTTGTATACTTATTCTTTTAATGAATATATATATATATATATATATATATACACATTTATGTTTTGCTGTAGTTAGTAAGTAAATATACTTAATTATTACAATTTATTAGAAAAAGATATATTTAAATAAAAAAATATATATACATAGAGTTTTTAACAGGACTAAAATAATCTTAAAATAATTTATTTTCAATAAAATACTGCAAAACACATGGTTGTTGAGAAATAATATTTATTTGGATGATTATTTATTTATTAAATTAATAACTTTTACCATGGTAACACCTGATGTATGTGTGTGTGCACAGATGGCATTTGTGTGATACAGTCAGCTGGTGAATTATTAATTCTTAATCCAGTGCATCTTAAAATAATTAGTTTTCCTGTCTCTCGGAGGAAGTGAAATGTCACGGTTCTATATTTAGATAGAGACAAATATTTTTTTTGAAAATAAGAGGTGGAAAAGGACCGGCAGGGCCGATGACGCCAGAAAGAGAGTTCATGTGTGTTTTTGTGAATGTGCGATTATGTAAATCATCATTACAAATATGTGTGTGCTTACCTTCAGACGGTCTTTAGGGAGGGCCACAGCACCTTTCTTGATGACCTCTTGAACTCTCTCCACTGATAGGTCACTTCCTGCCTGCTCCAGTCGCTGGCTGAAGAATCCAATCACCTGAGACACAAACACACACACAGTCAATAGCTATGTTGCCAGTCAAGTTTCCATTCAATTGTCAATCGAATTATCTGAAGTTCGGTAAAAAAACTCATGCGAATAAAGCTGGCGAAAGTGTGTTTCCATCCAACGGCTTTAAAGCGAATAAAAACCTGTGCGTAATGACGACACATGCTGTTTTGCGATCAAATTGGTATATTGAATTGATTTGAGACATTTTAATGTGTTTCTATTCATTTTCGCACTGAATTTCACAACATTCAAGCCAACATTTGCAAACAAAGTTTTGCTGGACAAAATGGATCGCACCATCTACCAACAAATGATCAATATTGCACAAGTTGTAATAGTGCTTATGTGCCAGCCGATAGCGACATATCAAGCTATGATAAGAAAACAACGACGCTATCGACACATTGCTATGATGATGCAGATGCACGTAAAGGCCCAACGACAACGGCCTGTGGTGTGGGAACGACAGCGCTCCAATTCGGCAAATAACGTTTCCATCAGTGTTTATCGCATAAGCCGTATATCGATCAAGATAGAATCCGAGGAGACCGAACGCATTTTATTTGAGTCGATATTCATGAAATTTAATCGAATTTTACTGTTTCCATAAGGCATTTTTTATTCGATATCACTTAATTCGGATAAAAACGTGTGGATGGAAACATAGCTAGTGTGGCACTTTTTACGTACATCTTAAAATATAAAACACAATAAACACCGTCATATCTTGTGTTCTGATGCTGCTGTGAGATGTCAATCATGTGAGACGCTTCTGGGAGGGAATTAAACCGAATCATTTTGATGACTGACTTTGATGACTGACTTTCAGAACGACCAAAGCAACATTTGAGATCCTGTGCGATGCGATTGGTCCACTGGTTAGTCTCATTGAGGGATTTATTCGGTATATATATATAGTAGTATATATATATGTTTCCATCGTGGTTTATGCACACATCATCTTACCGGATACAAAAAAATGGTCCGCCTCAATTGAGTGCATACGTTTTTATGCACATCTTGGCATTTCCATCCAGCTCTTTTGATGTGATATCCCAAAATTCGTTGATGTAAACATAGCTAATGCCATGACATCAGTGCAATGCTGTAAATTATGATGTTTGCACAGTGTGTGTGATACAATATCCCAGAATGCAATGTAATGATGAATGAATCAACAGCAATAATCAAACATCTTCATAACTCATCAGAGTGTCAAAAGGTCTTCCTGGTAGAAGAGATATAGTATCTCAATGGGACCTTCCTGGTTAAATAAATACAATTAAAAAGCTAAAACCATGTCCAAACCAGAAAAAAAGCAAACAGAACCCATTATAATCAGAACTAATTGAAGAAAAAAATGTAATATGCAAAATTACTGTACTTATTTCTAGCATGACAACTGGATTTCTAAATTTTAGAAACAAATGTCACGTTTTTTTGCGCTTAAGCCGCACACAGTAATACTGCAGTGCACTAGTATTACATTAATTCAGTTTTGGATGAAAGCAATTTTATTCTGCGTGGTGTGTTTAAGGCTGGAGGGAGTCATGCAGCATTAATGCGCCAGTGTGAGTGTGTGTTTAAAGAGGGAATTCACTTCCTGACTTCTGTAGATTACCCAGAAGCCCCCTGGGCTTCTACTGCACAATATAAATGCAGTAGGTTTAGTGTAAATCTCTTCATCTATATGAATGTTTGCACTGAGGATTTTGAACCATGTGCTAGATGATCATCTTTAGAGCGTGATGCGGACAGCCACACGAACAACATATCTAAACAAAAGCAAAAGCAAAAGCAAAAGCTCTGTTACAAAATCTAGTGAGATGCCAATCTTAGGCAACATATTCAGGCATATAAGCAAAGTACTTTTGCAGTACATTGATGGCAACATATTTGTTTAGTGTTTTTCAACTTTTTTAGTGTTTTGTTGTTAAAAGTTACCTAGTTTTGACCACCTAGTTGTTTTTACATATAATTATTTATACTCAACATGTCAATGTAAAACTTAACTGGAGTGCTGAATTGCTGCTCATTAAGAGTGTATCAGTCACTTATGGGGTTCAGTTTTAGTTAGGATGGCGTCTTAGAAGCAGAGGTGTCAAAAGTATTCACATTCATTTCTCAGGTAGAAGTATAGATACTAGGGTTTAAAAAGACTTCTGTATTTTAATGCCATGATTTCTTCACACATCACGTATTGTTTGTCCTGTTGGTCACAGGCCAACGAGAACACACTTAAACCCAGGGCTCTCAAGTCTCACGCATTTGGCGTGAGACACACGCATTTCAACCCGTTCACACGCTCACACGCCACACCTTGTATTTCTCACGCTGAGGAGTAATGAAACTTGTACCGCTATACAATAAATGGACGAGGCGCAAGCAAACGGAGGAAGTTCTCTGCCGAGTTCATATAATCTGTCTCGAGTTACAGAGTTAAATGCAGCTACCAGCCAATCAGAAATTAGAATTAGTTGTTTCCGGTGTAAATTATGTGTTACCGCTGCAAGCACGTTCATTACTAGACAACACGGCGCACACACGGAGTGGAAGTTGAAAGAGCAAGATCTGATGAATGGGGTTTGCGGATCTCTTCATTTATGTTAATTTTTAGCATTGATTTACGATTCCTGGACAATATCTCTTGCCTGTGATCAAAGACAGTGAGAGCTGATGTTAGGAGTAAGCAAATTCGTGCTAAATATATTTTGATGCATTCAAAAACTCTCCAACTACTTTTAAAGGGGTCATCGGATGCAAAATACACTTTTATTTGGTGTTTGCAAATAAATGTGTCTTTGCAGTGTGTGGACACACAATCACCATGCATTGAAAAAATCCATTCACTTTTTTAGTCCTCAAAAAAGCCAAAAAGTTGTTGCTCATTATCATTTAAAGAGACATGCACCGAAACGTGTCACTGTGAACAGAGCTGTTTTGAGGAGGTAAAAAGGGTGTTTTTTTTTACACAACCATTGAGAAATTTTAACCAAAGTATGTTACAAACTTACATGAAGACCCCAAGAATCATACCAACTTGGGGAAAATGGGCATCCAATGACCCCTGTAAAGGTGACCGGTTTGGGTCTTGACATGCATGCTCAGGGCAAGTTGTTATGACACAATGTTATGTACATTGAGCACTGATGTTCAGTTGGCTTGTTTGGGGTCAATTTTTTTAAAAAAAAAATTTCAATAAATTTGTATTTTTTTTAAATATAACTATTTATTTTATTGGATGAATTTGTCTTTTATCAGATTTACAAACGATATAATTTCCATTTGTGCTGGTCAATTATGAACAATAGGCAATATTGAACTGCTAGCAAAAATTGAAGCGAAATTGGTTGGGTCGAGGACCGCTGCTGCAAATATTTGGGTGGCTCCTCCCTAAATCTCACTCTAAACTTTTGGTAAAACTTGAGAGCCCTGCTTAAACCGCTCAGATCAGTCTATAATCAGGCGTTAAAGGTGCTTGACAGAAAAGCCCCTCGCTATCATCATTGCAGTATTTTAAGTAAATATAAAGTATTAAGTTTTGATTCCCTAATTCGATTTACAAATTTGAGAACTGTTTTTAAAATTGTTAATAATATTGCTGCCCGGGTACTGCAGATGAAAATTAGCTTCGGCTAACTCTGGTACAAATCATCTCTTCGTAAGATTAATGTATTTTGTACGTTGTCCCTGATAAATAAATAAATAATAAAAAAATACTAAAAAAAAGCTGAAGTATCAACTCAAGCTTTTTACTCAAGTAAAAGTTTACAAGTACTGGTTTCAAAACTACTTAAAGTATAAAAGTAAAAGTAATGTAAGGAAAAAAATGGCATTAAGGACTAAAGCTTATGCTGTCCTTGCTGGAGTGTGACGTGATTTGTGTCATGTGCAGGAGTGATGGATCGCGTACAAACCAATATGGTGTCGGAATAGTGTATTTTAATACTTCTCATCCAACCACAATCAAATTCACTCTATCTGGAGTTTTTTTTTTTTTTTTTTTGAACGATCACAAGCCGGAATGAAAACAAGCCGAAATGAATTAGGAGTAACGAGTTTATTTTTAAAATGTAAGGAGTAGAAAGTACAGATAATTGCGTGAAAATGTAAGAAGTAGAAGTAAAAAGTCAGCTGAAAAATAATTACTCCAGTAAAGTATAGATACACAAAATGTCTACTAAAGTAAGGTAACGTATTTGTACTTTGTTACTTGACACCTCTGCTTAGAAGGTAGCTGTCTGTGTATACACTAGACCGCTCACTATGGTTTGAGCTGGAACACACAGTCTCACCGTGTCCAGGTTCTGCATGATGTCCTGGAAAGAGGGATGCGAGCGAAACTGTTCGAACAGTTCTCGCTTATAGAGCAGCGCGTACAGCAGGTTTGGGTTGTGATGGAGGGAATTACTCAAACATGAGTTTATAATCTCCAGCATCATTCTGATCACCTCCTCGATGACATTCAGATCCTGAGCCTGAGGGGAAAAAGAGAAAATGCAGCAAGTAATGACAGAAAAAAATAAACAAGTATATTCAGCAATTTCTAAGGCAAATGATGAATGATTTCTGAAGGATCATGTGACACTGAAGACTGGAGTAATGATGCTGAAAATTCAGCTTTGATCACAGGAATAAATTACATTTTTACATTACAAATTGTAATAATATTTCACAATAACACTGTTTTTACTGTATTTTTGTTCAAATAAATGCAGCCTTGGTGAGCAGAAGAGATTTTCAAAACCATTAATAAATCTCGTCACCTATATACTTTTAAAGGGCTTGATCAATAACAGTGATCCAAACTACACTAATTGTCTCCTAACCTTTGCATCCCTGGTTCAAACACATGGACTAACATGCTGTCTAGGAAAGTGCCAGTTCTCTCAGTGCAGAGAACACCACAGTGTGTGTGGTTGGGTTAAATGGGTTAACATTTCCCTGTGCTCTGCTGCAGTCTGGACCGTCACAATATTTCTGGGTCACACACACACACACACACACACACACACACACACACACCACACACACACACACCACACACACACACACACACACACACACACACCACACACCACACACACACACACACACACACACACACACACACACACCCACACACACACACACACACACACACACACACACACACACACACACACACACACACACACACACACACACACAAAGCGGGGGCAACAGAAATGCATCTTTTCTCCCTTTCTGCAGACGCATCATATATATTTCATGCATCAAATTGAAGCATGTTTTAAGCCAAGGTTGTATGGATGTAAGAGAGAGTGTGTGTGTGTGTGTGTGTGTGTGTGTGTGTGTGTGTGTGTGTGTGTGGGATATTAACATCAGCAGTTTGTTCAATGCAAACCCAGAAATCCAGTATATATACTGGCCCACTGGCCTTAACCCGGGGTTAAAATTAATGTTAAGACAGGTATAGTTGCATTACAAAACTATAAAGTATTATATCTTGAATAAAAAACTATAAGAGTTACAGTGCTAAGGGACTGCTTCAAAGAGTGCAATTTATTATAAAATGCACGAAATAACATGCCAATATACTGTTTAAACATTTAACCCCTTAACTGTCACTTGCCCGTATACGGGCAAACTAAATTTACTTCACTATATTACTATTAAATCCTAATCTAGTCATGACAAACTATATATCGTTGGAAAGCTCTAAGACTCCTAAATAGATATTTTAGCGTTGCTTTTTTCTTACAAATTACTAATGAACAGTAATATATGAATTTATGACAAGAGTGCGCCTCAAAAAAAATCGTCGTCATTACAGGAGTTTCTGACCTTTTTCACAAAAAGTCGACGCACACACTTTTAATATTTGAAACTTTGGTTTTTAGTGCTAAAAGTTCATTATAAAACATATTCTAGTATTTGTCATTAAAAAAAGATAAAATTATATTTTAAAAAGTAAAGTAAGAGTCCTCTAAAAAGTATAATATATATTATATATATAGATATAATTTTTTTATTATTATTATATCACATATTTTAGTAGATATCATAAATTAGGTATCATTTGAAAGCTTACGAACTCAGAATTCATCCTGTGAAAACCGTTTTGAAATTGGACGTTGCGTTACCATAGAAACGGTATTTTTTATTAGGCCCCTCCCCTTTTGGGCATCATCTTTCATAATTTATTATCAAAACTTTTTCTAATCTTGACAAAACACATATTGTCAGAAAGGTCTGAGTCTCAAGGTTCCATATTTAGTGATATAAGTGATATTTGGATAGAAATTTATTACTTTTTTATGGCAGAATGCATACAATTAAATTCAATGGAATTCAATGGCACCCGGTGGCAATTTTTGGTATAACGCCTAAACAAAATCTCATGGGAACTTCAATTTTTGTGATATCAACTTTAAATTTGGAACACAACTTGGTTAGATATATAGCTTTCATTTTATAGTAATTTTATAGTAAAACATATTTTGTAAAATATTTATTTTATATAAAAAAATATATATTAATAAAGTATATTTGATTTACTGTAAATTATAACTTCCATAACTTTTTCATACTTTAATTTTTTGAAGTGCTTTCACTTCAGTAATAATCTGCTGATTGTTTTCTTTAAAACAAGACCAAACTTAGGTCTATATTCCAAAGCATTCTTGAATTACAACCATTTAAGTTTGTATAGTGCATTTTAATGTCAATTATCAAAAGGGGGGGTGACAGGTAAAGGGTTAAGCATGAGCTAGTATTATAATGTATTATAACTGTAGTAGCTGTTGTTTATGAGAATATCTTCACATAAACCATTGCCAAAAGATTCTTCTCTTCAGTAACACAAAGCATTTAACATTCAAATTCGTTAAAAAAATGTTTAAAAAAAAAAGTCATGTCTCTGAAGAGCGTTTAGTCTATGACCTTTGACCCTCTCATTTCCTTTTCTCCCACTGTCCTTCCCTATCCAGAGTCCTTGCCTGCAGCCATCTCACCATCCTCTTTATGTTATTCATCTATTGCTTATTCTCAAGACTGATGTCAGTTTCCGAGCCACAAATCTCTATGGACAAAAGCAAGTCAATGGAACAGAATGTGCAATACGGTTTCCATAGGAACGAACACACACACACACACACACACACACACACACACACACACACACACACACACACACACACACACACACACACACACACACACACACACACACACACACACACACACACACACACACACACACACACACACACTTTCTCGAGAAAAAGTGTGTGTAGTGAAACACAAAAGCCCGGGAATGTACAAAAACACACAGTTTTAGGGAAGTACAACAAACAACCGCAGCATCGTTTAATTCTCGTTCATAATTCAACTCCTGGAAAAGAGAGAGAGAGAAAGAAAGAAAGAAAGAAAGAAAGACAGATAGAAAGAATGAATGAATGGATGAAAGACAGAAGGAAAGAAAGGAAAAGAAATAGAAAGAAAAAAAAATTAAGATAAGATAAAGGTAAAAAAAAGAAACAAAAGAGAAGATGGAAAAGAAAAAAAAGAAAGAAATAAAAAGGAAAAAAGGATAAGATGAAAAATAAAATAAGTAATGAATAAAATTAAAGAGAAAGACAAAAAGGTTTGCTCCAGATTTGCATGTTTCTTCAGTTGTTGAGGGGAGTTCGCTGCTTCTTTAGTGAGTGATCAGACTGACAATAGGAAGGTCACATGACAGTAACAACATGGCGGATGTAGTACATCCGAATTTCATTCATACTACCCATTTTATTACTATATAGAACATATTTTTTAACGGTCGCGAAATAAGTTCAAATTCAAATAAAGTAGCTACTCCGACAAAATGAGATTTCAGATTTCACTCAAAGATCCAGACACAAACGAGTGTAAAGCGCTCAGTCCTGCTGACCTCAGACTGAATCACTCTCACAGAGCCAGAAGAACAAGGGCTTTACTGAAAGACCGCAGGTTTTGGAAAGGCCTTTGTGATTACTGCAGTTTCTGTTCTGCTTGAGACTTACGCACATAAATTCCTCTGGAAACGCACACACACACATAAATTCCTCTGGAAACGCACACACACACACACACAAACACACACACACACACACACACACACACACACACACACACACACACACGTGCACACGAGTAGCCGCCTTCAGTGTCCCCATACGGCACCATCTGTTAATACCTGAACCGTGGCGACAGAAATAACACCATACTTGATGTCAGGACACGTATAAAGGCGACATCTGACACCAACGCATGATGCAAGACCCTGAGGAGATGCAAACTTCACTGACCCCGATGTTGTTGAATTAAAGCAGCACTATGCAGGATTTCTGTTTTTGTCAAACAGTGAACCCCTAGATTCGCTGTGGGATACTTGTACTGTCGTAAATATCACGCACGCAGAGATGTCTCTGCACTCACGGCCGGATCCCCTCCCCCTGTACACCGGTACCGGTTCAGTAGGATGAAAGCTGTAACGAGTGGAAATAAGGTGTGGCCCCTTTAAGAGCTGCGCACGCCCTGTTGAACTGTCGGCAGTCTGTATTGTATGTGCGCCTCGAACACCACATGTATACTGCGCTGGGTTATTTCTGTTTGATGATCTTTTTAGCAGATCTTTCTTGCCGTAAAGCAATTCGTTACATCGCGAGACCTGATTTCACGCGACGCTTCCTGATGCTGCGGCCGGTGGGCCGCCGGCTCAAAGTTGCAAGTGCGTTTTTTTCCGCTCACAGCCAACAGGGGGGGCGAGACGACCACCATTCAAAACGAAATCAGTAATATAAACATTACAATGAGTCCAAAGCTGTTCTGTTAAGGTAAAAAAGTTACTTAGTTCACCTTTAAAGCTGGAAAGTGTTATTTAGGCGCCTCTAGTGGCAGCAAACAGAACTGCAGAAATAATGACTGATTTCAAACAGGTTTTTGTGAAAAACGTGCATTAAGTACAGAGCCCTTGCAATATTCCTGACCCTATAATTAGGGATGTGTTGAAGTTCATCAAACAAAATGACTAAAATAAAATACATAAATAAAAAAATAAAAAATAGACGTTTTGAGAGATTTCAAGCTGAACCCTATCCAGTCGAATATTTAATGCTTTCATTATTTCTTATATCCCTTTCTATTATAGCTTCTACTGTTTTGGACAATGTTTTTGTATTCATAGCACTTCTCGTGATATTGCCTCCTGAAGATGAATCGCATGCTGTATTCCTCATTTGTAAGTCACTTTGGATAAAAGCATCTGCTGAATGAATAAATGTAAATGTAAAGTGGTATTTCACAAATCTGTAATAATTAATTATTCACCCTCATGTCGTTCCACAAATTAAGATATTTTAATCAAACCTGAGAGGTTTCTGATCCTCCACTGAATATCCATGCAACTAAAACGATCATTAAGGCATTGCAAAACTAATCTATATGAATGAAGCGGTTTAATATAAGTCTTGTGAAGTGATATGATCGCTTAATATGATGAACAGATTTAATTTAGGCTTTTATTCACATATAGCTTGTGCTTATGTATATGTATGCTTGTTGATTAAAGGGTACCTATCATGGAATTTTGAAAATTACCTTTCATGTAGTGTGTAACAGATCTAAGTGAACAAAAACATCCTACAAAGTTTTAAATATGAAAGTTCACCGTATACAAAGTTATTGTCTCTCAAAAGTAAGAGTCGACTCTGAGTCGCTGATATGAATCGATAGACGAACGATGCACTTTCGTACGTCACTTGTACAAGTTATTTGAATTAGACACGCCCACTCAGTGCGCGCGCCGAGCAGACAGAGAAACCTGACAACATCATGTCGACGAGACGCTGTTCTGAAGTGCGAATCAAAAGCAAACTTTTTTTTTCACTGCCCAGGGACAAGCATGTGAAGACTCAGTGGCTAGAGTTTATATTTACAACTATACCACACAAGTATAGCCACCTTGAGCTGTGTTCGCGTTATTTTAATGACGATCGCTTCACAAACACAAATGCTTTCAAGTGTGGATTCGCGAGTCGCCTGATACTGAAGGAAGGTTCAATACCAAGTTTATTTGGATCAGCTTCCTCCTCCGAATCACAACCTGTAAGTACTATTAATAATTGTTGCTTTTATGTGTGTGTGTGTGTGTGTGTGTGTGTGTGTGTGTGTGTGTGTGTGTGTGTGTGTGCGTGCGTGCGTGCGTGCGTGCGTGTGAGAGAGTGAGAGTTACGCTCAGCAGCTTCTAGGTCTCCAATGTCATTAGGGCCCGAGCACCGATGGTGTGAGGACCCTCTTGGAATTGCTCTGTTTATTATTATTATTCTTCTTCTCCGCAATGAATCGCATTTTTGAGGGCCTAAACATGCACGAAAACTCACGAAAATTTGCACACGCGTCAGAACTGGCGAAAATTTACATCTGATATGCGTTTCAAAATTGGGCGGGCCAAAATGGCTCGATAGCGCCACCTATAAAGGTTCAACGGAGTGCGCCTCGCGTTACGTTTCACGTACGTGTACGAAATTCGGTACATACATGTAATGGCCCAATACCTACAAAAAAGTCTCTTGGAGCGTAGCCCTAAACACAACAGGAAGTCAGCCATTTTGAACTTCCTCTCAGATTTTTGTGCAGTTTTTGCCATTTTCAGGCCTCGTACTTTAACGAACTCCTCCTACAGTTTTAATTTTTTTTGTTTTTTGAAATATGTGAAATTATGTGAAGCGTATTGTAGTACTGCAGTGCTTTATCAATATGTTTAAGCTTTGGGCTAACGCAAAATATAACTGACTGCGTCATCTGACCAATCACCGCCGATTAGCGTCACGCAAAGGAGGGGTTTGGACAAATGAGTCGTCAAACGAATCATTAGGGAGTCGGTGAGCAAATCAGGTAAAAATAAATGCATATTATAAGACAACAAAAGTGTTTTTGTCATTGCATGCATGTAAAACTGTTGTTGGGGACTCCCAGAACATTATTAGGAACATTTTAAATGCCATAATAGGTACCCTTTAATGTTTAGAGAAAATCTGTTCATCACATAAAGCGATCGTTTCTCGTCACAAGACTTGGATTAAACAGCTTGATTCATATGAATTTGTTTTACGACACTTTTATGATCTTTTCGAATCTTCAAAGTTTTGGTTACATGGACTGTCAACGGAGGGACAGAAATCTCTCGGGATTAATTTAAAATATCATAATTTGTATTACGGGATTGGGTCGACATGAGGTGAATAAAATTATGATGGATTTTTATTTTTCATTTTTGGGTAATAATCATTTCAGGTTTATTTGTACAGAGCGGCTGTTGAGTTTGCATCAGTTGTGCTGATGACATAAGCCCAGCCGAATCCCTTCACTCGTTCCTCTCACCTTCCCCTTCCCACCAGACAGAGGAAATTCCTGCCCTCCGTTCCCATGACGACCCCCTACATGTCGGAAAAGATCTGCGGACGCAGCAGTCGGGAATATTAACGGGGTGGGAGACTGTCGCCGCTGTTATTAACCAAATTTAAGTAGATACTTATGAAACGAACGTGCAGGACGGGATCAGACCAAACCTGGAAATTCTCGTCTAGACCTGCGGGTCTCAACAAACCGGTCAAAGGTCCTTTCACACTGGTAAACAATACTGGTCTGGTACTTGATGTTCGAAGTGAAATGTGGGCCGTGAAGCAATCGCAGATGAGAAGGACGTCTGGGAAACCAGATCAAACTACAACCTAGAAAGAAGCTGGAGGTGTCTAGACAGAAACAGGGAGTGATAATTAGACGAGGAGAACGTAGGAGTGAATTAGGGATGAGAGCGATATGCTCTACAGTACAGACTAATGAGATCACCACACACACACACACACACACACACACACACACACACACACACACAACACACACACACACACACACACACACACACACACACACACACACACAGAGAGGAGGAGAGAAAATCAGGTCAGATGTTAATGTGTGAACAACCTGAGTGTGTGGAACAAATCCTACAGACACAATCAAAGCACTTCTGAAGATAATTCAAGTATTTTCTAATCAAACACACAGATGTTATGCTGTGTGCTATTAGTATTTTTCATTAATTAAAATCAGTCTGATTATTTATAACCATAAAATTCATCAGAGGAGTCACTGTGAGTGGAATGTACATATAAACACTATTGTTTGGGTGCTGATTTTTGTAAAGAAATTAATACTATATTCAGCAAGGTTTTGCATTAAATTGATGAAAAGTGAGCAGAAGAAACTTAAAGTGGCTGCATGAAAAATCTGAACAGCGTGGGTTATGCACCAAAGATTAACACTTATGGTAAAGGGTTTTATTACATCATTAACCGTCAGTACATCAGCCAATATGACTCATAAACCTAGAGAGAAACAAAGAAAGAAGCTGCTGAAAATTGTGTGTGTGTTTATTGAGAAAAAGATAGAAAGGAACAGGAAGTGCACATGCATCCAGTGCCAGACAGTCATTAGTCATCTGTCTGTGTGCATACGTGCATGAGCGCGCGCGCGCGTGTGTTGTGTGTGTGTGTGTGTGTGGTCTAATGATCAGCTAATGACAGTGATGTCAATACCATCTAAGCCAGTAAGAGGCAAGCTCCTGTCTCCATAGTTACAAGCCCTTATGCTCTCAAGCAGAGGTCAGGGGTCAAAGGTCAGGTCAAGGCGAGACAGTGACCCCAAGAGGTAGATGGTCGTCGCCATGGCAACAGTCAGGTAAATGGCGGAAGTGAGACGGGAGGTAAATCAGTGAATCTTTCACTGCTTCCCTGAGATTTGACACATTATGATCAGAAACTGAGTGCTGGACTACATATTGGCTTTTGGAGGACGATGAGGAGAACGAGCTCAGTGTTTCCCGTCAGTAAATGCTCCAGCTGCTGCTGCGACAATCAAAAGAGCCTTTAAAGAGCAGAGATGAGAGGAGTGAGCATGAAACAGATGGAGAAGAAAACGAGGGAGGAAAAGAAGGGCAGAGAAAGAGACAGGTAGAAAGTGTGTGTGTCTTTAGGGAGATGGTAAATAGGTCACTTTCTGACCTGTATTAAGACACTGAGACATCCCATAATCGTGGCACTGCAGTCTGTCTCTCTCTGTACAGATCAGGGTTATTATAGTTAACTAAATATTAAAGGGATAGTTCACCCAAAAATGAAAATTAGCCCATGATTTACTCACCCTTAAGCCATCCTAGGTTTGTATGACATTCTTATAGTTATATTAAAAAATGTCCTGGTTCTTCCAAGCTTTATAATGGCAGTGAATGTCCGTTTCTGTTTGGAAGTCCATCAATGTGCATCTATCCATCATAAAAGTGCATCTCTCCATCATAAAAGTGCATCTCTCATCATAAAAGTGCATCTCTCCATCATAAAAGTGCATCTATCCATCATAAAAGTGCATCTATCCATCATAAAAGTGCATCTATCCATCATAAATGTGCCATCAAAGTGCATCTATCCATCATAAAAGTGCCATCAAAGTGCATCTCTCCATCATAAAAGTGCATCTCTCCATCATAAAAGTGCATCTATCCATCATAAAAGTGCATCTATCCATCATAATAGTGCATCTCTCCATCATAAAAGTGATCTACCATCATAAAGTGCATCTCTCCATCATAAAAGTGCATCTATCCATCATAAAAGTGCATCTATCCATCATAATAAGTGCATCTTCCATCATAAAGTGCATCTATCATCATAAAGTGCATCTCTCCATCATAAAAGTGCATCTATCCATCATAAAAGTGCATCTATCCATCATAAAAGTGCATTCTCCATCATAAAAGTGCATCTATCCATCATATAAAGTGCATCTATCCATCATAAAAGTGCATCTATCCATCATAAAAGTGCATCTATCATCATAAAGTGCATCTCTCCATCATAAAAGTGCTCTATCATCATAAAAGTGCATCTTCCATCATAAAAGTGCATCTATCCATCATAAAAGTGCATCTATCCATCATAAAAGTGCATCTATCCATCATAAAAGTGCATCTATCCATCATAAAAGTGCCATAAAAGTGCATCTATCCATCATAAAAGTGCCGATCAAAGTGCATCTATCCATCATAAAGTGCATAAAGTGCATCTCTCCATCATAAAAGTGCCATCAAGTGCATCTATCCATCATAAAAGTGCATCTCATCCATCATAAAAGTGCATCTATCCATCATAAAAGTGCATCTCTCCATCATAAAGTGCATCTTCCATCATAAAAGTGCATCTATCCATCATAAAGTGCATCTCTCCATCATAAAAGTGCATCTATCCATCATAAAGTGCTTATCATCATAAAAGTGCATCTTCATCATAAAAGTGCATCTATCCATATTCATTAGTGCATCTATCATCATAAATAGTGCATCTATCCATCTAAAGTGCATCTATCCATCATAAAAGTGCATCTATCCATCATAAAAGGCTTCATCTAATCCATAAAAGTGCATCTTCCATCATAAAAGTGCATCTAGTGCATCTTATCATAAAGTGCATCTATCATCTAAAAGTGCATTATCCATCATAATAAAGTGCATCTTCCATCATAAAAGTGATCATCATATAAACCATCATAAAGTGCATCTACCATCATAAAAGTGCATCATAAATCTTATCCATCTAATCATCAATAAGTGCTATCTTATCATCATCATCATCATCATCATAAATCATAAAGTGCATCTATCCATCATAAATGCATCTCCATCATAAAAGTGCATCTATCCATCATAAAAGTGCATCTATCCATCATAAAAGTGCATCTTCCATCATAAAAGTCATCTCTATCCTATAAAGTGCTTCATAAAAGTGATTATCTCTAAGTGATTTCATCATAAAAGTGCATCTATCACATAAAAGTGCATCTATCCATCATAAAGTGCATCTATCCATCATAAAAGTGTCATCTATCCATCATAAAAGTGCATTCTATCCATCATTAAAAGTGCATCTATCATCATAAAAGTGCATCTATCATCATAAAAGTGCTCTATCATATCCATCATAAAAGTGCATTATCCATATAAAGTGCATCTATCCTCATAAAAGTGCATCTATACATTCATAAAAGTGCATCTATCCATCATAAAAGTGCATCTATTCATCATAAAAGTGCATCTATCCATCATAAAAGTGCATTCTATCCATCATAAAAGTGCATCTATCCATCATAAAGTGCACTCTCTAGTCCATCATTAAAAGTGCATCTATCCATCATAAAAGTGCATCTATCATCATATAAAGTGCATCTATCCATCATAAAAGTGCATCTATCCATCATAAAGTGCATCTATCCATCATAAAAGTGCATCTATCCATCATTAAAAGTGCATCTATCCATCATAAAAGTGCATCTATCATCATAAAAGTGCATCTATCCATCATAAAAGTGCATCTATCCATCATAAAAGTGCATCTATTCATCATAAAAGTGCATCTATCCATCATAAAAGTGCATCTATCCATCATAAAAGTGCATCTTCCATCATAAAAGTGCATCTATCATCATAAAGTGCATCTATCCATCATAAAAGTGCCATTAAAGTGCATCTATCCATCATAAAAGTGCATCTATCCATCATAAAAGTGCATCTATCCATCATAAAGTGCATCTCTCCATCATAAAAGTGCCATTAAAGTGCATCTTCCATCATAAAAGTGCATCTATCCATCATAAAAGTGCATCTATCATCATAAAAGTGCATCTATCCATCATAAAAGCTTAATGCATCTATCCATCATAAAAGTGCATCTATCCATCATAAAAGTGCATCTATCCATCATTATAAAGTGCATCTTCCATCATAAAAGTGCATCTATCCATCATAAAAGTGCATCTATCCATCATAAAAGTGCATCTTATCCATCATAAAAGTGCATCTATCCATCATAAAAGTGCATCTATCCATCATAAAGTGCATCCAAAAAGTGCATCTATCCATCATAAAAGTGCATCTATCCATCATAAAAGTGCATCAGTCATCTATCCATCATAAAAGTGCATTATCATCATAAAAGTGCATCTATCCATCATAAAAGTGCATCTCTCCATCATAAAGTGCATCGATCATCTATAGTGCATTCATCATCATAAAGTGCATCTATCCATCATAAAAGTGCATCTATCCATCATAAAAGTGCATCTATCCATCATAAAAGTGCATCTATCCATCATAAAAGTGCATCTATCACATCATAAAAGTGCATCTATCCATCTAAATGCATAAAGTGCATTCTAATCATCCATCATAAAAGTGCATCTTCCATCATAAAAGTGCATCATATCCATCATTAAAAGTGATCATCATCATAAAGTGCATCTATCCATCATAAAAGTGCATTCCATCATAAAGTGCATCTATCCATCATTAAAGTGCATCTATCCATCATAAAAGTGCATCTATCCATCATAAAAGTGCATCTATCCATCATAATAGTGCATCTATCCATCATAAAAGTGCATCTCTCCATCATAATAGTGCATCTATCCTAGGGGTGGGAATCTTTGGTCACCTCACGATCCGATCCGATTCCGATTCTGGGAGTCACGATCCGATTCCAGAACGATTCTTTATCTCTTTATCTTCTTAAATAATTACAATTTTTTTTTTTTATTAAATCAGTTGTAGGCCTATGTTAAGAATTTTAAACGAATATAACTAATATAACAAATAATAAAGAGGAGCATAGAAAAATATAACAAACAACAAACAAAAAGTGCTTTCAGTAGCCTATAGATTATCTGAACATTTTCCATTCAAGAACTGTGAGTGATTTTTCTTCATCTTTACTGTTGTTTTTTACTATGACATCATGCGGGAGATCTATCTGCATTCACGCACGCATCTCTTTTGAAATAAAATAAGTAATGTGGTGTGTCCTGTCCGTTTAATCCCTTAAGACATGACTGGCTGTGTTTACGTTAATTTTGCACAATAGGCTACATTAAACCACTACACGGAGTCGCGCTGCCGCATGCGCGAGCAGTCTCACAAACAAAGCGCGCGTCAGCATTTGAAATTGAAAGCAGCCTTCTGTTAGTGAGTTTCATATTTTAAATATATAAGTCCACTGCATTCCAAACCACATAAATGATGACTTCGTAGAGCATTTGTAAGGAAAATACCGACGGGCGAGACAGCACAATTCAAGTGTAACATCAAAGAAAGCGCGCGTCTCTCACAGCGTATCCTGTGCAAAGAAGCTTGTGAATGTCCTTGTAATTCGCTTCAACCTTTCCGAACTTTATGAAAGATTATTTTACGGAAGGTTTGAGTGGTCTATGTAGGCTATGTGAGGAATTGGAAGCAAGCAGAATACGAGTGTTTCTAAAGCAAACTCAACGTCATCGCACATCTGGTTAAAAACTAAGCTCAGAATCGATTCTGCAATTCTCAGAATCGATCCAGAATCGTTGGAGAGAGAATCGCGATGCATCGATGGATCGATTTTTTCTCCCACCCCTAATCTATCCATTATAAAAGTGCATCTATCCATCATAAAAGTGCATCTATTCATCATAATAGTGCATCTATCCATCATAAAAGTGCATCTATCCATCATAAAAGTGCATCTATCCATCATAAAAGTGCATCTATCCATCATAAAAGTGCATCTATCCATCATAAAAGTGCATCTATCCATCATAAAAGTGCATCTATTCATCATAATAGTGCATCTATCCATCATAAAAGTGCATCTATCAATCATAAAAGTGCATCTATCCATCATAAAAGTGCATCTATCCATCATAAAAGTGCATCTATCCATCATAATAGTGCCATCAAAGTGCATCTCTCCATCATAATAGTGCATCCCTTTTATGATGGATAGATGCACTTTTATGATGGACTTTCAAACAGAAACGGACATTTACTGCCATTATCAAGCTTGGAAGAGCCAGGACATGTTTTAATATAACTCTGATTGTATTCGTCTGAAAGAAGAATGTCATGTACACCATAAAATAACTTTTGTTACTTAAAATGTAATAAACATAAATTGAAATAATGGACTTTGTTTTTAACCCAGCTAATTTTTAATTTCCATACGCATATCGGCAGCCTGACGTCTTGTAATGCAGTCAGATTATAGATAGCTGGCGAGATCCATTTCATAAGATGTTCTGCATGTACAGACACACAGTCTTAACATCACAAACTGCATCTGTTCCCATAGATTGAAGGAAATCCCATGGCGATAACAGTGACAGCAGACAAAAACAGTGTGTGTGTGCGTGTGTGAATGTTGTTTGTCTTATAAGATATGACAGAGGAAAGGCTTGCAAAATCAAATGAAGTCTAAACTCGTGCTTGATAACTGCCGTTTTGGACATCCTTCCCATTAAACTGCTCTGAGAAACACAGAAACACACAGAGCCGGAGCCCAATCATGCGCTTCTACTGAAGAAAGGGTGGTTCTGGGAAAACTGGCTCTGCATTGGCTCTTAAACACGATGGGGAGACAACATCCTCACAAAGTCCGGTCTTCAAAACAACAACATCAACAAAATAGACAACACAAACCTAAATGGCTTCTGTAATAACGATACTTGAAAACAAACACCTAATGCGATGTGCACTCGGGGACGACGAATACTCGAATTGTATAATCATAATCATGCAGTTTCATTACATTTATGAGTACATAAAACTGTTTTCTGTCCATCTCAAATAAAACAATTAATAAAATATATAATATATTTTAATCGTTTTTTATTCATCTATTATAATTAATTGCTAATTAAAATAAAGTTTTTTACTCAAATACCTTCTGAATGCTTCATCAGAGCTTATAATAGAATTATTAATAATTATTATTATTTGTTTTACTGTATGTATTTGTATGTATTACTATTATTATTTAAATAATAGTAATGATGATTTTATATATTTTTTACAATTTAAAATAATTGATTGGTATTAATTTTCCTCTTTTTAATAACTTCTAAATGATTCTCCAGATGTATATTATTATCATAATTATATTTCTTATTACATTAATAAAAAAAAAAAAAAAATAAATAATAATAATTACAATATTCAATTGTTTTTTTTTTTAAATGATCAGATTTTTCCATATATTTATTTATTTATAATGATTACTAAGCATTTTATTTGTACATTTGTATAACTTCTGACTGATTCCCCAGATATTGTGATGATGGCATAAAGATCCTAAATCAAATTACTTTGGGTGTTAAGATATGCTCTGAGAAACTAGGAGTACGTCTCATAAATGAAGACTGCAATGCACAGTTTGTGTTTTCGTGGGCAGGTTATGTAGTAATGTCATCCTTCAGTGGAACTGTGGAAACTGATGGAAAAGGGAGTGTGAGTGAAGATATTCAGATAGAGAGAGAGACAGATGGACAGATGAAGAGGAATAGATGTGAATGGAAGGAGAGCGAGGCACAAAGCAGGGGTGCGGGGCTTAATCAGGACAGCAGACAGCAGTCTGACCCACCCAGACACACACAGCAGACATCTGCAAGGCTCCGGCCTCAGGCTGTTTGTGGAACAAACACCACACACACACACACACACACTGAAGACTCCCATCATCTCACACACACTCCATTTACATCCCCATTGTCCCAGACACCCACCCCCTCTCAGGGGACAGCCGAGCAGGTTGGCTGCTGCCCTCTAGGGTCGAATCCACTGACCTAAATGACCTCCTGAAGTAGACCCTCCCCCTTTCCTCCCAAGCCCCGCCCTCCCTCCTTTTATGTCTACTATGCGTCTTTATGTCTATATGTCTAGCCAGAAGGACTGTCTGCTGTCCACCCACACACACACACACACACACACACACACACACACACACACACGTCTGGTTTGCTATCTTTGTGAGGACTCTCCATAGGCATAATGGTTTTTATACTGTATATTCTGTCCCCTTACACTAACACTACCCATCACACACAACTTTCTGCATTTTTACATTTTTTTAAAAACTCATTGTGTATGATTTTATAAGATTTTGTACCCATGGGGACCTCAATTTAGGTCCCCAAAGTGACACGAGTCCCCATGAGTCTGTGTGCATTCAGGTTTAAGTCCCCACCAGGATAGAAAAACATGAACATGAACATGAACGCGCACGCATACACACACACACAGACACACACACACACAGACACACACACACAGACACAGACACACACACAGACACACACACAGACACACACACAGACACACACACAGACACACACACACACACACACACACACACACACACACACACACACACACACACACACACACACACACACACACACACACACACACACACACACACACACACACACACGTCATTTAGGACTACTGAAGATCATGTCAAGGGCTCAAGGTTGCTGTGTTTACACATGGTTTTAACATCCAATGATCAAATCACAAGTTGAGGCCAAAGCAAATGTGTATTGTGGGGCTGAATGCTTATTTTTCCCCTAAGAGCAGATGTGCTACTAATTTTAACATTTTAGGAGCGCATAAAGAAGTTTAGGTGCACAATGAAAATGTATCAAATAATTTGTTTTTTCTAAATAAAAAGGTATACGAGTAGACATTTAAAAGGAACATGATTTTCTTTATTTGAATGTAAAAAAATCATACTAGGTTTTTTAATATTTCTGCTTCACACTGTAATTATTTAATAAAACAAAATCACAGAATTACTTATAGTAACACTGAATTAAATTCCAGATACAGTGTGCTGTGTAAGCGAAATACCAATAAAAAACAGAAAACAATATGTTTCGGATAATGCGGGACTTATAATTATAAACGAGCAGAAATGCAACGAGACTCTTATTTTGAAATATCTTCACTACTTCCATATGCGCATTTAGACGATGAGGGTGATCAAATATGCACTCTTAAAACTTTCATAATTCATCAACCATAAATCATAAGCATTTATGAAATACATAACTTGGGCAATGTCACTCTAAATTGTAATGTAGACGTGCATTTTCTGTAAAGCTGCTGTGAAATGATATGCATTGCGAAAAGCGATATATAAATAAATGTGAATTTAATTTAATCGAATAAGCAACTGCTTGGCATAAATGTGCATGTAGCAGCAACAGCAATGCATGTACTTTGAAACGCGTACCACTCATATTAATTTTATTAAATCAAAGCCTTTTGAAGATTAATAATCACATATCACAATATCACGCCATATTACGATTCCGGCCCCAAATATAAGATCTCTTAAAAAGATAATCAAGTTATGGGAACTTTTGTTATACCATTTAAGACTTCGGACCTTAAAAAATGACTTAACCTACTTTTTATTTGCACATGTACTCCTTAATACATGTTACAGTTCGCACACATCTATTTTTAGTCACAAATGCATGAAATGCTGGAGTCCTGATGGGTAAATGATTGTGAACCAGTGAATTGAGGGATTGACTCACATAGTCGGGCAGGACGGTCCTGTCGTCTGCTCCCAGAGGCCCGTGCAAGGACTGGGTCGCCTGCTCCAAAACTTTATTGTGCTTCTTAGACAGCAGAGCAAACAAACTGAGAGAGAGAGAGAGAGAGAGAGAGAGAGAGAGAGAGAGAGAGAGAGAGAGAGAGAGAGAGAGAGAGAGAGAGAGAGAGAGAGAGAGGGAGGAGAGAGAGAGAGAGAGAGAGAGAGAGAGAGAGAGAGAGGGGAGAGAGAGAGAGTTAGAACCACAAAGTCTTGCTTGAAATCATTACACAAGATTGTATTCGTCTCGCCTGTCACTGTATCAGCAGAAAATCAAAACAGCGGTCACGATGATGAACGACAGAGCATTGTAAACCTGCTGCGTTTGTTTTGCCTTCCAGATTTTCAGATCGTAATCTCCTCATATTTCTACGAGAAGAAGTCACAGCTGAGAAACTGCGTCTTAATCGACGCTACTCATGCAGAGATAGGCCACTTAAATATGATGACTCCTGCGATACCTTGCTTTGGAAAACATTCAAAGGCCGCATGACATGTATTCTTCCTGGAGGCTATCCCACAATGCATTGTGCCGAGCTCAGAGGAAGATGGCAGACAAAGCGAGAGAAATGTTGATTATAAATATACTTGCATTTCATTCAATACTGAAAACTATCTATAAAAAAGTGTAACATTATTTTACGTAATACTTCTGTGCTCTATGTGGGTTTTGCCGTAAGCTTAACATTCTAACATTAAATTCTATTGGAAAAATTTTGTTATTCTTTATATATTATGGTATTTATTCATATTTGTAATTAGCTTTTATTTTATTTTTAATTTTTGTTGCAATATTATAATTTAATACGATTTAATATATAATTCAATATAATTACTCATTTCAGATTGATTTGAAGTTACAAAATCTGATTTCTTTTGGTCAATTTAAACACTACATGAAATCTTTGGAAATAGATGCTATAAATTGATGTCACTGTTTTTAATATGTAACTAAAAGTAATTAGATTTTTTTTAATGTATAATGTATAAATTGTACTTTTAAATAGTCTAATGTTGATTGTTTATATTGATGTACGTGTGTTTTGTTGTTCATATTTGTCATTTTGGCCAGGTCTCTCTTGGAAAAGAGGTTTTAAATCTCAATGAGAAATTAATCAAACAAAATAAATCAAATAAAAAAAAACATTATTTTTATTTGAGTTTTTGTTCAATTTTAGTTTTTGTTTATTTCCAGTTAGTAGTTTTAGTGCTTCAACTTCAACTTATTTTAGTTAGTCGCCAAGGGATCATTTCTAACTTTTATTTAGTTTCGTTTTTTCATCTTTCAGCTTAATTTCGATGAAGAAAAATGCTTTAAATTGAAGTGGAGTTGCTTGTCGCCTGTGTCGGTCACTTACTCGGTTCCATGACAGCTATAAAAGTTATATAGGCAGCTCAGCGGGCTTTGGGACTGTGCCCTGGTTTCAGAGCTCTTTTAATGAAGCTTACGTTTGTACAGTGTGTAATTTGGGTCAGAGTTTTCTCTCAGGTCTGGGCACGAGGGCTGGATCAGAAAAACCTCCAGACTTGAGTTTCTCCAAGAAGTTTTTCAAATCCAGCTCGACAGAAAAATGGGTCACATTTTAGACTCAGGGAGACAAAAGCCTGCAGGACAGCGTGAGCTTCTGAAGCTTTTCTGCCTCGTTTTGAGGGTTAAAAATATAGAAACCAGGCTGAAAGTTTCCAAAAACTGGTATTGGTATGATTCTTTTCTTAACAAAAGCCTCAGTCACAACATTTGCTGTGTAACTGTGATTAAAATACAGACTGTGTTGTTGTTAACTAAAACTATTTTTATTTGTTAATTTAAATAACATGTACATAATATATAAACACATATATATAGATACACAGTATATTAAATGAAAGCTTAAAACAAAAAACTTGAAGTACTAAAATGAGTAAAACTAAAATAAATTAAAGCTAAATAGAAATATAAAAACTAAAAATGACAAAAGCACATAAAATACTACAACTTAAACTTAAAACTGAAAAATATAAAAATAAAAGCTAATTATAAATATTATTAGAACTATTTGCATTGATCATTTCTAGTGTTGAAGAAAATACACGCATCACTTCTCTTTCGCACTGAGCAATGCATTCTGGGATTGTCAGATGCTGTCTATGTAGGCAGTTTACAAGGTCATCATGTTGTAAATCAAAAAACACTCTCACAGGCATACATATACCCACATTAACACCTTTCCGACCGGGATTGCCCCTAGTGAGCGTGTGTGATAATAGCCAGCCTGAGATTAGCCAATTAGAGTCCTTGTATGTTAAAGGCAGAATTAAACATAAATCATGGGTAATGATGAGCTCCCTCACTATGGTGACCTTCAAATCCTCGTCTACTGGAACGTGTAAGTATATGTGGGTGAAAGACAATGGAAGTGCTGTGCATGTGGGGTTATGGAGAGCAGCAGGCATGATGGGAAGGATTAATGCGTCTCATACTGATGACCTCATCAATCACGAAAGGACGGCACATGCCTTGAGCTCGCTCGAACCATATGAAGCAGTCATACAACACGCACACACCACACACACACACACACACACACACACACCACACACACACACACACACACACACACACACACACACACACACACACACTCACACACAACACACAACAATTGCACTTACTAGAATTGCAGTATGAAAACTATGGAAATGTTATGCAAAATGAATAAACTATAAATTAATCGCAGAACATTATATTATTGGACTGCTAAGTGATGAATATTTTCAGAACACTATCATACTGCATACTGTTTGTACTGTGTAAAATAGACTAAAAACTAAACATAACATTTCATTTTAAATGCATAAAAAAGTAGTATGTAAAACAGTCACTTTCTGTAAAGCTGCTGAAATAATGTGTATTGTGAAAAGCGCTATACAAATCAACGTGAATTAAATTAAATTAAATGTTTAGTTGATTGGTATATATTATTTCATTTTTTTAACACAACAGCAGACTAAAAATAGTAAATAACGTTTAATTTAAAATAAATCTAAAAGGTAAAGGTATAGAAAAAGTGTTGAAGCAAGTATCATGAATAAACAAACAGTAGAAATTCAATTTATTGAGTGGTGTGCAAATATATATATATTTTTTTCATATACTGTAGCGCAGCCAAAAAAATGGATGCTGCGTTAATTGCGTTCAATATTTTTAATGCGTTAAAATTAAGAAAAAAAAGAATCGCAAAATGAACAGGTTAATTTTGACAGCCCTATACATATTGTACAGTATGTAGTTGGCTAATAATCAGTTTTTTTTTTTACACAGCCCTTCTCTCTCTTTATACCTATCTCTTCGTCATGGAGAAAACAACAACATGTCATTATAGTTTGTGTCAAACTAGAGTCGGATCAACTCATCTGACAGCATCTGCTGTGAAACCATATAAGAAAATATCAGTACAAATCAGTGTTATTTTATTAATATACTTTTACTTATTAATATACTCTTTATATATTACTGTAATATACTATGAACAGCTTATCTTAATATTTTAAAGTAGATTCTATTTTTATATTTTATGTTTTCATTTTAACTTTAAAGTTAGCAATTTTGTGGTATGTTTTAGTCATTTTTATTAGTTTATTTAGATATAATGGTTTTAGTACACATGATAAATAAATAAATAAATAAATAAATATTATAAATTTTGCCTTGACAACTAGCGGACATAAAATAAGTTTAATATTTTGTTCCAGTTAATGTTTATTTTATTTCAAGTATTGACTTTTTGTTTTAGTTAATGGTAATAACCCTGGAACAAAACTCACCACCATGATGCTAGGCTGTTGCCAGGGTGTTGCTAAGTGGTTGCTAGGGCATTCTGGGATATACTGACCCAAAAGAGTTCTCCCATCCGTTTTATGATCCAGCGGGATAAATCATGCATCTGATCATTTAGTAAAGTAACAGCACACTTCTGCTTAATAACACATGGTTTGAGGAATCAAGGCTGCAGGTAGACACAAAACTGAAATTAAAAGTATATGCAACAGTGCTTGACTTAGCAAACACCACGCAAACAGGAAAACACATCGGAACATAAATATTATCATCCCGTCTGGTCTTATTATCAACGTTTTCCTCTAAAGCAAACAACGGCAGCCCACAAGCAAAAACGAGAAAAAGTCCATGCCAACGAGAACTCAAACATCCGTTAATAATTATTTAGTAATGTTGCTGGCATGCACACCGCTCAGGACTCGTTCGGTCTGAGAATAAGTTGGATTTGTATTTATTTCAGGGATCAAATCCGTGCAGTAGCAGCAGGAAGGGCAGACTGCAGAGTTGAGAGTGTTTATATGAAACACCAAGTCACTGTGACCTACTGAGAGAGTCAGAGCACATTAAATGCCCGCTGGCACACACACAGAACTATCTGTCCGTCTGGTCTGGGTTTTGATCTGTCTGATACACACACACACACACACACACACACTCTGTCTGGAACTTTCAGTCTAGCTATGCGTCTGTTATGGTCTGTCTGCTCACGGACAACGGAAGTGCTTGGTTTGGTGTGTGTGGATATTCGGGTCTCTTTTCTGTGTGTCGGAGCAGGTGGCGTTCTCACTGTGCTAATGGGACACGAAGCAGCAGGGCTGCACTTTGTCGACTCTTAAAGCCACTCTGAGCTAAAAATACACCGTCTGTCTCTTCAAACAAGGGTACTTCAGTGCACCTGGGCTTTTAACACACACACACACACACACACACACACACACACACACACACACACACTTTAGCTGCTAATATATGCGTGTGTGTTTCTTGTGCGGTTTGGAATGATCATGCTGTTGACAGATTAGCAGGTCTATCAGATCAGGTGTGTGTGTGTGTGGTGTGTGTGTGTGTGTGTGTGTGTGTGTGTGTGTGTGTGTGTGTGTGTGTGTGTGTGTGTGTGTGTGTGTGTGTGTGGTGTGTGTGTGTGTGTGTTGTGTGTGTGTGGTGTGTGGTGTGTGTGTGGGTGTGTGTGTGTGAGATTGACAGTGTTGGGAGGAGCGCGTGTGGTTCTCTTGTTCTGCACACACACCTGTGGAAAGAGCTAAAGACACTTCAGATTCACTCCTTAACATGACACAACAATATCATAAAACTTGTCAAGAACACGCAGAGACATATTGTACCCCAAAAGCAAAGGAAATCATATTGTGTATTTATATATGTTGCTTATTAAGCCTATTTTAGATGTGACAATTAGGCATGTTTAACTCGTAAACACAATTATTATTACCATATAAGAAAAATCCCCAAAAATTTTTGGTGGTCCATGTTATAATATATATATATATATATATATATATATATATATATATATATATATATATATATATATAAATATATAAAATCACTAAATCACACCAAATTAAACACAATTTTCATCGTAAAATATTTTGTATAAAAATGAATTATTTAAATTACTTTGGCCTACTTAAAAATATTAGTGTAATAAAAAAACTCTACTGCAATACTGCAAATATATAGAGAATCACCATTACGAATAAAGATAATTATTCAGAAAAAAACTGACGAGAAACGTCAGTTACTGTTTGGACAACAACAGTAATCAGAATTTGAGAGAAAAATGTGTTTGTCACGAATAGAAATAAAAAATATCTTAATGCTACTAAAATTAACATTTTAATTTGATGGTGATTGACCCTTTAATATTTAAACCCAATAAAACAGACCGTGGTAGCTCTATTCAAAAAGAGTGAAGAGAGGATTGACTTTCTTTGTGTGAACTGCTCAGTTAAGGAGAATGCTTTATTTGAACAAAGTGAGAATGTGAAAGAAAGAAAACACAACCCTGAAGGTTCTCGTTAAAACTAACAAACCCATCAGACACTTTTAAAGTGCTTCATTTGACAGGTTTCAGATCAAAACAATCAATGGCGTCTTCAAAATAACAATCAGAATCCATCATCAACTAGAGACTGATCTCCGAGATCCCTTCAAACGTCACGGTATGATAAAGAAATGACCTGATGTCCTCCCCTGAACATGCTAACAGGACTCGCGGGGTTAACATGAGTCACATGACCTGATGTCTCCCCTGAACATGCTAACAGGACTCGTGGGGTTAACATGAGTCACATGACCTGATGTCCTCCCCTGAACATGCTAACAGGACTCGTGGGGTTAACATGAGTCACATGACCTGATGTCCTCCCCTGAACATGCTAACAGGACTCGTGGGGTTAACATGAGTCACATGACCTGATGTCCTCCCCTGAACATGCTAACAGGACTCGCGGGTTAACATGAGTCACATGACCTGATGTCTCCCCTGAACATGCTAACAGGACTCGCGGGGTTAACATGAGTCACATGACCTGATGTCTCCCCTGAACATGCTAACAGGACTCGCGGGGTTAACATGAGTCACATGACCTGATGTCTCCCCTGAACATGCTAACAGGACTCGCGGGGTTAACATGAGTCACATGACCTGATGTCCTCCCCTGAACATGCTAACAGGACTCGCGGGGTTAACATGAGTCACATGACCTGATGTCTCCCCTGAACATGCTAACAGGACTCGCGGGGTTAACATGAGTCACATGACCTGATGTCTCCCCTGAACATGCTAACAGGACTCGCGGGGTTAACATGAGTCACATGACCTGATGTCCTCCCCTGAACATGCTAACAGGACTCGCGGGGTTAACATGAGTCACATGACCTGATGTCTCCCCTGAACATGCTAACAGGACTCGCGGGGTTAACATGAGTCACATGACCTGATGTCTCCCCTGAACATGCTAACAGGACTCGCGGGGTTAACATGAGTCACATGACCTGATGTCTCCCCTGAACATGCTAACAGGACTCGTGGGGTTAACATGAGTCACATGACCTGATGTCCTCCCCTGAACATGCTAACAGGACTCGTGGGGTTAACATGAGTCACATGACCTGATGTCCTCCCCTGAACATGCTAACAGGACTCGCGGGGTTAACATGAGTCACATGACCTGATGTCTCCCCTGAACATGCTAACAGGACTCGCGGGGTTAACATGAGTCACATGACCTGATGTCCTCCCCTGAACATGCTAACAGGACTCGCGGGGTTAACATGAGTCACATGACCTGATGTCTCCCCTGAACATGCTAACAGGACTCGCGGGGTTAACATGAGTCACATGACCTGATGTCCTCCCCTGAACATGCTAACAGGACTCGCGGGGTTAACATGAGTCACATGACCTGATGTCTCCCCTGAACATGCTAACAGGACTCGCGGGGTTAACATGAGTCACATGACCTGATGTCTCCCCTGAACATGCTAACAGGACTCGCGGGGTTAACATGAGTCACATGACCTGATGTCCTCCCCTGAACATGCTAACAGGACTCGCGGGGTTAACATGAGTCACATGACCTGATGTCTCCCCTGAACATGCTAACAGGACTCGCGGGGTTAACATGAGTCACATGACCTGATGTCTCCCCTGAACATGCTAACAGGACTCGCGGGGTTAACATGAGTCACATGACCTGATGTCCTCCCCTGAACATGCTAACAGGACTCGCGGGGTTAACATGAGTCACATGACCTGATGTCCTCCCCTGAACATGCTAACAGGACTCGCGGGGTTAACATGGAGTTTAGCATCAGTCAATAACGGCTCTTTATCGAGAAACACTTCCTCAAACCTGAGCTTATTGGCAGTGCAGACTTACACAAATTACGGGAACAAAGGGAACAAATTACACCTTTGAAACTATTTTTTTGTTTGTTGCTTATTTAAATAACGTATGCGTTACATTTAATGTTTGTTTTTTTCTATTCTTGCATACTGAATAGAAAATTACATGCATTATTGTTTTATTAATGCAAGGCAACAAAAAAAGTTAATCAATATGAATGACTTTTCAACACTACTTTTTGCTTAGCTTACAAATGAAATCTCTTCTTATTGGATCGATTAAGAATGACATCACACTCATTATACACTTTATGGAGAATGTGTCCTGGTTAGAACGAATGGTGCTAAAATAAATCAACAAGTACTTAATCAATTCTACAAAAACTAAGTTTGCAATTTTCAACAAAGAAAAGTAACATTTTGAGACTGAAAATATCATATAATTAAAATATTATAATAAAAAAAAATTATATAATTAAATTAATTACTCTAATTACATATAATTAAACACACTTCAATATAATTAAACTACCAATTTTTTTTTTTTTTCAAAGTCAAATTTTTTTATTGTTAAAAACATATCTGATGCTGAATAATTCCTTTAGGTGCCCAGACTTCCTTCATGTATCCAAACGTAAAAGTCAGTGAATAACAACTTTTTGGCATCTTGAGCAAATTCTAAACTTTCGAGTCTGTGTGTGTGTGTGTGTGTGTGAGTGTGTGTGTGTGTCTCATCTCATCCTGTGGTTTTGTCTTTTATGGGCAACGGTCATTCCAGCATCAACATCCCATGACACACAATGAACAAGAAATACAACCACACACACACACACACACACGCACACGCACACGCACACGCACACGCACACGCACACGCACACGCACACGCACACGCACACGCACACGCACCACGCACACGCACACCACACACACACACACACACACACACACACACACACACACACACACTCTGATCTGTGTGGTCCGCATCCAACTCATCTAATGCAGAACTGGCCTCATAACTCTAAATACTTCCTGTCCGCACAGGAAGCAGAATCCTCCAGGCAGCCTGGAGCTATTAAAGTCTTTCAATACCCAAACTTTTACAGACACAGAGGCATCAAAGAGAAACACACAGTGTTCTTACTCATTTGTGAAGCAGCTGGGTGCTATCTACACCCACCACAGGAAACGCATAAACATTAGACGGAAAAACAATATCCTTAAAACCGCTCTCACTGGAAAAGAGACGGCAGACTCGCCGTAATACAGGCAACTTGTTCGTTTTAGGACAAAACAGGGATTCATACTTTGGCCTTTCAGTGAGCAAAGAACAACTCCTACAATACAATAATACTTGATTTATTGCGTTGGTTGTGAAAGAAAAAAAAGATGATAAAAACTGACAGGGCTGGTTTACAATAAGTCCATCAAGATAACAAAGAAGTGATCAAAAACTAAAATATAACGAAACAATACATAATAACAGATACAAAAAGTTTAATTCTTTTAAAATTAAAGATCATATTTCTTTCTTTTTGGGCTGAATGTGCTGAACAGAACAAACTATTTAATACAGGCACTCATAATAATTTAATACAAAAAAAATCATAATACATACTGCATTTTATCTTTTCAAATATGATTTGTATGCTAAAGTGACATTTTTTCTTAAAAATTCTTAAAAATTAAAAATAAAAAGGGCTTTTTGCAGCGATACCATAGAAGAACTATTTTTATTTTCCATGCAAATAATCTTTCAGTGAACAGTTATTAAACTAATTATTGTTTCTTAGTTTGAAGAACATTCTCAAAATCTAAAGAACTTTTGTTATATAAAAAACATCTTTCATGGATGTTACATTTTTTTTTTTTTTTTTTTTTTTTTTTATGAAGAGAATAAGGCATTAAAACTGATGGCCTAATACAATGCAATTTAAAATATTATATCCATTGTGGATATAAGAACATAAAACATGTGCATTATAATGTTGTGCGAACATTATAGGGTTATTTTAGTACAGCAGCTGAAACTAAATTAAATCTAAATATTACAACTTTTTTAAACTAAATGAAAATTGAAATAACTTTAAGCTGAAAAACACTGCAAATAACTAAACTAAAATACAAGTAAATTCATGAGTAATATTTAAAATAATACACATAAAATTGCTAAATGAAACTAACATTAAAACAAAACTGAAAATACAAAAAGCGAATTCAAAATTTTAATAAAAACTATAAGAGTACATAAATAATACACTGTTGTGAATTAACAACACCCCCGACCACTGAACCTAACGTGATCATCCGCATCTGGTTTGCTTTAAAAGTGTATAAGGTCATAGGAAACCAAGCCTGATGATTGACATTAGCACATGTACCCGAACTGCAACTCCACCCTTAAATACAATCAGAGAAAATAGCATAATTATTCAATTTATCCACCATAAACACTGACCTTTGCTTACTTGCACATAACCAAAAACTCTCGCTTGGCACGCACAGCTATGCTAACTTATGAGCTAACCGCTAACACCGTCAGCTTTAAAAGGAAGTTCTGCGCCGCCACTATAATGTACAATTAGTGTTCTTGGCCTCGCGTTCCCCAGTCATTAGCAGAGTTGCTACGGGCATTTAAGTAAACGGTACGTGTTGCTACCGCGGGTGAGCATTATCTCCACCCGCCAGGAACGACTATGCCAACAACACACGAGCGCTGCCTGCCAATCCCTCTGCCAAGAGAGAAAGGAAATAAAACAGCACACTGAAAGAGAAGGAACAAATAAAATTAAATGCTGACATTGCTGGAGAAAAAAAAAATGGCTGACATTTCAGAAGAACGTGCCATAATGCCGTTTTAGTGCTACATTTTTTCTTTTGGCAGGATCATGCTCTTCCTAATGAGGTAAAAGAAAGAGAGAGAAAGAAAGAGAGAGAGAGAGAGAGAGAGAGAGAGAGAGAGAGAGAGTTTAATGCGACTGAGGAGAAGTTTTTACTGGGTATCAAGAACTAGTTTAGCCGCCACTGAAATTATGTTTTGGCTGAGCTGTGAGTTTGTAATGTATGTGAATTGGAAGAATTGAATGACATACAGTACAACTTGACAAATGACTCTTTTGAGAGGTTTTTGAATTGGTTGAACGACTCGGAAATTAACCAAATCAGTCTCAGGCTATGTTTACACGGAAACGATCTGAAGAGAAAACGCAAAAGTGGCGTTGCGTTATCATTTTTTATTCTGCGTTTAGATGAGCGTTATGGTTGGGAAATCCGCTTGCATACGGTGACGCAAAAGTGTGTGAAATTCGATGTAGTATGCACTCCAGACAGCTAGGTGGCAATGTGAAGCACTGCCATACAACACCACCAATATCTGAGAATATTTTGTACAACTGCTGAAAAGACTCTTGTATGTTTTTCAGAGCTGCTAGGGCAACTTGAAGGTCCGATCAAGGGGGTAATCCATCGACCGGAAGTTGAAGTCGGCCGGGTGCCGCCATCTTGTAGCAGAACTTCACTTGCGTTAGCATTCCCATTGACTCCCATTCATTTTGGCGTCACTTTGACGGCGAATAACTTTACATCTGAGGCGTTTAAATACTCCATTTGTCCATTATTTATTTCTAAAGAAACACGACAATGTATAAAGGGCTCCATTACCTTCTATGTTACATTATGGCCCCGTAGAAACAGTTTTTGTAAAAATAGGCTAACGACTGCGTCATAACCACTCGACTCTCTGTTGCGCTGTACAGACATTACCGTACAGACAGGAGGAGAAGCTCGCAGGCAATCGGGGGGACGTCCCGTCAAGGGAGAAGCCCACAGATAATGAGTCCATAAAAGCAACGGGACAAAATACTCCTGCTCACTCACGCCAAAGAACTCTTTGCTCAAGTTCCCCGTCTCTGCAAGATTAACGTTAGCAATTTTCACGCACAGCTACTAGAAGATTTACGTCTGTCAGACAGGTTGCTCACGTCATCAAGCTTAGTTTGAGTCGGTTTGAGTCTGCGCGTCAGGAACGGAAGTGCTCAAAAATCGCTAAAAATGGGCTTCAACTGTCTCAACTGAGTTCCAATGAGACGGCTCTGTCCACTTCTTATACTGTCTATGGGTCCGATGTATGGAAATAATCCGACATGTTGGTTGATATTTTCCTGTACTGGCCCATGCCTGGACGTAAAGCGTACGCGACATGAGCCAACGTGAGCAGACTTGCATTTTTACCGTTTTAGACCGCCGTCGCCGTGTAAATGAAAGGCACATCCGATAAAATATTTTTACGTTTTCACCCGGAATCGTTCTCGTGTAAACAGAGGCTCAATCTCACATGTTAGTGGTCTAAATCAGTCGAAATAAAAAAACAATCATTAAAAAAACAAAATATAGATCAGAACAACAAACTCACAATGTTTGCCAGCCCTTAAAGTTAAAATATGACACTTAATCACTGAAATCGTGAATGTGTGGCAATAAGTAAATAAATCTTTATGCAATGTAAATTATTTGTCTTTTTTTATTTATTTGATTTTGGATCAGATCAAACTTCCTTGATGGGAAACATGTTTTATTAAATCCATATCTTTTTGTTTGTTTAAAATGAATAATTTCTATTAACTTTTATTTTTTAAATTATACATAATTGTTTAATTAAGTCTATATTGGAGAAAACAAATAATTTCTAATATTTCTTAAATGAGAAGTTTTGTTTTGATTAAATCTATATATTTTTATTTAGATCAAAAATTGAATTTAAATTAATTGACTTTCTTCAACATGAAAAATGTACTTTGTACCAAGTTTTATAAAATAGATTTCATAGACATAGAAAAGATTGGTTAGGGTAGGTTATTTATTTTTCATTGGATCAAGTTATAAAATATAAATGTGAACCATTACCCTAAAATGTTTTAATTGGATGAATGAAAATATTTTTTCAGTGCAGAACTATCTAGTCATATTAACAAATGACTCTTTTGAGCAGTTATTTTTAATGAACTTGTCGAAACACTCAATATATCAAGTGTTGACAGTTTGAATCAGTCTAAAATTATTGATAATTGAATCAATTGAAGAAAATCAGAACAAACAAACATAAAGAACAACCTATTCTGATTTATGAATTACTCTTTTGAGCGTTTCTTTATAATGAATTGTTCAAAAGAATCAAATTCGTCTCAATATAACATGTCAGTGGTTTGAATCGGTCTAAATGACTAAAATAATTGTTAATGGAATCATTAAGAAACCAGAATCTAAACTAGATCAGCAAACTCACAGAACTATCTCTAGTCCAATTCACAAATGACTCTTTTGAGCAGTTCTTTTCAAACTTTTTAAAAGAATCATAAAAGATCAAAACACTCAATATATCAAGTATTAACAGTTTAAATCGGTCTAAAGTACTAAAAGGGAATGGAAAAATTAAATGTAATCAATTAAGAAACCATAATCGAAATCAGAATAATGCACAAACTGTTCAGATTCACGAATGGATGTTCGGAGTGATTCTTTTTAATGAGTTGAAGAATGAAATTCAGTCTCAATCTCACTGGTTTAAAATACTAAAAGCATTGTTTTGAATCAGTTTAAAATACTAAATACTCTTAATTAATGGAATTAAGAAACCAGAATCAACATAGGAACATAAGAACAAAACAGTCCAATTCAGAAAGACTCTTTTGAGCGGTTCATTTTTAACGAATTGGTCAAAAGATCAAAATCAGTCTCAATCTCACGTTACTGGTTTTTATCTAAATACAAAAGAATCATTAATGGAATAATTAAGAAAGCATAATCTTAATCAGAACAACAAACATACAGAACAACATAATTAGAATCCCTAAATGTGACTTTTAAGCAGTTCTTTTTAATGAATTGGTCAAAAGACTCATGTGTTATACGTCTGAAGTACTAAAAGAAATTATTTTTTATTATTGAAATCAGAACAACAGACATACAGAACAACCAAGTCCAATTCACAAATGACTCTTTTGAGTGACTATTTTTAATGAATGGGTCAAAAAAAAAGACTAAATCGGTCCGCAATCTCACGTGTTGTCAGTTTGAATCAGTCTAAAGTACTAAGAGAATCGCTTATGGAATCATTAAGAAACCATAAGGAATCTACTGATCGCAAGCTAAATCTCCTCTGGGCTTCGTTTGCTCTGTTCCAGATGAAGTCATGGCAAAATCTGGGCACCAAAAACCAAAACATAATGGTACCATGTATTTCAGAATGACAGGACAATGAAAAAAATGGCAATGATTGCTCAAACTAAAGCCACTGACTCTGCCAGAGGACATGCTGTTTTACGCTGTTGTTCACAACGTGGCACGATGTTTTCATGTTACATAAAAGGATGTGCGATATTATTCAGGAAACAAAAGCCTGAATTTCCAACCAATTAAACAGTTGATTCTCAACAGCCTGTGCGTCTCGGTTTCAGAGCATCTGAGGTGACCGGGTGTTTTCCTACCAAAGTCAACAAACATTTCATTCACTTTAATTCAGTGTGTGAATCACAAACAACATGCAATGAAACACGATCTGTTTGTGTTGAACGTTGGCTAAATGGACGTGTTAGAAAGCACCTGTTTGTTCTATAACAGTTGCTCACCTTCCTGATCTCAAACTAAATTCAGTTTCTGGACACATGAAAATAAGCCTGTTTTCTCAACATGAACACAAACAGACTCGACTGATAACGACAGTAGTGCCTAATAAACACTCACAAATAAACTACACACTTTTATAATTGCCAAGAGTTTTTTTTTATTAAAGCTAAAAAAGGGGATTTTTTTTGTTGAAATCTTAAGATTTAATCGTATATATTAAGTATTACTACATATATAACCACTTCTGATCTAAAGTTTGTGGTCAGTTATACTTTAATGTTTTTGAAAGAAGTCTCTTATGTTTATTAAGTTAAAAGAACTGTTAAAATTTAATTTATTCCTCTGATCAAAGCTGAATTTTCAGCATCATTACTCCAGTCTTCAGTGGCACATGATCCTTCAGAAATCATTCTAATATGATGATTTGCTCAAGAAACATTTATGATGATCAATGTTGAAACAGTTTTTGTGCAAACTGTGAACAGAAAGAACAGCATAAATTTAAGTTTTGTAGCATTTTGTAACATAAATGTCTTTACTGTCACTTTTCATCAATTTAATGTGTCCTTGCTGAATAAAAGTATTAATTTCCTTCAAAAAATAATATATATGTATACAGCCCCCCAACTTTTATATATATACATCTAATATCTAATCAGCCAATCACATGGCAGCAACTCAAAGCATTTAGCATAAGAAAGTGGAAAAAAAAATGTGATTTGAGCGACTTTGAACGTAGCATGGTTGTTGGTGCCAGATAGGCAGGTCTGAGTATTTTAAGAAACTGCTGATCTACTGGGATTTTCACACTCAAACATCTCTAGAGTTTACAGAGAATGGTATGAAAAAGAGAAAATATGCAGTGAGCAGCAGTTCTGTGGGAGAAAATGCCTCGTTGATGCCAGAGGTCAGAGGAGAATGACCAGACTGCTTTGAGCTGATAGAAAGGCAACAGTAAGTCATATAAACACACGTTACAAGCGAGGTCTGAAGAAAGACAATCTCTGAACACACAACACATCCAACCTTGAAGCAGACGGGCTACAGCAGCAGAAAACACACCGGTGACACTCCTGTCAGATAACAACAGCAAACTGAGGCTACATTTGCACAGCCTCACCAAAAATTGGACAATAGAAGATTGGAAAAACATTGCCTGGTCTGATGAGTCTATCATTCTTCTGAAACAATTAGAATTTGGTGTAAACAACATGAAAGCATGGATCATCCTGCCTTGTATCAGTGGTTCAGGCTGCTGGTGGTGTAATGGTGTGGAGGATGTTTTCTTGGCACACTTTGGGCCCCTTAGTATCAATTGAGCATCGTTTAAACGCCACAGCACAACACCTGAGTATTGCTGACCATGTCTTTCTCTTGATAACCAGTGTTCCCATCTTCTGATAGCTCTTCCAGCAGGAAAACGCACCATGTCATAAAGCTCAAATCATCTCAAACTGGTTTCTTGACCATGACAATGGAGTTCACTAAAGTCAAATGGCCTCCACAGGCACCGGATCTCGCTCTAATAGAGCAGCTTTGGGATGTGCAGGGATGGGAGATTTGCATTAGGGATGTGCAGCCGATAAATCTGCAGCAACTGCGTGATGATATCATGACAATATGGACCAGAGTCTCTAGTGAATGTTTCCAGCACCTTACTGAATCTATGCCATAAAGAATTAAGGCAACCGGTAGTAGCAAGGTACTAGCACTGGTGTGAGTGTATGTGTCAATGTCACTTTTATTTGTATAGCACTATTAAAACAACACATGTTGACCAATGTGCTTTACATAATCTCAGTAAAATTGACAATGTGTTTATCTATGTTTGTAAGTGTGTGTGTGTGTATATATATATTTATATATATATTAACACACAGTATATCAAATAGTTAGTCAGTTGTTGGATGACTTACCTTATAATTCTTTGGGCGGCGTACTGGTGTAGGTTACGAAACTGGGCCGACATGTTAGCTAGAGCAGCCAGGCAGTTCGTGTGGAGGTATTTATCCTGAAGGAGGGGAAATCAATAAAACCATGCATAAATAATTTGTGTTGTTTCTTCTCGCAGGGCAAAACAGAATGAAATGACTCCATTATACTTTGAATATAAAAACCTGCTCTGTTCATTGGACTCCCTGGACTAAATGTGTTCACAGATCTAATATAAAATCCTGTAAATCTCATGAGCTGGTTGTTGTGAGTCTCGCTGTTACATAATAAATTTGCATGTGCCCACGGCCAAAGATCTGGATATTTATGGAGCTTCACTTTTAAATGATTGTTTTTGTCATTGGTTCTGGTCTCACCCTGGTTCGTGTCATGTTGAACTGTATGGTTCGAATCACAACCAGGATCAAGAGACTGCCTAGAGAGATCTCTGTTAGGACACGCTCAGTGTACCAAGAGATGTTCTTCAACACCTGAGGGAACAGAGAAAACAAAAATTAATAAATAAATAAATGTATAAATTAAGAAATACACAAGTTCCTCTATTTAAAGGGTAATGCAGGGATTTCTTGCATGATAAAACTAAGATGAAATCAAAATATTTTAGCAACACTTTACTTAAAACCTTTAGTATAAGGCATTAAAACATAAATAACCAATTTCAGATGCAACAAGGAATCTGCAAATAATATAATGCATTTTAACTTTAGTAACAATTATTTATGAAAGGTTATAATGCATTGTGATGTACATTATGAATATCTTTATAATGCATTAAACATAAAGGCTTTAAGTAAATTGTTACAAGGCACCCCTGTAATTGTTTGTAAAAAAAACAGCCTCCAAAACAAATGTTTGTGCATATAATGAACTAACAGTGTCTGCGTGTGAGAAAAAAAACACGAGAACTGCTGCTGCATTCAAAGATTTGACAAATAAAAGCCTGGAATTACAGATCTGGAATCATGAACCTCCATCAGTTTTTATATACATCTAAAGACCCCGATATACTCACAGCGAAGTTCTTCACTTAGGGGTAAAAAATACATTTGAAATACATGACCAGCGATATACTGTTAGCGAACATCCCGGCGACGCCCACGCTGCTGAGAACAACGTTTAGATGAATATGTAAATATGTGCTGCATGCTTTCCTTCCAATAACAAAATAAACACACAAAGAAAACAAAATGAAGAAAGCATCTGATCGATGTGGATATGTTTAAATCAGCTTAAGGCAGCAGAACCTTCTTTTCTGGAAAGTATATTCTTATATATTCATATCTTATATATATGCTGCTTTGAAACAATGTGTATTGTGAAAAGCGCTATACAAATAAATTTGAATTGAATTGGAATTTGAATATACAAGTATAATCTGTTTCAAACTCCCATTTTGGTCATATTTTGTTTGAAATTACATCACATCAGTTGCTTCAAAATTTAGCTTGAAATGGGGTAGCCTGACTTCGTCATACTCATATTCTAGTCAGAATGTGAGTCTGATGCTGCTCCATAGGGCTTTGATTATGAGGCGTGTCTTAACCCAACCAGGAAAAAAAAAACCTCTGCACTCAATTGTATAGACCTACAACTGTCACGGATGATACAGGAGTCAGACAGGTGGTAAGTGAAATCAGTGTTTATTTACAGAACAGTAGAAGCAGACGGAGTTATGGTGAGTATTCAAACAGATGAGAATAGGATGAGAACTTAGCCACTGGATAATAAGAGTCTCTCTTTCAGATGCAGATGGTCTGTCACTGGAAAGGGTTGCAGTAGGATGGCTGGGAACTGAAGACGGCATGCGGTGATGAAGATAATCCAATAGAAGTCAGGTAAGTAGCAGGTAAATCTCTGGTTGAGCATAGGTGAGTCTGTGTGTCATGTAGCGACGAGATCAGACCGTGACTGCAGGGAGAGTGAGTGTTATATAGTCCGTGCTGGTGATGGGACACAGGTGACGGTGATCATGAGGTGCAGGTGCAGATGATAATGACTGGGGATGCTGGGAAATGTAGTGAACACAGATGAAGGAGGTGAATGTGAATGTGACATTACACCCCCCTCCGGAAAGCGCGACCTCGCGCTGCAGAGGAGCCAAGGCGGAGCAGATGAGAGAGGACGTGGCCAGGGCGGAGCCGGCTGTGGGCGTGGCCAGGTCGGAGCTGTGGGACCCTCGGGCGTCCAGGGCGGAGCTGTGGGACCCTCGGGCGTCCATGGCGGTGAGCCTCCTTCGGGTGGCCATGGCGGTGAGACCCCTTCGGGTGGCCATGGCGGTGAGACCCCTTCGGGTGGCCATGGCGGTGAGACCCCTTCGGGTGGCCATGGCGGAGAGACCCCTTCGGGTGGCCATGGCGGTGAAGACCCTGTAGAAGTTCCAGAGATCCCCAACTGAGCCGAATGGACCCAGAGCCGAGGTGACACCACAGGTCTGGAGGGCCAAGGCAGATCTGCAGGCTCATGGGACCGAAACGGAGAAGGGGCTCTGGAAGCCCGTGGCGTAACCAGTGCGAGGGAGGACGACTGAGGAGCAGGAGGGAAGATGGAGCCCGGTGGAGCAGAAGGGATGCAGGGCAGAGGCACAGCTGGCAGCACGGAGTCCCGAGGTGGAACCAGGGTGACGGCTGACCAATGCGAGGAAGGAAGGAGGAGTGAGCCTGGTGGAGCTATAGGGCTGACAAGACCCGGCGGAGATGAGGGCACAATGAGCCGGAGAGAGGCTGTAGGGTCGGAGGACCAAGGTGGAGTCAGAGGTTCAGGGGATTGAGGCAAGGACAGGGGATCCACTGACCAGGGCGATGCTGAGGCTTGGAGACCCAGAGGCGGCTCCACAGCAATACTGGGGGGTAGCTGTGGATGGGCAGCAGGGTCGACAGGGCTCAGTAGAGACGAAACAGTAGAGCATGAAGACATCAATAGTGGAGGTGGGAGAGGGAGGCAGGGTGGGAATACAGTTTCTGGCTGGACGGCGGTCTCAGGCTGGACGGCGGTCTCTGGCTGGACGGCGGTCTCTGGCTGGACGGCGGTCTCTGGCTGGACGGCGGTCTCTGGCTGGACGGCGGTCTCTGGCGGGCAGGCAACGGGCTCAGGCTCTGGCGGGCAGGCAACGGGCTCTGGCTCTGGCGCTGGGTCAACGGGCTCTGGCTCTGGCGCTGGGTCAACGGGCTCTGGCTCTGGCGCTGGGTCAACGGGCTCTGGCTCTAGCGCTGGGTCAACGGGCTCTGGCTCTGGCGCTGGGTCAACGGGCTCTGGCTCTGGCGCTGGGTCAACGGGCTCTGGCTCTGGCGCTGGGTTAACGGGCTCTGGCGCTGGGTCAACGGGCTCTGGCTCTGGCGCTGGGTCAACGGGCTCTGGCTCTGGCGCTGGGTCAACGGGCTCTGGCTCTGGCGCTGGGTCAACGGGCTCTGGCTCTGGCGCTGGGTCAACGGGCTCTGGCTCTGGCGCTGGGTCAACGGGCTCTGGCTCTGGCGCTGGGTTAACGGGCTCTGGCTCTGTGAAAAAGTCTATTAAATCAGTGCTGGCAGAGGCCAGCGGTGGGGCCTCTGTGCTGGATGGGACCAGCGGCGAAGGCTCAACTGGGCTGGACGGGACCAGCGGTGAGGGCTCTGTGCTGGATGGGACCAGCGGCGAAGGTTCAACTGGGCTGGACGGGACCAGCGGCGAAGGCTCTGTGCTGGATGGGACCAGCGGCGAAGTGGGCTTGGTGCTGGTAGGTTGTGTCCCGGGTCGGGAACCGACACTCTCCAGACACCGGATCACGGTCTCCCTCCAGCTGAGTCCGGTGGTGTCTGGAAGGTCGATCCGGTGGTGAAAGGTGGCCCCGAGCCGGAATAAGGTACTCAACCGCTCGTCATCCTCATTACTGACGAGTGCGAGGCGGACAAAGCCTGCAACAAACGAATACAAACTTTGGCTCTCCTGAGCCAGGACGATAATTTTTACCCCATCGTCCATCTTAGGGCGGTCTGATCTTCTGTCACGGATGATACAGGAGTCAGACAGGTGGTAAGTGAAATCAGTGTTTATTTACAGAACAGTAGAAGCAGACGGAGTTATGGTGAGTATTCAAACAGATGAGAATAGGATGAGAACTTAGCCACTGGATAATAAGAGTCTCTCTTTCAGATGCAGATGGTCTGTCACTGGAAAGGGTTGCAGTAGGATGGCTGGGAACTGAAGACGGCATGCGGTGATGAAGATAATCCAATAGAAGTCAGGTAAGTAGCAGGTAAATCTCTGGTTGAGCATAGGTGAGTCTGTGTGTCATGTAGCGACGAGATCAGACCGTGACTGCAGGGAGAGTGAGTGTTATATAGTCCGTGCTGGTGATGGGACACAGGTGACGGTGATCATGAGGTGCAGGTGCAGATGATAATGACTGGGGATGCTGGGAAATGTAGTGAACACAGATGAAGGAGGTGAATGTGAATGTGACAACAACCAATCAGAGCAACGCAGTAAGTGACGTATGTTGAGAGGCATAGTTGTCAACAGAACTCAACTGCACGCACTCTGGAAAAAGTAGTAAAAAATAATGAGTGTTAACAATCTTTGCCGGTGTTGCTAAAAGAATTTACAGATTCGCGGAGAACTTGCAAACACGAAAAGCATTTTTGAAAGAAATATGTTTGATGACGTGATGATTACATAACTGCAGATCATCTGTCCATCATCGTATAAAGCCCGTCCTGGCAATTTGATTGGCCCGACGATTTCTGATCCGATAATTACTCCTCAATGGATCGAGTCCAGACCGAACTTCCCGACCAAAACATTTTGTGGGCGGGGTTCGGGCTGGCATCCAGGCTAATATCGGGACCTTAAAACACTACAGATTCTCAAATTAAGCTTTTATGACAGATTCAATGTTTTCATCTGATTTCATCCAACAGAGTGTGTGTGTGTGACCTCACCACTTCATGTATGGAGCGGTTGAAGGTGTCGTCCTCTGTGAGGATGAGGAGGATGATGAGGGCCATGTACACATGATGAGAGTTTCTCTCCTCGACATGATACAAGATCTCAAGAATCGGCAACACCTACATCGACAGAAAGAGAAGATACTTTATTATTGTGGTAAAACAAAAAAAAAATGGTGGTCGACCGCTATTGATGATCTTAATGGGCAGGGTGGCAGAAAGCCGATAAAAAAAAGATTTATATTTTAGATGGCAACTTCCAGATTCTGTAATCAAATATTAGCCAATATATCAGTCAACCACAAAACAAAACCACAACCCCTTTGAAAAAAGTCCCGTCCACAGTGAATGATTGACAGGAGTCAGGAAATTACAACTGCCTTTGAATGAAGGCAAGCACTACGAAATTCACATGCATAATAGAAAAGCAAACGCTATAATACTTTTTTGTATACAGCTTACTTTTTTGTTTAACAATTCTGTCTAATAATTTACAAGCTTCCAACACATCAGCCAAACAGAACTTGCTGGCCTAAAATGTAAAAATTGCCAAATATCATTAGATATATTGGTCGACCAATAAAAAAATAAAAAAAGATTGACAAGTCAGGAGTTTGAGTCAATTGAGTCAGGAATTTGTAATCAGGAATTTGAATGAATGCATATATTCTGCAAGCACTATGAACCGCATAAGTAAAGGTGCTGAACGTGCGTGTGCTCACCAGATTCTCCATGTCAGTGCGGGACAGTATATACGTCCTCATGTTGCTGTTCTGGTGCAGGAGCGTGTAGAGCAGTAATGTCACCTGGTCTGATTTCTGCTGCTCGCACAGTGCTGTGTACAGACTGTTAAAGTTGATCTGAAACGTGTGAGGCTGAGGAGACGGGATGGACGAGGTATCTGAAACGCACACAACAGAGTTTCATTAGCACTTTCTGTGATATTAATTTACCTTAATAAAACAAAGCCGGTCTGGTTTACCTTGAGTGTTTTTGAAGCAGGTAACAGCCTGGCGGTAGGGGTTCGGACAGTCCGGTCCGTCGGTCAGGTTAGCCAGAACCAGCAGTAATAGCAGACTCTGATTGGACAGCGGGAGAGGGTTCTGCTCTTGCTCCGCCCCCGGTCTGGTGCCGACTCCGCCTAACGTGAACACACTCCACAACCCACCTGAATAACACAGAAACCAGTACACATGTTCTCTACATGGAGTGGATTGAATTAATGGTGATCTCAAGCATAACAAACATTTACAGGTTCATTGTCTTTTAACATAATTATTAAAGTAACACTAAGTAGTTTTTCAACCTTCATAATATATTTCCAAGACCCTTGTGATGGTACATCGACTTAAAATAAGTTAAATGACTCGTCTGCCATAGCCTGACGGGGTCTGTATCGCTTTTACTGGCACTATGTAACTTCGGGGTTCGGGTAGGAACCCGACCACAAAAAGAACTACAAAATTCGACTGCTTTACGCCAAGCGCTACAATAGTCATTATTTCGTTTTTCTTCGTTTCTGATGTCGCAATACATCATCCTTTCATGAAATCATGTAACATACTCTACCTTGTCTGTGGACATCGTTCATTCTAAAGCCGGTGCTGGGTAAACAGCGAGTGTGCGTGCGACGGTAGGCTAAATTATTTACGACAGCGGTGATGGACAATTTCGTTTCCAACCAGTAGGGCGACCGAAGAGGAAAAGTTACTTGGTGTTACTTTAATATGAATTCTTTCACTATTTGAGATATAAACATGACATGAATGAGACATCAAATAGCAAAGCTTGCTGCCATTTACTTTTCTAAATGATTTTCATGATTTTCATCGGAGAGACGATAAAATGGACGTGAAAAAGTTAACTACAACTGAATTTGCTGCAAGAAACCTTTAAAGACCCAATATGGTGAAAATCAAGTTTTTTAGGTTCTTTATATGTCTCTCTCTGTGTGTGTGTGTGTGTGTGTGTGTGTGTGTGTGTGTGTGTGTGTGTGTGTGTGTGTGTGTGCGTGTATGTATGTATGTATGTATATGTATATATATATATATATATATATATATATATATGCTTTAACACAAACCATGTGCAAATTCATAAGTCAACGCAGTTGCTCAGTTTTTTCTCCTTAAAACTGCAGTGAACCAAAGACGATCTCAAAAATACAGTCTGAAATCGCAGTTGTTCTCTATTTCAAAAATACGTTGCAACCAATCCCGTCATGAGGGGGGCGTGCTTTAGCATATCATTAACTATAATGCGTAGCAGGGGAGTTTTAAGAGAAGCCAGGTTATCCCGGTATATTTTCTGTTTATATGAAAAATCGAGTGCATTTACAGTAGCGAGCGTGTGAATTATGTATATTACGATGTTAGGCTGAACCATATGCTTTCTCCACTGACGTTCAATGCGTTTCTAAGGATGCTGATTTTTAGAAGGCAGCTGTCTGACTCTGAGATGGCTAACGGGAACATGGTTTGTGTAACATTAGCAAGACGTTATCAGCTGTTTGATTAGCAGTTTGAAGTCAATTCATAATTTTCATATCCATGGATCCGCGTATACTAAATGAAGCAAGGGTTTAGAGTTACATTCAAGCTATTTTAAGGTATGAAGAACACCTTGGCTTTTATATTATATATTTTTTTCACAGGAAAAACAATGTTTAAATATGAAATTTTGGGGATCAAAGATGATTTTTAACGGATACAGTTATTGACTACAGGAGGACTCTAAGTGGATGGAAGAAAATGCTAAAAGAAGTACAGAACATACCACA